>OU015498.1:172960316-173005316 GCA_907164885.2 Dolomedes plantarius | reverse complement strand
ACACTTTAGTTTATATAGCATAAAGATAATTTTGTATTATAAAAAATGATATGCATTGAATTATTCTATATGAATTATTTAGTTTATATAGCATAATAATAATTATATATTTAGTTTATATATAATTATTATTATGCTATATAAACTAAATGTTCACACTTTAGTTTATATAGCATAAAGAGATTTTTGTATTATAAAAAATGATATGCATTGAATTATTGACCATTCTGTCTAACTCTATTGTTGAACAGACGAAGGGAAAATATTATATATAATATAAACAAACATAAACATACACATTTAAGCAGTTCATATCACTTCAATACAAACTGAACACACTATGGGGGGAGGGGGTCCCCGCTAGTAATCACTCCTCATCTGATCAATCCATTATTTCGTGCAGATGAAAGAAATATTAAAAAATAATCCAGAAAATGCAACGTTATATAAAAACACAATGGAGAAAGCTTTACAGATTTGAGTTAATTATTCTCTCTCTCTCTCTCTGTATATATATATATATATATATATATATATATATATATATATATATATATATATATATATATATATATATATATATATATATATGTATGTATATATATATATATATATATATATATATATATATATATATATATGTATATATATATATATATATATATATATATATATGTGTGTGTGTATGTGTGTGTGTGTGTACACAGTCGATTCCGGTTGATCGGACTACATCGGGACACGATCAGTTTGGTCCTAAAAACCGGCCGATCCGATTAAACGAACATGCCTTATGTTACAAGACGAGATTCGGTTTGAATAAGCAGCTGGTTCGATTAACCGGAGGCCCAATTAACCGGAATCGACTGTATATATATATACAGTCGATTATATATATATATATGTGTGTGTGTGTGTGTGTAATATGTGTGTTTATGCATGTATGTAATATGGGTTATGAATTTATGTATCACTATTCTTTTTCGCGAACTGAAACCTTCTTTTCCGGAAAATTATAAAAAAATTCTCCTTCCCGAGGAAAAAAAAAAGTAAGTCTTACTTTTCTTTCCTAAAAAACTCCTCATTTTTTCTTCCCTGCACCTCCTTTATTTTTCGCAGACAGTTCCTACGCAGGCATGTCATTTACTGTTAACAACACCGAACAATGGGAACCTTTTTACATTCTTTACCCATGAAAGTGAGGGAAGCCTGCGTATTTAATATCGTCCGCCTTCGTTCTAATTCGTCTTCTTTCTTCCTCTCTTCCTACCTCCCCCCCCCCCAATATCATTTCTATGCGGCACAGTCCATTCATAGAAGAAACTGGGGGGGGGGGGGGATGGGTTATACCATTTTCCCCATAAAGGAACGGGATATATCATTTCGAAAGGGGGTTTTCATTCACTTTTAGTATGTATTCCGGATTTTTTCCCCCCACTCGTGTAGGGTATTAGCTGCTTAAAATTGCCAGAAATGAATAGGAAGAGAAGTAGACGGATGGCGCGCAAAACGTCGGGAGTTGGATAAATTAAAAACCACGTTATTCTCCGGAACCTTTTTTTGTTTTTCCAGGCCCGGAAGGATTTTAATTTATCGTCCATTCTCTCGGTATCCAATATGTCTACGCTTCAAGATTTATGTTAATGCGATGAAACATGCAGTGATATAAATTCTGTTTTGTGTACGCGGAAAGCGACTTGCCGTTACAATAATAGAATGCACTGCGACGTACGTAAAGTCACGTGTTCAACTAATCTTTTACCTAGTCCTTTTTTATCTTTTGGCTTTCCAGTAAAATAAAAGGAAAAATGCCGTGATATGAATATGCTTGAGTGAATAATTTACATAGAAATGAAGCATGTTCCATTCTTTTTGTAATTGACCGAGGTACAGTTCTGTCCAAGAAAGGGATTAAATATATATTTGTCGCATATATAAATCCAATTTTGAATGATGCACTTGTTTGCATGTGTTTCGATGCGCACACACACACATCTCTCTCTCTCTCTCTCTCTCTCTCTCTCTCTATATATATATATATATATATATATATATATATATATATATATATATATCTTATATATATATTTCTTCTGTTCGTGTGTATGTAACTGAACTCCTCCTAAACGACTGGACTGATTTTTATGAAATTTTTTATGTGCGATTAAGTTGATTCGAGAATGGTTTAGATTCACAATTTGATCCGATATAAAATGTTTTTATAGTTTTAATTAATTAATAAAAATTCAACAATTTATAAGGGGGTGCGTCCGGTAAATGAAAACTGTTACAGTTTGTGGAATCACCCCTCTGGATAATGGCGTCCACGTTATGTTTAGTTAGTAAACAGCGAGCGAAAAGATAAAAATAAAGAAAATCAAAAAGTTTCAAGTCATATATTAAACCAGAATAATAAATGAAAATAATAATCTTTGAAGTCAGATTTTATACTCTAAAATAGATCAGATCCAACGGCATATTGATATTCTCGACACGCGATGGAAAATTCGAATCAACCACGCTAAGTGACACGAGATCTTTTTTAATCGCTACTGCAGTCCCCCTCGCCTATATCTTTGTGCCTATTGAAGAGCTAAAGACTAAGATTCTATCTTGCTAACTTATTTCTGAGTAAAAACTCCTCTGACATTTATAATCACCAGCCCACAACAACTTTCCAATAGCGAATATGTTTCACTTTACTCAATAGAACGCCGTTTAATCGTCGCGCATTCGGAAGGTTGCCCATTCGGAAAGTACCGTGCTTTCGACCCGTGTTCGAATCCAGAGTTGTGTACCTTTTGCTAGACCTGTTATTTCAGCTTTTTTTTTAAGGCTTTTTTATTTCAGCTTTTATTTTATTATTTTTTTAATTATTATTATATTTTATTTTATTATTTTTTAATTTTAATTTTTATTTTATTTTATGATTTTTTAAAATTATTATTTTTATTTATTTTTATTTTTTTCAGCTTTTTTATGATGAAATACCGAATATAGCTGAAATCTGAGGAGTTTATTATGCATTTATACATTTTTAATTCGGTTTTCATATTATTAATATGTATAACATTTCGCATGCTTTTTTTCTATGTTATTTATACTGCGTTTAGTTTTTTAATTGATTTTTATAGGTTTATTATAAGTTTATATATTTTATGTTTTACTTTTCAGAATTTTTTGCTCCAATGATAAAGGGTAAATCTTTTCTATGTTACTTATACTGTGTTTAGTATTTAAATTGATTTTGGTTAACAAATATTCTTAAAATTCCGGGCATCACCGGGTACTTCAGCTAGAATTACAACGTTTGAACAGGACAACGTCTGTCGGGTCCGCTAGTATATATATATATATGGGATTTGTATTTACCCAGAGCTCCGGCTATGAGCTATATGTTGCCACGCACGTTATGCGACTACAATGCTACTGGGATTCCGAAAGATGAACTGGGGAGAAAGAGTCTGGAGAGAGACTGAGATCGGTTCCCGGCCAAGCGAGAGGTGCCTAATAGCGGCAGACGGGCTGCGACGGGAGAAATAGTCTCGACGGGGCATGACGTTGGCCCCTATAAATGGCAGACGGCTGCGTAGTTAACCCTTATCGCGGCAGACGGCTGCGTAGTGTAACATTCAGATCTGTGGAGGCCTCGTGTGGCCTGACGTGTAACGATATATGTACCGTAATTCATTATATGTAAATAGTACTTAACGTCAGTATATTGTGTTCGTGGAAGTGACGTGATTATGTCCTTTATTGAGTACTGATTTACTCTGAATATATTAGTGTCTTGGGGTTGCAAGTGAATAGGCGGCCCTTAGTTATACAAAAGTGGGCGTCTATATATATACACTCATGTATATATATCGTCAAAATGAAAGGAGTCGTCAAAAGGAGTCGTCAAAATGAAACGAAATTTTACATACGTAATGACTACTTTGATATAAGTAAATGATAAGAAAATCAAAGAAAAAGGATAATTTATTTCAGAGAAAAAGGCAAAAGAACGGAGGAGTTAATACCCCGTTGGACCCCGTCTAGCGCGAATGCACGATGCGATACGATCGGGCATTGAGGATCGGGCATCATACAAGTTCTGTATGATGTCTTGAGACATTTCGTTCCATATTTGCTGTAACCTAGCCTCTAGTTCGTTCAAACTCGTGGGATGCCCAACTCGTCGTCCCAAATAATCCCAGATATGCTCGATTGGAGACAAATCTGGGGATCGGGCAGGTCAAGGAAGGGTAGTAACAGTGCGGAGACAGTCTTGTGACTCCCTTGCCGTATGAGGCCGAGCATTATCTTGTTGAAAAATGGCTCCTGGGAGCCGTTGCATGAGTGGCAACACATGTGGTTGCAGGATTTCATGAACATACCGCTGGGCTCCCATGGTGCCACGGAAAAATACTAGGGGTGACCGTGTATTGTAGGCAATGGCACCCCATACCATCACACTAACTGTGGGAGCGATGTGTCGCTGTACAACAAAG
The DNA here is from genome assembly GCA_907164885.2 of Dolomedes plantarius. Taxonomy (NCBI): domain Eukaryota; kingdom Metazoa; phylum Arthropoda; class Arachnida; order Araneae; family Dolomedidae; genus Dolomedes; species Dolomedes plantarius. The sequence continues at coordinate 173,000,826 of OU015498.1, read as the reverse complement.
GCAGGATTGAAGCGTTCACCACGGGCTCTCCACACACGAACACGATTGTCATCACTGCCGAGATTGAATCTGGATTCGTCGCTAAAGACGACCTGGTTCCATTCCGCCGCAGTCCAGTTTCCTCGTGCGCGGCAAAACTCCAAACGGAGGCGTCGATGGGTGGGTGTCAAGGGCAGCACACGTAATGGGCGCCGCGATACCAACTGTCCTTCAGCCAGGCGCCTTCGTATGGTTCGAGAAGACACAGAGGCCCCTAGTGAAGGTGCTACCTGTGCCTGGATGGCGGCCGATGAAGCAGTTGGCTGTACGCGTGCATTTCTTACGATGTGGCGGTCTTCTCGACGACTGGTCTGTCGAGGGCGTCCTGAGCATGGTCTTCGTGTACATAACATCTCTCGGGTCCACTGGTGCCAACACCTCCTCACAACACAATCAGAGCGGCCTAATTGACGAGCTACTCGCCTAGCTGACCACCCGGCTTCCATCATCCCGACGATTCTCCCTCTCTCAAACTGCGACAACTGCTTATATTGTCTTCGAACACGGCGTAATGGCATGTCTATCTCAGCTCTTCCTTTGTAAATGATTCAGCACACTCAAACAAGCTTTGGTTACCTGTTTTATACTCCACAGAGTACGATGTTCAACGCCCTCTACCGGCTATGCGTAATGCGTAATCACTCTGCATTTCTAATCATTTGCATATCTCCCCGACATGTACCTTCATTGCAAGTTTCGTTACGATCCCGCAATTATTTCTTGGTGCGCTAATTTTTTTGTCCATGAGTGTATATATATATATAGTGAAACTGATCTATGGCGGCCAGTCATGGTCCCGAAAATAAGTGGCCATGGAAAAGGGAGTAAAATAACATTGGCTCTATGAAGTGTATTGAATCGGTACTAAACAAAATATAGCCGTTTAGAAGGGTGGCCGCCGAATAGGTGTGACCGGCTAGAGAATTTTACTGTATATATGTATATATATATATATATATATATATATATATATATATATATTGATACACGTTTGGATAAAATCCCAGACTTATTAATTACTTTCAGTTGATATATTTCTCCTTCTCCTTTTACCTCTAACGACCTTTCGTCTAAGCAGTTTTTCATTAAAAATCTCAGGATTAAAACAGTAGCTATTGTTCAGCCTTCCGTTTCTCTACGTGTCTATTTCCGGCCATGAATCTCAATAGTTTAGCAGCGTTTCCTTCTATTATTCGTTTCTTCTCGAGTTATTTACGGTAAAGCGCCTGAATCCGCAAATCCCATATCAAGTCATTAGACCAAAAGACGCTATCTTCATAAGTCATATAAAACTTGTCGCCGACGACACAGACTGTTTTCGCTCGGCTATTGTAATGTTAAACACTGAAATGGAGCTTTCTTTTTTAAGAGAGGTGGCATTGAAGGACAGAGTAGTTATTAAAATCGATAAATATATCCGCTCAAAAGATTAATTACAATATAAACGTTGACTATACTTCAAAGTTTTTTAACGTAGTATTACGTTCCTCCATAACGGTCTGAGGTAAAGCTAAATTTCAGACGTCCGTCGTCGCGAGTTATAATTTTGGCAGCGCGACAAACCCAGTCAGTATCGCTTGGGCAAGCAGTAAACAATTAAGTCCAAAAGGTAATCCGTCCTTCCCGAAGGTATACGGATGATAAAATATTAATTGAAACTTACACACAACATACACACAATTCGTACACACAACATACACAGAAACATACACACAATTCATACAACATAAATGTTACAAGGTTAATGTGCTCCAAATTTCAAACAAAGATTCACACATGTAACATAAAATCATACAGCGTTCAGTTCAAAATAGATTCACACTATCATAAACCAGATAACAGTATGTATTTAATCAGAAATGTACCAAAATATGCAAAAAAATAAAGAAAGGAAATAAAAGAGGTAAGCAACGATAAGTAATCCTACGTTAATAATCCGCGGTAGTTTCGTTAGAAGAGACTACCTGATTTTTTTTTTCTAATTCGGTCGCACTTGTCGTGAGATATTTGCATTTGTTATTCACCGCGTAGTCTTGCCGGCTTCTTTATTGTGGGAGCCCCCTTATAGGTGAGCCAGAATCTCTCCTTATGAGGGAAAAACACGGTAACGACCAAGCTTTATTCGAGATTTGTACCCAAACCCACTGCGGGGAGGCTCACGACGTTAACCACTACACCATGCGGGCGGCACTTATTTAATAGTTTTTACAAAAATATTTCTAAAGTTTTCTATAACTATAAATTGTGTATCAAGGAATTATATATGATTGAATTTCAGCATTTTAAGCACCCAGGTATTCTTTAGTAGCCTACTTACTGCATTATTAATGTATTTTATATTTTTAAATCTATCAAAACTTATAAAAAAAAAATTCAGATAGTTTCTTCTAACGAAACTACTGCGCGTTATTAACGTAGGATTACTTATCGTTGCTTACTTCTTTTGTATGTATATATGTATGTATGTGTTATGTATGTATGTATGTATGTATATATATATATATATATATGTATGTATGTCAAAATTTTGACGCATTTTGGTACTTTTCTGTTTAACTGTTTACTGCTTGCCCAAGCGATACAGACTTGGTTTGGCACGCTGCCAAAATTATAACTCGTGACGATGGACGTCTGAAATTTTGCTTTACCGCGAACCGTTATGGAGGACCGTAATCCTACGTTGAAAAGGGTAATATCATTTGTTAACTTTTTGGGATGGCTGAAAATAGTGATATGTTGCTTATGTAATTGAAAATGTTGTTTTTATCTGCGTCTTAATGAGTATTTTTCTGCGGCTTTGTGAATGTTTAATCTACTTTGCTTCATTTTCTTTGAATATTGCTTCTGATTTGAAAACTTTAGAGGATTTTATAAGCTTTTAGTGTGAAATAATTTTCTTCAATTGAACGGGAGACAAATAAAACCTTTCGGTTTAGTTTGGCTAACGTTTTCCGTAACATTTTTAACATGAAAGCTATTTTCGATTTTAGATTATTGTTACAGTATAGAAAAATGTCTCTGATCCCAAAATTAAAATGTAAAAAACTGAGATAATTTTTTTAAAATTTATTCTAGTACTATCTGTTAGAAACTGTAATGTTTCTGTGGCAAAGGATTTTTTTTCAGGCAAAGTCCCCTAATCAAATGCACTTGACATTCAATTTAATTCTGAATTACATTTTTGTATGGAGAAAAATTAAACTTTTCCATAAATTAATAACATTTTTATTTGGAAACAATTCGTATTTCCCTCCTGTTTTTTTTTTCAAACGTCAAAAATTATTCATGCGTGAACAGGCTGAAGAAACTTTAGCGAAAATTTCTCACAGTAAAAAAGAAAATCCTATTCACAAATTATATGTCTTTCTCTTTCCATAAAAAACTTAGCTGTTTAAACGTTACTTAATGAACCACAAACTGAATTTTAAAAAATCTTAAAGGCTGGAACTGCTTTTGAAAAATTCCATTTCAATTAAGAAACAAGCACTGAAACTGAATAAAAAGAGCTGAGTTTAGCTATGATGGTGGTATTAGACTTCAAAACCGATTAGCATTTTTGTTTTTACATGAAATTTTTGAAAACTTTGGCGCGCTCATTGTTATATTTGCAATGTAGGCAAAAAGGTGTAGCTCAAAATCTTTGCCAACAAAACTAATAACAGTTTGGACCTGTTACGTTTGAAATTACTATCTTCGTCATAAAAAAAAACAGTTCATTTGTTACTGACTGAGGAACATTTTTAAAGTTTATGATTTTAAGGGAAAAGTGATGCCACTGTCGAGCAATTTATTCCACAGAATACGTTTAATTTTTGAGGATGCATTTATTGAGTTCAAAACTAAAGAATAAATACAGTCTCATTATTGTCGAAATAAAAAAATTCTTTTAATACTTCATGATGAAATATGAGAAATTGAAATAAGTATAGATGCATATTTGTATGCGTAAACAGGCAATTTAGATAACAAGAAGCCTTAAAAGATGCAGCTCTCTGCTTTTACACTCTGTATCTGCAAATGGTTTAATTTTTCTCTAAATAGAATTCAGTACACTGAATTGCCTTTTATGTTTAGAAAAGGCAAACTTTAGTTCTAGAAAAGACAAACTTTAAACTGAAAAATGACATTCTTTTTATTGTCCAGTCTTCTGGATATTCCATTCTTGTGAAATTAATTTAGGAATCTCAAAATGTTTTATGGAATACTTTCTTACATCGTAGAATTTATATGGTTATCATATCTGTATATATTTGAATCAGAAAATTTAAAAACCTTTGGCTGAGAAAGTGTATTGAAACATGGGTATATTCCTGTGACAAACTATACTAGCATAAGTTCATTTACTAAAGATATCAACAAGAAGCTACTTGAATATCCTCTTACCTAAAGACATGTTAGACCTTCGCCTTTTGTTCTATTTAATGTTCCGCCTGTAAATGTGTTTATTCCTTCGAAACAGTATTAATGATGGGAAAAAAAGCATTTCGCCTCATTTATTGTCTATAACAATGAAGTTAAACTATCGGTAAGGTGTGTGTATATATATATAATGTTGGTGTGTGTTTTTTATATTTTGTATACGTTATTGGATAACTTTAATATTCCCCCTTTAAGGACGATAATTTATGCTGAAACAAAAATGCAGAGCATAGGCTAATAATAGTTTGTATTTTGGAAAATATAGTTAAATATGTTTAATAAATGCTTTTGGAAACGTGGTCGTTGCTCATGAGTATGTAAACAAGGTACTTTGAAATGCTCTTCAGCATGAAAGAGAAAATTCTTTCGCATTTGTAGTTACATCTTCTAAGCGCGGCTGTGTTACTTTTTCGTGTCACCGGATATAAAACAGTTCCTTACCTTGTTATTGAAAAGGTGTTAAGCGACAGCATCGCATATTGATTAATTAAATAACATAAAATACACAACTAAAATAATGGGAATAATGTGGATCTTATGATGTTTGCGCAATTCTATCGACTTTGTAAGATTATAAATCCCGAGTAAACACGAAGAATTGTGTATTGCGTGAGTTCAGTGTTGTTATAACGTCACTAAGGTAACGAAAGCGGTAAAATTGAAGCGATATATGCGCATATAAATATTTTAAATGACTCATATTTGCATGATCGGACACATATTGCAATATTACTTGCAATTTATCAACGGGAAAATATGTCTTTTAAATTTGATTTAACAGTTGTGTTGTTTTACGAATGATTATGGTTAAAGTGAGCTAAATAACTTTGTTTTCATGTTTTGCTTTCTAAAAAATCTTTCGTGCATTGTTTATTATGGATATTTTTTTAAGTAGTAATGCATTTCAGTGATATTTCAGATTGTTTTATCTGTCTCTCTCTCTTTACACACACACACACACACACACATATATATATATATATATATAGGTAAGTATGCATGTATGTATGTATATAAAGATTTTAGGATGTGCTTTAACCATCTAATCCCTTCCTCAAGGCCCTTTTTTACAAAGGTAAAACAATTCAGCATCTCAAAATAAAAATTAAACAGATTTGCGAATGGATATGATTAGAACTATGCATTGTTTGACCATCACAGTGTGTGACATTTCCTAAAAACTGTGTTCTAAATCCAAGGGCATAAAACATGTTTAGGTGCATTTTCTTTGGGACTCTGGGATGCGGTAGCCCAGTGGGCAAAAGCAGAGAGCCAGTGATCACTGCTTTTGCCCACTGGGCTACCGCACTGTGAACGTCACTGTTTCGATGCCCGCCGCTGACGAATCCACCGCCGTGTACACTAATGGCGGCTGGTGCACGAAAAATCTGTCGTGGCTGCAATGTCCTCTAAGTTCTCATATTTACAACTGGAAGTGCGGGGTCTCGTCACTCTGTTCTGAATTATGGGACCGGCTTGTAGGGGATAATGCTGGCCACCTATACGGTACCCCCTTAAATGAATGGCCATCAGTTTCGCGGTGTACATACAGGCGAATGTCTAGCGGCAAGTGCCTCCGCGTTCGAAAAATAAAATCTTCGGGACTCTTTTGGAAAGACTACCTTCTAAATACTTTTCTGGAAATAAGTGAGGTGGTAATTAACTTGAATTTATCATATCACATAGAGCATCAGTTCTTTGAAATTTAACAAAATTAGTGGCGAGTAATAGAGACAATACTGAATGAAATATTAACAGTCATGAACCACAGTCACACAGTAGAGCATAAATACACTTTTTCTTCAAACAGCATTTCGTAAGTTTTATGTCAAAACTGTAAATAGTATTATAACAGATAAGAATTATTGAGAATCTACAACAATTCTACGAAGGATTTAAACTTAATTTGTAATTTCCATACCTATGATTCAATTCTAAATAGTGATCCACTTTATTAGACATCGACAATAATGCATAAGTATAATGAATTCTATATATATATATATACATATATATATATATATATATATATATATATATATATATATATATATATATATATATATATATATATATATATATATATATATATATAAGAGTTAAAATATATATATAAGTGTTAAAATGAGAAATTTATCACAAAAACAGAAAGATATCAATTGATTCTTTGTCAATGAAGGAAATTTCTATCACCTTTCGCATTTAAAAATATTGTGGAGGCCTACTAGTGTTAAAAGGTCGTCGCAATAACTATCATAAGTTTTTAACACAAGTAATATTTAGTATAATAAGTTTGTCCGGATAAGTGACAGGTAATTGTTGTGTTAGATGGTAAATATTTTCCCCAAATCATCCGACCATTGAATTTTGATGCCTTGGCGAGAAATTTCTCATTTTTCAGAGGAAATAAGATATCGTGCTTCAGGGATTCGACAAAATGATCTCTTATTACATTTTTAAATCACGGCGTAGTAATGATTTCCGCTGCGAGCTTTTTTGTTTGCGGAATCTGCTGTAGGTATCGTAAAAGGATGTTTTGGTTCTTAAAGAACAAATAAGGAGAATGTATAGAATTCAGAATTTTTTTCATTCTCATGTTTCTCCCCGAAACTTAAGAGAATGATCTGATTTTGTTTTTTAGAGTAATTTTGTTCTTCAGGCCTGTTTTCCCTTTTTTTCTGTCTTATAGCTTATGTGAGGAATTTCCATTTCTTATCTGCCATAGAGTTAGAGGTTCCGTATGATCGCCGAGCAAAGCGGCCTTGAATGCTTTGGAACCTTCTTTATTGGACCCCTCTCAAATTAATATTGCACAGCTGAATGCTGTTTTCACAGAAACAACAGCACCAGACTACTTCTGGCAACTGTTGTTGTAGTACACCCTTTGGACTTTCAGGCGACCAAAGCATTTTGTTGCATGACCAGAATAACTGTCTCCTTTGCTTGTATTCAGTTTTTAAATTTTGCAAGGCTGGAGAGAATTTGGACCTTAAACCACATAGTTTATCTTTTGGAATATTGTATTGTAAAATATTTGTTTAACGTACCATAGTCTGTTCTTGTGCTTTATGTGTAAAAAGATTGCAATTACCTTAATTGTGCCCCATTTTCTTTACAAATAAAAAATTAATACTGCGTAATTACTTAAATAAACAGAGGAATAGCGCGGCCTTTGAACTCTTAATGAACACTCTCTCCATGTTTAGTTTGCTTAACATTTAAGGTCTGTTGAAGAGGTTAGGATTATGCTCTGATGAACTACCTGTTCTGATAGAAGTCTAGATAAAAGAAAATGCACACAAACCACCACTCTGTATTTCTATTGCAAATCTTAAATGATTTTCCTTCAAATTAATAATTAACTTGATAAAAATGTCCTATATTGGTGGTGGCGGAATAGTATGCGTCCATTAAACCGAAGTTTTTCAAAGTCAGTCTTTTTAAGCCTTATACAGAATGGGTATGATGACGAAAATGGTAGAAATAAAATCTACTAACACAGTATAAAGTAAAAACGCAGGAAAGGGACACAATATTGTCAATGAAGATTTCCGCCAACAAAACATATGTGAAAATGGTCGTGTTTCATTTCGTATTGAGAATTTTACTATTGATTCTGACATGGCTGCAAATCGAAGTCAAAATCTTAAACACCTAAGACCAAGTAAAGGTCTTTCGTTCTCTGAAAGCTTACCATGAAAGGACAAACAGCATAGACAGTAAAATAGCAATATTATTTTATCCATTAATTATACCACCTAGTGGGGTTAATTTGCTTTAGGAAATGCCTTTTTACATATAGGATTTATGATCAGCAGTAGACAATAATCAAGTTTTAGGATAATCAAAATTGCTTACAAGGGGAAATTTTAAACAATGGTACAAAGCTATAACATATCAGAACCATTGACATAATATTGTACTTTCAACAAAAATATTAAAATTATAATTTTATATCAGCTTCTGTGCCTGAAAACTCTTTTAATTAAAAGAAAATTAATTATTGTCGGAAGCTTCACCCAGAAAAACTTACAGTAGTTTTTATAGGCTGGACCCAATTTGCCAAGCTTAAATTTTGGCGTCATTTGCTCTCTGAAGAAATGAACCTGTAAAGAATATAATAGAAAATGATTCTACTCTCAAGATAAAACAGAAATACAGTCGAACCCTGCTATAGCGAACCCGGTATATAACGAACTCACGGATATAACGAATGAAAATTTTGGTTTCGCCATTTTCCTATTGTACGTAATTTAATTAGTATTGTGCCAGTTTAATGTAATCGATTTTAGTCGAGTTAATTCATCAATGATCATTTTTAATAGATTTTATCATTTTTCAATACATTATTATTGAATACACATTGAAACTAATCAGTTATACATTTTGTGGACTCTAGCATTTTTCTTAACGCTTCGGATATAGGGAACCATCGGATAAAGCGAACAAAACCTTTGGTCCCTTGAAGTTCGTTATTAACGGGATGCGACTGTAATGGTGTTCCCGAATCACCGTAACCTGGATTACATTTTTCTTTGGTCAGTTTTGAGCACGATTTTTGCATTTAGCAGATTATAGTCTCAATAATCGGTGAAAAAGAATGGGTTGAAATTGGCTCTTTTGTGCTAATTGTGAATATATAATATATGTTAATATATTATATATTCACAATTAGCATATGTTAATATATTATATATTCCTGATAATATTTGTTAACGCTAAGGTGCTATTGTTATCCCTCAGACAAATCTGCGTTTCTGTCTTTTTCAAATTCACCGAAATTTCCAATTAAACAAGTCATGAAGTCATGCTTCGTAGATGTTTAACAGAAGAGGAAATGATAATGAATTTAATCAATAACACCATGGTGACTTGTTAAAATCTCGAACCGATCATTTTATAGTTTGTATATTTATTTATTTAATTTCTTTTTTTTGGGGGGGGGGGGGGTACTAATCTCTTGCTAGAGAGACTTTATCTATTTTCAATCTTTAATCCTACTTCATTGTTCCTTGTGATTAAAATTAACAACTTCTTCCTATAACAACTCTTTGCGCTGTATACCTCTAACTTCTCTACAGCATTTAAAACGTGCTTATAAAACCTCCGATTTTAGGATTCGAACAACTAGCTTACATTAAAGCACTTATTGCCAATTCACGCTTCAGCACATTTCCTTTAAAGGAAATAGCGTGCAGGTCATCCGGAATTTTATGATGCCATTTATGAATCATGGACCTGAAACTTGTATTGAATTATAACACTCTTCATATTTTCTGTCTAACATTTTCCTAGTTTATCCGAGTTATAAAGGAGTGTTAAATTTTATTTATAACTCCGAGCCTCGTTTAAAATGTCAATGTGCTGGTCACGTTATACCAATTTCTGGAGATTAAGTGTAAAAGTATTTTTTTTAATCGACACCCCGATCACGCCCAAAATTTCCTGCCTCAGCTTAATTTTAAAATATAAACGACACGTCTTTCTATTCATGATTGCTTCATGTCATTACACGGTGATGAAGAAGAAAAGAGCTTCTACTCGAAGCATTTATCTTTGCAGTGTTTCACATCAATCGACTGCTTTCGGTGGAAAATCGTTTCTCCCCACAAAGCAATTTGAGTCAGATTTCTCCTTAAAATCTATTTAATTACCTCTCTTTAATTTCCATAACTCTTCCGAGAGCCCACATGACTCTCTCGTCCCCCTCTCATCGATTTAGAATCCTTTAAACGTGCTCCACCCATTATTGTTCGAGGCTTCCCCTTCTGTAATAATCTATCGGCAACAGACCCCTCTCTTCTAAATTCAAAGTAACACCGTAGACGAGCTGAGGTGGTCAACTGAATGTTGTCTGGCGATAAGAGAGAGAGATGAACGAGTCAATGTTTGATCATTCGGATCATCCCTTAGCGTAGTCTAACGTTAGGCGTGTTCGAGACGTCGAGTATCTTCGAGGATATGTCCACGGGTTATGGATCGTCGTCTGGCAGTCAGTGTTCTGTTTGTTAAGTTATTGAATCTGACAAAGGAGATTTGCTTCTGATGGATGGCGATTTCTTAGTTATAACCTATTTCTATCTCTTTGATTAGAAACGCTTTCAATTATATATCCATGCTTCTACAAAGTACTGAAAATCAATAATTATTAAACAACTGATCTAGAGCAAGATTTTAAAGAAATTATATGTGTTAAAATTGGCTTTACTGCCTAATGTTTGTTTGTTTTTTCTTAGTAAAATATACAGGGTCTTCGAAAAAGGTTGGACACATTTCATATAATCATATTTAATGAAATACTTACAATACAAACAATTCTTTCGTTGTGTTATGTACAGAATTTAATAGAATTTTACCTTAATAAGTTTCAATATGAGCTCCGTTGGTTGCTCTACACATATCAAGTCGATAATCAATCACTAACCTGGTGTTACGGAGCATGTCTGGCGTCACTATGGCAATTGCATCGACAATTCTCTCCCGTAAATATGTTGAGTCCCGTACCTTTACGCTGTAAATAATGTTCTTGCGTAACCCCAGATTTGTATTCCGCTAACCACAACACAGATTGAGCTTTCTCTTGAACGGACGATATTGCACTGATGGAAAGTCGAAGACCTCTTCTACCTTGCATCACTCCTGCGCAACGTTCCATGTCACGGTACCAGTTACATTTAGAAATCTTCGTCAGTTGTTTGAAAATAATATTATTAAGTTTGCTCAATTTCTTTTAGAATTATGAGCTTTCGAAATGTGTCCAACCTTTTTCGATGGCCTTGCATATAATAATAGAGGATGGTTAATATCCGATGGCGTTCGCACCCTATCCATTCGGTTATTGTAATGATCTCAGTTGGAAAAGGGAGTTCACGCAAATGACATGTAAAACCTGAGCAAAGAGGGGGAATTAAAATATTTGATGTCATTCCCGGTATATGCAGTCGGTTTTTGTGATGGTCGAAGTCAAAAATAGATGACACAGCATAAAGCAAGATTGGATCTGAAACTTTGAATGCCCGTTTTTCAGTTCTCGATTGCAACGAATTGGGGAGAGTTAAATGCCTAAAAACAGGGAAAACGGCTGAGGAGGCAAGTCGTAATTGCATTTCTCATGAGATGATGTGAAGGAATCAGATAAATTATCTACTTCTTTAATGACGTTTACAGTGGTTATGCCAACTGTAGATCCTGCCACTGATTATTAGAAAACACGCTAGGCATCCTTTTGGGCCTTAATTGAAATGAGACGAAATACGTGATCATTGATTATATTTGCTAAACTTAAATTTTCTTAAATATGACTAGATACAATACTGGTCCCTAGGTTTTACTCAGTTGAATCATTGAAATAAAACTCTGTCATGATGATTTGGATTTTAAAAGATATTTTTTTTCTATATAGATGCGATCAGAAAAATTTAAACTGACATGGTTTTCACCACGCGACAAAGGGACGAATATAAACTGAGCTTTATTTGAAAAAAAAAGAAATGTCTTATATTTTCTGTTTTCTTAATATATATACACTGCCTCAGTATAATGATCAATTTAAAAGATCGAAACGTCAGGACTTTGAAGAAAGAACTAGGTGAAACAGCATCAGGAATACGAAAATAAATTGCTTTTTTAAAGCACTTGGGCAGAGAATGTTCATTTAATGATTAGAGTGTTTCAATGCCGAGGGGGGTTTAAAATTCAACATTCAACATAGACTGTATATGCTAAACAATATCCCAGTTTGTCCCAGTTTAAATAAAAATAACTTTTTTCCAGTATAAGAACCCAACTCAGTAGCATTGCAAAAACAGAGAAATTTTGGAAGGATATTGGCGTAGAGGAACGCATTCCATGAAAATTCTGAAATAATCGGAATATATTTTCACCCAAGCTTAATATGGGGGGAAAAGGGTCACTTTCCTTTTATGAAACATTTTGTAATTCTTCAAAAAATTCAGGAATAGTATGCATTTTTTACTATTGATGATTATTAAAATTGGATCTATATCAAATTTTAAACAAATAATACAGTTTTATAGTTTATTCTTATGTATAGAAAAATTATGTTCATATTTTGGTAAAAATATGTCCATGATGTATGAAAGAGTACATTAATATTTATACCCCTATGTGCAATAAATATTTACAGTTTTGTAATAAATATTTAACGAAAAAGGAGAAGTCATTTAAAAAAATTTCTTTTATTTAATTTATTTTAATAATTCAGTGTGGCAATGATACAATTTTTGAAAACAGTTACAACATTTTCAAATTATCTGTCTAGCATTAGCATAAAAGTTTACAACTTTATTTGGCATAATCACTCAAAAAGTTAAAAAAGAAAAGAAAAAAAAAAGCGAAACGAGAAGCTATTACTATAGACTTGTAATACTTAGATACCATTCCAAACAATTCTCATAAAGCGTGAGTAAATTATCAAATATTTAGGCCAGACTGATATCCGCTCAATGGAAATTATGGTTTGAATATCCTAATGAACGTATCATTCATATTGAATTAGCATCAGTACTTTAATGCAGCGCAAATATCCTGAATATTTTGGATGATATTGGTGGCATGTATAATTTTGTCTTAGATGTCAGAACCACTTTTATTCCAAACTTTATTTTAAAAGTCTGCTTTAATACAATGATCTACATTAATATTTGACTTTTTTCAGAACATTTCATACTTCATAAAGAAATATTTTAATCATTATTCCGTGTTACACGATATTAATACATGTTGAAATTTAAGTTGTATATGTCTAAACGCATTTTAAGTGGGTCACAAGCAGATGAGTTTTACCTTAGTTTTTGGTGTCAGATTCAGTGGCGTGTGTAGCCGTTCGTAATCGGTTTCAAACTGTAGATCCCAGCCTATATTTAGCCTTCGTGGCGTGAAAGGTGGACAGATTTTTTAAAGGCAAAGCAAGCATATTTAGTATTTATTGAATTAAGTCAGTCAATTTTTCGCTGATCTGTAAAGAATTTAGTTTATGAAGAGACATTAGACTTAAATCCCTTGATTAGAAAATTTTCTAATGTAATTTCAAAACATTTTTCATTCCGCTGACACACGGATATATATCAGTTAAAAGTTATTTGTATTGCCACTGAATTTTTTTTCTTCCCAAGAGATCCCTTAATGGAGTACATTAATTCAGTAATAATTTAAGTAAGTAAATTAAAATAACTTCTTTTAGAGGTATTATACGTTTAAGAATTTATGTAGTTTCTTTTGTATCAGGTATTTTAATCGACATAAGGATAAAAATGTAATTGTTCGATAGAAACAATTTTCTTAATATCTAGTTTTATCTTACTTAATTTTAAAAGTAAATTTCAAACATTCATGTTTAGTTAGGTACTATATTTGTTTTTCCATACTGAACGGGAGATTATTCTGCTTTCCCCCAAGTCCTAAACGACATTTAAAAATAAAATAAAGTAAACAGTTCTTACTTCAGAAAAGTCTTTTATAAATCATTTGTTTGTTTCTTGAAAAACTTGATAAAAAAAATTTTAAAATAAAAATTTTTCTCGTGTGAAATAACTGTGAGCAGCTCTTTTACTTTAAAAGAAAGGTAACTGCCTCAAGTGGAAAAAATATATACTTGATCCAATTTCCTGTTCTTCTCTAATCTTTCGTGAGTGGTAATTTAAGATTATCTATCTATTGAAAGCAAGGAGGCCTTTTAAATTTGTTGATAATTCATTTTTTAATGTTGAATTGTTTTGTCTAAGAAAAATTATCCATATACCACCAGAGGTACAGCTTAAGAATTTCTGATACGTCGGCTAAAATACGTCGTTATATGCTAAAATACGTCGTTATAGGCTAAAATACGTCGGTCAGTTACGTATAAAGTTTTATATTTGTAATTGTACATCTATAGGTATTTCATCTTTATATCAAATTGATTTAGTTAAGTAAAGACATACTTCTAGAAACAAAGATCAATACTTTTTTCCATGTTTTTATTAACTCGCTTTCTTGTTTGTGTGTTTGTCTAGTACAAATATTGCAATCGATTTTTAACTAACTTCCCGACTAGCTAGACATCTGAAACTTTTGGAATAGCTTAGAACACGATGACAATGCATTCTTTTGATACTTTTAGCCATCTTTAAGCAACATTGAATTCATTTTCAGTTAATTTTTTTCTGTAAACTGGTGCAGCCATCTATCGGCCGGGACGGGAATGAAAAGTTAAACGCAAATTAACTTACAATTTACTTCATATTCTTTCAAGTTGATGGGATAATTCATCAAAATTTTTTAAAAAGTATTTATTGATACATAGAATTGTCAAGTTTATATGATTCAACAGAAAATTTAAAAACATGGTATATAAAAAGTTCTTTTTATCTTGTAATTATTTCTCAATAAGTTAGATAAATGTCTTGTAACATATTTTTAAGTAACGTGCTCTGAATCTTACTTAGTGTACGCTAATAATACAGATTATCAGGGCGACATCAAGGCGCCAGATGTTACAGGACATGGGAAATCTTCGAGGGGAATTCAAACTCTATTTTTAGCAGATAGGGCTTGTGGCGGCCCTGGGGCACAGCGCTTTGGATTTTGGTGCTGAGGGTGTTCGGATCGAAACCCGGCGTAACGCCACGAAAAATGCCTCCGCTTGTGTGGTCTCTTCATAGGGGGTAATGCTGTCCGTCTATATGGTGCCACCATAACTAAATGGACAGTAAACTGCGGCGTAGTGTAGGCGAATGTTTGACGACAAGTGCCTCCGCTTAAAAAAAAATAAATAAACGAATAAATAAATAAATTCAGGTAGTCTCTTCTAACGAAGCTGCCGGTGGTTATTAACGTAGGATTACTTATCGTTGCTTACCCCTTTTCATTTTTTTTAAGCATTTTAGTACTTTTCTGTTTTTAACTGTTTACTGCTACTAGGTTTGGCACGCTGCCAAAATTATAACTCGTGACGGACTCTGAATTTTTTCTTTCCGGAGGACCGTTGTTGAGGAATATCGGTCCGCCAGAATTTTTTTTTTAAACGTAATCCTACGTTGAAAAAAAAATTTAAAATAGCAAATATTATAAAACATGTTGTTCATATTGTGTGTATATATTTTCAGTCCGTTTTCGAGGATTTTTAACAACATTTGAGTAGATGAGATTTTAGAAATGTTTCTCTAGCTATTATTTTCGAATAAAGAAAATTTGTAATATGTGATAGAACCGCTTATGTTTTTTATATCCATTTTTTTTTTAAAACGTCTATAGTTCTCGACAAAGTTTGATTCTGAAATTTCTACTGCATTGAATATTGGTTTCAAAAGGCTTATACTGATTTTCTGTGACTAGCTTTTCTTACAAATATTTCTTTTGTTTTCATATACAGTCGAACCCCGTTATAACGAATTTCAAGGGACCAAAGGTTTTGTTCGCTTTATCCGGTGGTTCGCTATAGTTGAACCGTTAAAAAAATGCTAGAGTTCCCGAAATGTATAACTCATTCGTTGCAATGTGTATTCAATAATGATGTATTAAAAAATGATAAAATCTATTAAAAATGATCATTAATGAATTAAATTGACTAAAATCGATTACATTAAACTGACACAATACTAATTAAATTACGTACAGTAGGAAAATGGGGGAACCAAAATTTTCGTTCGTTATATCTGTGAATTCGTTATATTCCGGGTTCGCTATAACGGGGTCCGACTGTATCGTATCCAGTTACAATTTGCTCTTAATAAAGCGATTACCGAACTGCATGTTAATAACGATCGTCCATAAATATTACTATTTCATCTCACTTCAAATGTAATCAGATATTGTTCCCATACTCGTAGAGAAAGAAATATTTCAGCATTTTTCCAATAATATTCATTATTTTGTTTACATCATTAAATATAATTTTATGGTTAAGCGAAATATTACAAAATTACTGAAATAGAGATTTTTTAAAAGCATACATCAAACGAAGATCTAGTGCTTTCTACTATGAAAAATTCGTTTAGAATATCGTGGTACAGAATTTAGTGTAGGCTTCGTTATCGAGTTATTTCGGCATAACCCTGTGAGGGGACATAGTTCACTTTTGTTCCGATCTGACCGCAATGCATGACTCAGTCGGCACACATCAAAGGAAGCTCCATCTCATTAATCAGCCGAAGCCTTAGCCGAAACCCCTCGCTGCATTGGACGGCTAAATGCGTCCATCTCAGTTGGTTGATACATTTCCTGGAAAAATTACTATTTCGTCACAAACATGAAAATCATTTAGGGTTGCCCTGTGTGAAAGTTTCGAATTTCAGGCACTGGCTATTCAATAACGCAACATTCGGTATTTAAGCATCGCCCGAATTCTCCATTGTAAATTCTGTTCGGAAGTAATTAACTTTATGTCAAATATGTGATTTATATATAAATTTGATATTGCATCTGTATGTATATAAACAAGCTGTGAATTTACATACTGAAAAATGTCACATAAATGTGTTCTAATGATGTTCTACCGTAAAATTCCTATGCATCAGCTGGGTCGGAGAATGCCTTCTTTTAACATGCATACAATGTAGGCTCATAATACATATATACATACATATGAAATATATCATAATATATAATAAATATATGAAATAATATTTAACGTAAGTTATTAAATGAAGCCAAGATAGTTTCTTTCCCAGTCATACTGAGATAAATCAATGCTTGGCGAGATTCCGTAAGGTAAAACTCGCCAAATATGAAAGACCATACTATAAAGGCGTTATTAATAAAAACTTAATGAAGAATCTCCCGCTGTTTAAGACAGAGGAGTCATTAACTCTTTTTTCTCTCAGTCGAACAAAAATGCATAGCGTACAGACGACCATTTTAGGGGATTTTCAGATATTCAGTGTATAAATTTTGAGGAAGTGTGCATGTGTATATAATATATGATAATGAATCATTAATGACGATATGACGAAGGATATAACTTACATCATGATATATATGATGTATAATATTGTATAATGATTCATTACCATCATATGACATCTAACCGTTAAATATATTATATATCTAACATTGATCTCTCTCTCTGTATATATAAGTATATATATATATATATATATATATATATTCGCCCTTTTTACAGAACACCAACGACATATATATTTTAAATGTATTTTATTGTTACTATGCTTAATTCTTATTTAAATTCCTTCGGTTCCGAAAATAAGTGGCCGTTCCGAGGAGTGGCCACGGAAAAGAGGTTTCTTCCATAATATTGGCTCTGTGCAGTCTTTTATCGGACCTGAACAAAATATGACCGTCTAGAGAGGAGGCCGGCAAGAGATGTTGTACTTTGTGTGTGTGTATATATATATAGACGGGCGTATTTGGGTTTATTTTACTATTTTTAATTCTTAGTTAAATTCTTTAACTTCTTATTTTGAATTCTTTAATTTAACTTTATTCCATTGATAGGTTCTTTAGTTTCCCATGCTTTATCATCTTTGTGCTGTGCAGACAGCCAGTCAAGAAGTCTCGACTGAGTCTGCGCAGATCCCAGAACTTAAAAGTATAAAATCGAATTTCATTTAACGGTCTCTTCGAAAATATCGCTTTTCATTCTGGAGCGGCTAATCCAGTGTCGATGCTGGGCGAAAAAAAAAAGAAGAAAGAGAGAAATATGACCGCTTCTTCAGATCCACCAATCAAAGGTGAGCAATTACGGTTAAGACGTGACATTCTATTGGACGGAACTCCAGAAATGGGCTAGGATTTCTTGCTGTTGTGTTATACCTAAATGATTGGTGTTTCTTTTCCGTTTGAGCGGGAAATGATAAAACTGCCCCTGATTTATTTTCGAAGAAGATATCGTGTTGCTCGGTTCATTTCGAGCTGTCCCTTTTCTTGTTGCGCCACTGTTTTTTTGTTTTTATTGGTCTGACACCAACCCGGGTTTTATCGGAATCCAAGGGGAAAAATCACTAAGTGGATTAATATGTCACTTAATCGCTCGGATTTCGTAAAAAAAAAATGAAGGCGAGTTCTTTCTATGTGCTCTAGCCGTTACCTATAGAGAAATAAGGGTTTTATTCTCTCACATATTGGTTTTCTTTTTAAGACTCCTTGATATCAGAGCTAACGCATCAGCCATTTTGATGCCCATTTTCGCTAAGTGAGGTCGCCACTTTGAACGGATGCTAACAGAAACATTCTTTTTTTTCCCCTGTAAAAACTGCTTAAGGGGGGAGATAACCTTTTGCACTCGCAAAAATACACTGATTTTACTACTAAGCTTAACGTGTTGTCAAACAGTTGACTTGTAATTAATTTAAACCAATTTTTTAGGGTGTATTGTACAAAGCTTTATCTATTAGAAAACAAAAGCAGAATTGTTGGAAAATATTAAAAATTATTTTATGTAAAAAAATGTTTTGTGAATAATGAATCTTAGGTCAATGCATTGCACACAGATTTTTTTAAAAACTATAAGAGATATATATTACATTATTTGTACATATTCTATAAATAGGTTATACTTTAATCTACACCCAAAGTAATTACCAAAATACTTACTAAAAATACTAAAATTACTTTACCAAAATAATTACTAAAATAGTTTTAAAAATATTTTTCCCGGCAAATGTTTTATAATGTACAAGAAGTATCATACAAATTTTTCACAGAAAATTGCTGTTAAAAATTAGTAATATGTACTTACCTAAATTTAGGTAGAAATTGTATAAATATACTACACATACATGTATACAAAATTTTAGCAATTTATGATCATTAGTTTTGAAGAAATAGTTCGCACAAATTTGAAAATAAGTTTTTTGAAAAGCCATTTAAAGTTTTTATAAATTACTTTACTATTAGCTTTTTATACTTGGGCATAAAATCGGTTCTAATTGTAGTATCGACTTCATTTTTTTAAAAATGATTCCTTTACATTGAGTATGGCAGGCGATTATGGTTTAAGGGAATTTTTGCGAGGTATGATAGTGGGTGCTCGTGCGATTGGTTATGGCATTTAAGAGATATAGGCAAAGTTTAGATTTTTTGATTTTCAAATTCGACCATTTCAAGGGTGTACCTCATTAATTTTATAAATTATGAGGTACACTCATGATTTATAAAATTTTGAGGATATTTATAATATTGAGGTATATAATTTATAAATTTAAGGTACACTCATAATTTATAAAGCACTGGGATGGTTCATAGGATAGAATACTGACCTCGAGGTTTGATGAGAGTTCGCTCCTGGTAGGTGGTCGGTTCAATCTGTCCGTCTGTTCGGCACTATGCAAATCGAGACCTTCTTCGTAAGCCTTGATATTTTGGAGTTCAATTAAGGCTCCAAGAGGATGCGTAACACATTTTGTTGTCCATTGTCACCAAATCATTTTAATCTGATGCTTAAAGAGGCGATATTTTCTCTTTCCTAAATGGACTCTCTTGTTGAAAAAATAATCCCCTAGTTTTTAATACTTATTTGAGGAGCAATTTAAAGTTACATGCCTCTCTTCTACTTCAAAGTTTGAATAAACAATCTGTACCTTTCTTAAATATTTATTACCGTTCAATAGAATATGCTTGAGAGACGTTTTGTTTTAAATAATATATTCCCATGTATGTAGGAGATGAATAAATTAAGAGAGAAGGATATCGAATTCGTAAAGTGGCCAAAAAAAGATTTTTAGGTCGCCATTTTTATAATCTGGTGATACATCTTTTATACATTTGATGTGGCGAGTATTTTGGCGAGACTTAGAAAAAATCTCTGTTTTAAATAATTCAGGTAAAACACGAAACCTACTGCAAGAGTGTGGCATCGTAAGACTCTGACTGACCGTGATCGGCGCCTTCTGTCAACAATCCTATCACTCGAAAAGAGTGCAGTGTTGCCGTAAGTAACTTTGCAATTGAAAGCCAGCGCCTCTACTTACATTAGCGTGAGGACTTCACGACGTTCTCTGCATGATATCGGCTTTAAAACCCTTTGAGGGGCACCGTTTGCACAGTGCAAACGCCTAAAACTAGCATTGCATTTTCACTTGCATTCAATATATTCCAGTTAAATGAGCAGAAAAGGGTTAGCACTGCCATCTGTTATCAGTTTAAAGAAGTAAAAACATTTTTCAACCTCCAATTGGAAAAATTTTCAAGATTCTTTAGATTAAAAAAAATCGAGGAAAAAAAATCTGCACCGTGCAAACGATGGAGGTTATTGCGCCTGAAAGGGTTAATAGCCTTTGGCCAACGATGAATTAGTCAACTATCCTAGTTTTTCTGGCACTTCGATGTGTACCTAGAAACATCCTCAAATTCGAATATACCTCTAATCAAACCTATTTAACATAAGCAGTTCGTAGAAAGACTTTTCATTCTGAATAATACATTGGCATGCAGCACATTAGCTAGGAGTGAAAAACATCCATACGTCTAAAAGGCAAAACTCTGAATACATTTAGTAAATGAACAGTTGAAAACGTCAATGACTGGTCGGCTTCCTTTTGCTCTGAAAACATTTTTTTAAATCGTTTGTCAAAGATAAATATAGTTTTATAAAAATGAAAAACGTTTGTCAGCATCACTATTAAAGAATTATCCATCAAAGATCAGGTTACCATTCTCTTTTATTATAATTCTGTCACGCCATAAGGAGTACACCAAGTGACATAAACCATGCCGTAGGGCATGCATGCGTGAGATTTATTGATAAAAAAACACCTTCGAATGTAGTTATTACAACGCTGAATTTCAGAGATTCGATAGCTTTCTCTTGCCCGTAATTTGATATAAAACTTCTATAAGACTTGAACTAAATTTTGCCCGCTTGGATTTTAAATAAATTGTGAATAAACAGCAAATTATCATGCATCACTTCCCAGCATCCCTTTCATGGTATGTTAATTTATGCAGGTTGAGTGATTACGAGAAAATAGCGATATTAGTTATGCCAATTCCAATAGCCGCATGTTCAATAATGTAGTGCTGGACATCCATAATTCCATCTCTGGAGATTAGTTCTGATTCTAATTCTAGGTTTCTGCTTTTGTGAAAGGCGTTTAAATTTATTATTGCGTGATATCCCTCACTTAAGGATTCTTGGGACTCAGGAGAAGTTTGCTGTAGAGTTTAAATTTGTTTTCGGGTTGTTCATAGTTTGCTGTATTAAAATTCAGTGTGGAAAATACTTGATGTGACTGACCCATTCAATTCGGGAAAAAAAATGTCTTTGAAATGGTGTCCCCGCAGATCTCAAAAGTATGTATTTCTTAATGTGAAAATGGAATGTAACAATTTAGGAGAGCAAGTTAGAATGCTGAACTCTGCCATGAGTTAATTATATGTAACAGTTTTGTGATGTATGACACTGCATCGTTCATTAGATTTTGATGTTTTGATGGGTGGTTGGATTTAACCTTTAGCTTACGGGGCCCATTTTTCTGATTTCCTCTTTAGAACTGGAAATTTCATACCCCCTTTGTAAGAACGGCCATTAAGAAGGTTATATATATATATATATATATATATATACATATATATTCATTCTTAGGCCCGTATTCTTGGGATACATACTATCCCACCCTGAGAGGAAAAGGTTAACATTGCCTCACATAGCCGGGGTAGTTCAGTCGCTTGAATACGGACTTCGAGATTTGGAGACGTTAATTCGATCCAAAAATGATCATAGGTCGTCATATGAAAGAGAAATATTAATGTACATAGAAAAAGGCCATCGTTAAAGAAAGTAAATAAATCATTATAAGTCTAGTGCCACATAGGTGTACCTCAGGAAATATAAGAGAGATATTCATGGGAAAATAACACAACACTGGGGTGATTTATGTGATAGAATACCGACCTCGAGGTTTAGTGACTCCTGACAGGTAGTCGGTGCAATCTGTCGGTCTGTTCGTCAATGTGCAAATCGAGACCATCTTCGTAAGCCTCGATATTTTGGACCTCGAAGTTCAATTAAGGCTCCGAGAGGATGCGTAACACATTTTGTTGTCCATTGTTACCAAATCGTTTTAATCTGATGCTGAAAGAGGTGGTATTTTCTCTTTCCTAAATGGATTCTCTTGTAGAAAAAAATAATATTCCACAAGTTTTTAATACTTATTTGAGAAGAAACTTAAAGTTACATGCCTCTCTTCTGCTTCAAAGTTTGAATAAACTATCTGCACCTTTCTTAAATATTTATTACCGTTCAATAAAATCTGCTTGAGAGACATTTTGCTTTGAATAATATATTCCCATGCATGTATGCGATGAATAAATTAAGAGAGAAGGATATCGAATTCGTAAAGTGGCCAAAAAATAATTTTAAGGTCGTTCTTTTTATAAACTGGTGATATATCTTCTACACATTTGGTTTGGCGAGTACATTGCCGAGACTTTTGAAAAAATCTCTGATTTAAATGAAGACTCTGTCAAAGTCATTTTGGGAAGTGTTTTGATGAATTTTTTGGTTGAAGTGCTGATTATATAAAGAAAGTTCGTGTACCAAATGTGAAGCTTTGTTTTAGGATATTCTTAATATATTAAGTGTTTTGCCTTTTGAGATAATCCAATTACATTACCCGATGTTTACTGCTCCCCCCCCAAAAAAAAATGGAAAAATTAATGAAAAAATAAAATCTATAGTAAGTCCCAGTACGAGATTTTAAACACACGCCTGAGTGTATTGATAAAATTCATTATTTTTTCTTCTGTTAAATGCCACCAAGGAATTTTTATATGTGTTTGGTTGGAAATCTTGGCAAACTTGGAAAGAAGCAAAAACGCAAATCTGTCAGAGTAATAACGATGGCCAAGAGTCCTAATAAATGGTTTGTAAGTCCCGAAATATGCGCCAAGTAATAACGGACCGTAGCATATTGTGAAGTCCTGGAGCTCTCAACATAGTTCACTTGCTGACAGTTGTGAACATGTTGTGAAACGTGCAAAAATATAACTCATTGGTTATGGGGCAGTTTTGCTAAAGCAGGATTTTCCCGGTTCTGCGATACCCTGGCACTGTGTAGTATATCAGACATTGCAGGCAGAGTACTTTTTCAGCCATCACGACTCTCCAGGATTAGGCTGAAAAGGTCAGAATCCCTGAAATTCATATTTACCAAAGAGAGAGATTACATTCTAATTGTACAACGTGCTACTATTGCATATTTTATAGTACAGGGGCTGTATCTTTTCATAACACTATCAACTTTTCAACATTAGCATTACATTTGAATGCCGTACACTCTTATCTACCAAACAGTATACTATAAGTATACAATTGCCTGTATTTTACAGTACAATTTACTGTACACAATATTTTAATATTTTATTGCATGTTGGTCATTCCATGCAGTGCATAATTGCTAATTCAAGTTACCATTTTTATGTATATAGTTTTTGTTGTTGCTAATGCCCCCTGGTTGCAGGTTCCATTCACCAGGTCCTAATAGGCTATTGGGCTGAAAGGGGTGGCTCCTGTTTTGAATAAACACCACAAGGGTCGGTGTCCGACTTGGCTAAATGACCGGTGCCGTAATTTTGAACCGAGTCAAGTGACGAGACCGGAACACTTGACACCGCACCTCCAGAGGTAAATTTGAGAACTCGGAGGACATTGAAGCCACGCTCTATTTTACGTGCCCCGGTCACCATTAGTGATCACAGCGGTGGATTTGCAGCGACGAGAATCGAACCAGGGACGTTCAGATCACTGGCCCGCTGCTCTTGCCAACTGGGCCATCACGCCCTATTTTTATGTATATTAAATGAAGGCTGTAGAACGTTTGGTTTGGTATTGAGTCTCGGGCGATCTCGGGATGCAGTACTTGAGAACACTAGTGTTTATTTATTTGAATTTTTCTCACACTTATGCCGTGTTCCAATAAGACACTTATTTCACGCCAAACGCTAAGAAAGGGAGAAAAAAAGTTAACTGACTTGGTTTTTACTGACGCAACTCTTGTCGAAACATGCCTCCCCCCCTCACCAAATAATAACAATAAAGCAAAAAATCGCTCCGATTGTCCGAACTAATGAGCGTGAGACCTCTATCGTTCTACCAATTACTTTCGATATCTCGCTCTCTCTCATTACTCCTCCAATTGGCTATTTCACCTCCTATCATTCCATCCCGTGCCTCATCAATACTGCACCAATAAATTATGAGGCTGTCACCAATCAGAGCCGGAGAAAATCACGGATGAAACGTGACATTCCACGGGATGAAAATGCCAGAAATAGGAGGGGGGGGGGGCGACCAAGATTTCTTTGTTGCCCTGATACCTCGCTGATTGGTGTTCCTTTGACGCTCCAGAGCCAGTGGCAGAAATAGCACTTGATTTATTGGGACGATCTGTTGTACATTCTCTCGTTTATTTACTTTTTTTTTGTCTGTTTTCTCTCTCTCTTCAGGATGGAGCCTCTTTTCATCTCAAAGGGTTGGAAATTTTCGAAAGGGAATTTATGCACTGGGCAATAAATTCGCTGTGTATTGTCGGTTCCCGATTTCATCGAAATAAATGATTTCTAAGTGTTAAGTATTTTCCGGAAAGATTCTTTAAATATTTCAGGTTCGCAAATTAAGGGGGTGTCCCGCAGCTTTTCAGTCCGAATGTGGGGAATTTTTCTTTTGGTATTCTACTAATCAGAGATTAGTAAATACATATTTTTGGGTACTCTTTTCTACCTTTCAAAATCGATCTTTAAATGCAATACGCATGTTTTTTAATAATCTTAATACTTTAATTTTAATAAAAGGGTTTAATTTTTTTGCAGTTGAAAATTTAAAAATCAGTCACTTACAAAAATTTGACGGAAAATTAAAGTTGTATTATTTTTTTAAGCACCTTTTTTTTTCAGCGATAGACTTTAATAATTGGATGAAAATTAGCTGAATTATTTTTATTCTAGAGTTTAGAATACAAAAACTTCCATTTTGTAGTGATAGACAACAATTATTTGATGAAATATAAAAATTGTTTTTTCAAATTTAATTTGTTGTTTTCCAGTTGTTTTTTAATTAAAGGTGATATACAATTTGATGCAAATTTGATGAAAACCAAAATAATTTTTAACTTTTTAAAATAATCTTAAATTTTGAATTGATAGTCATCAATAATTTGATGCCCTGTATGATATTGACAACTTGAAAGTGTAAAATAAAAAAAAAAAGCCCAGCGCTCTTTTATTATGTGTCTACTATCATATGCTAGAGATAGAATTTTAAAATATGCATTTACTAATTCATGATTCGAAATATTCTTTAATAATTTGATGCAAATTAATTGATTGAATTATTTTTATTCTAGAGTTTAGAATAAAAAAACTTCCATTTTGTAGTGATAGACAACAATTATTTGATGAAATATCAAAATTATTTTTTCAAATATAATTTGTTGTTTTCCAGTTGTTTTTTAATTAAAGGTGATATACATATACAATTTGATGCAAATTTGATGAAAAACAAAATAATTTTTAACTTTTTAAAATAATCTTAAATTTTGAATTGATAGTCATCAATAATTTGATGCCCTGTATGATATTGACAACTTGAAAGTGTAAAATAAAAAAAAAGAGCCCAGCGCTCTTTTATCATGTGTCTACTATCATATGCTGGAGACAGAATTTTAAAATATGCATTTCCTAATCCATGATTCGTAAAATACCGATAGAAAATTTTCCCATAGCTTAACAATGAGTTTTGAGATCTGGCGGATAAACTGGAGCATCGCCTTCATCTAAAAATATTCATTGGATTTGTTAAGTTTTTGGATTGGAATATATTCAACGCAGTTATGAATATTAAACCCTCAAAATTTCAGTTATAAATTTTCAAATTATATTTATCACTAAAAGTGTGAGCTTTTCTGTAATTGAACACAGTGATTTCGGTGATGATAAGGATTCTGTGGTTATACACATCAAACACTAGTGCTCTGTTTGTAAGACTATGGTAGCCTTGAAATTATCAAAATCAGCATGAATCGGGCAACGAGTCAGAGAGCATCTACATAACCAAAATTAGCACTGAAATTTAAATGGCTACATATTGCTTTTTTTCAGCTTTCGTTCGTATGTATCAGAAAATTCAATTCCACAAACTTTAAAATTTTGTCTTTTTTTTATTTTCCCCTTAAATACCACTTCGAAATCTAATTCCATCTCGCGCAGCACTTATGTGTCTTTTAGTCTCGCGTTAGTATCGGATAAAATTCTTGACGCAGCAAATGGTATAATCGATTAAAGCGCATTAATTATTTCTTCATCTATAATTTACCCCGCTTTCAGATTCCCGATTAAAGCGCAAGCTAGGTACTCGCACTGGTAACTTTCTCTTGCTCGAGTTGGAAACTTGCGTTAGCATCGATTTCGAATCTTTTGAACGTTCGCTACTCTTTTATAGTTCCGTACGGATACCTGAGTTCGGGGGGTGGGGAAGATGCAGTGTGATCCGATAATCTGGGAGAAATGGAAGTATTTGAAAATCGTTGTGCCACTATCAATTAATCAAGCACACTTTCTGCTTTGCCCACTATTTTAATACCTACATGTCAGTATTATTTTTGACGTGAAAAAGGCCCTACAACTAATCTCAGAATGATAGGTCTTGCATATTTTATCCCTATAATCTTGTATTAACATGCTGAAAATATAGAGCAGTAGTTCCTAACCCTTTTTGATCAGGGACCACTTGAAAAAAAATAATAATAATTCGTCGAGGACCAACTCCCTACCAACTCTTTTACACACAGAAGTGGGTTTTATTTTCTGTATAAACAAGGTATTTGTAATAAACAACTTTAATAAAAAGTTACAAATAAACTTAATTACAATTTTAACTTAAAAGAAAAAACTGTACAAACATAAAGGGCAAACATAATAGCCTACAAAAACTTAAAAAATAAACGAGATTTTTCAGCTTACATTTGTTATAACTCTTTTACAGACAGAAGTGGGTTTTATTTTCTGTATAAACAAAGTATTTGTAATAAACAACTTTAATAAAAAGTTGCAAATAAACTTAATTACAATTTTAACTTAAAAGAAAAAACTGTACAAACATAAAGGGCAAACATAATAGCCTACGAAAACTTAAAAAATGAACGAGATTTTGCAGCTTCCATTTGTTTTTACTAGCTGTAAAATGGCTGTGATGCTGAGTCCGCGTCACAGAAAATGTATTAGAAATTTCGAAGCAGAACAAGGATTTTTTCGTACTCATACAACATAAACCGGAAGAAATGCAGGAATTTTTTTAGAATTTGAAATAAAAGGGGGAACTAAAATTTTGACTCATCTAGATCATATAGGAAAACTGATTAGTAAAATTTTCGATTGAAATAACATTAAAAAAAATTTTCGTCCTGTGTGAATCCTATTTTCAAGATCCTAATCAGTTTAATTTAATTGTTATTGGCAGGATAAGAATTTTGTTAATTCCATCTGCAAAATTCAAAAACCTAGGAATAATCCGGCAGTACCGAAAAATTTGACGTTATTCCTTATGTGAGTTCCTTACGAAACGTTACTAACCTAGCAGTCCTTTCTGCGTACGGAAATTTAATCTATATACTATATAAAACAGTTCCGTAACTGACTGACTGACATACAACGCACAGACCAAACCGCTCGACCTAAAAGAGCTGAAATTTTGCATGGCGATTCTTCTTATGTTGTAGGGGTAAACTAAGAAAGATTTTTGAAAAATTCTTCTTAGATTTTTTAAAATTAAATTTTTAAGCTGTTTTATTACCTTTTTTCAAGTTTGTATTTAAAATAATAATTTGAGGTTATAAAATTTATATCACGATAAAGATCATAAAAATTCCTTTAAAATGAAATCTTTTTCGAATCTTTACCTCCAGTTTCTGATTTTTGGTGAAATTTTAAAGATTAATTTTTAGAATTCAATTTTTAAATGCTGATTACGTGATATCTTCTTCTGGTACTTAAAATAAATTTATCGTCACGTGATAACAACGAAATAGACTTTTTTTTTCCTAATGCGGCAGACGATTGGACATTATCCAAAAAAATATTACAATACAGTAAAAAATATGTTCTTCAAACTGTACTATATTCTTTAGTATGTCCTATTAGATTTAATTTGAATATTTTCTTCTACGTTATTTTGTCTTTAAAAATATCCCTTACGATTTTATATTTATATATAATATATATATATATATATATATATATATATATATATATATATATATATATATGTATATATATTGCATCAATTGTATACATTGATCGTCGTATTTATTATAAATATATATGTATTTTTTTTTCACATTAATTGCACACATTGACCATTGTATTAAATTTGAATGTACTCTGTAGCGAAGTGCGGGTTTTCAGCTAGTATCTATATATATATGTTATTTCTTGAAGGTGATTTTTTTTCTGACGATCCTTTCTTCTCCCTTGACACTTAACCAAAATTGATAAATGAGGTACTATTTTAAAGATTAAGATCTCCACTTCTGACGACTTGTTAATTTAGAATTACACATTGTATTGTTTGCATAAAAATTGAATTATAAACATTATAAACATTTTTTCTTCCTCTAGAGGGAACTGGCTTTTTTCCCATTGTCGTGCGCACACTGAACTTTTAAATTTTAAAATCGTCTGCTTTTATTATCATTCTGTGAATTCATAAGTTTCTTTCTTAGCAACATTCGCGTAGGTGTACATTATTCTTTTTGCATGGAAAAATAATTTGTTTAGACTAAAATCTATGTTCTTTTTCACAGAAGAACATTTTATAAGTGATTATTATTATTATTTTGGTATGTATTTTTAGAGTTTAATTTTATTTATTCAATTCTATGTACACAATTGAATTGCATTTAACAAAATTCTACCAAGCTATTAAGGGAAAGCTTCTAATTCGTCTCATAATTTATGGATAATCAAAGGAAAAGTCTTACCATGTAGATGTGCAAGTCGAAGAAAAAAAATGAGATGGGAACAACGCTTGGTACGTGGCGGATTAGCTAATTTCTTTTGTAAACTCTATGGTAAAACGCGCGCGAGACATGTGAAGATTTGCTTTATTGCTAGATGGCAAGCACGCGCTCGCTTATTTATTTACTATTACTTTTATCTCTTGAACACTAACCTTTAAATTTAAAAAACATACCATCATCATATACTTATTTCTAGAAGGTGATTTTTTGTGACCATTCCTTTTTCCCCCTTCATACTGAACCATAAATCGATAAATGAAGTACCATTTTAAAGATTAAGTTCTCCGCTTCTGACGAATTGTTAATTTAGAATGACACACTGTATTGTTTGTTTAAAAATCGAAGTTAAAAGTTTCCTTTTGGTCCTAGAGTTCTTTCCCTGGATGCGTCGATACGGCACGGTCAAATAGTGTGCTCAAAGAGGTTTTGTAAAGTAAATATCACATTTTCCACCAGTTTGTGTCATAGTTAACTTTTAATATTGTCTACAAATGTTTTGACATGTACATATCTCATGTTCCCCTGTTTTGTGTGATGCTTCACCTCCAATATTGTGGTCAAATGTGTTTTGTAATCGGTTTTGTATTATCCTTACACACCATTGTTATTTGAGAAATAAACAATAGCTACAAATGAACCATTTCTTTTTCATCCTACTACACAAACCAACAACCTTGCTATAAAATGAATCGTGTTTTATTCGCATGCGAAATTTTCGCACGGGTCTCTTAGTCTTTATTTCCATCTTTCTATTAAGTCGCTTTCTTGTTTGTTTGTGTGTTTGTCCAGTGCAAATCTTGCAATCGATTTTTAACTAACTTCCCGACTAGCTAGACATTTGAAACTTTTAGAATAGCTCAGAAAACGATGATAATGCATTCTTTTGATACTTTTAGCCATCTTTAAGCAGTATTGAATTCATTTTCAGTTAATTTTGTTTTGTAGAATGGTGCAGCCATCTTTCGGCCGGGACGGGAATGAAAAGTTAAACACAAGTTAGCTTCTAATTAACTTCATTTTCTTTCAAGTTGATGGGATAAATCATCAAAAATATTTTTAAAGAGTATTTATTAATACATAGAATTGTCAAGTTTATATGATTCAACAGAAAATTTAAAAACATGGTATATAAAAAGTTCCTTTTATCTTGTGATTATATAATTCGTAATATATAGTTAATACTATATATTCGTATTTATAATATTAACAATAAATAACGTAAGAAATTTTCCCCTAATACTTGCAGAATGGATAAACAGTTAGTTTCTTTATTTCTAATATCGCCAAAAGTTTTTAAAAATGTCTAATGAAAAATTGCTATAAATGAAGTAAAAGCTCGGTTTATTCTAAAAATTAGCGATATCTAAAATTTAGAAAATACTTTATGAGCAACGATTACCGGAATTAATTGGACGTTAAACTTTAAACATGGTAATTTCCAGCATCTATGAATAAATTATTCTTCAAATATTAATTTGTGAGATTGTTTCATGCTATCGTGAAGCATTTTTATGTTGTAGATGCGATCTTAGTTTTAAAAATAACGATTAACGTTTATTACAAAGAGAATGCAAATTAAGATCAATAGTTACGAATACTGCACCAAAGTCACTATTACTATAAAGTAGAAAATAAGTTGCCCCAAAGTGTACTATATTTGTATCACGTTCTTCCGTTATCTCTATATATAAAAATGAATGTTTGTTTGTTTGTTTGTTTGTTCGTATTTTATGCGCTGCCCTACCGCTCATCCAATTGAGATGAAACTTGGTCAACTTAATTACTTGAACTTGCTCGATGGTTATAGACTATTTTCATTCCGCTACGACGTTCCATTCCCGAATTATGTTAGAAGTATCAGCGGATATTGAAAATCGCCAAATTTCCCCGGATATTTTTGTTCAAGACATTGTAACATTTCATTGTTGCCAATTAAATTATAACATTTCCGTAAAAATAAATAGACATGAATTAAAAACGTGATTTATTAATATATTGGCGCATGCAAGAATGAATTTGATATATTATTTTCATGTACGTGGCAACGCCGGAATGTTTCTTTTTAAAAATGAAAATATAAGGATGGAAAGTCATTCATTTTCAATGAATGTGTTATCTATCCATTTATGAATTGAAACTATCCCAAACTACCTGTTCAAACTCAAATATACTGCAGGACACGTTGACTTAGCTAGAAACACGTGCGTTGAGCCTTGACGCGATGATTTACATAACTGAAGTGACATTGAAACATAGCAGATGATTTAGCTTTGAGAAAGAATTACAATCATGAAATACGTGTATATTATAATTAAGAAAGTCTGAAAGTGGCATTGAAACGTAGCAGACGATTTAGTTTTGAGAAAGAATTCCGAGCATGAAATACATGTATATATTTTTTCTATAATAATTACCAGATTTGCTGTGTTTTAATATTGAATGTGATCTCAATCCATTCAAACATTATTGATTATTTTTATATAATAATAAATCCATTCAAACGTTATTGACTAACTGTAAATTAATGCTTTAAAATGCCCAAAAAGAGGAGAGCAACTTTTAATCCTGCAGAAGTAAGGGGAAAGTGTCAAAGATTGTTGAGAAATGAGCAATGTGTTAAAAAAAAACAGAAGAGCGCGAAGCCAACAGAATTCGAAATGCAGTTAGACGCACACAAGAATCTGAAGAAAAAACATTCCCAAGAGCTCGAAGGTAAAAGAATTCGAATTGTAGTGATCCGAAGCAGTGAGACTGATGAAGAAACTTTTAACGCGTCGAACATACGATTTTCTCCGAGCTTCAACATCGAGAGAGGAAAGCGATGAACAACGACAGCACCGACAACAAACTAATGCTATTTGCTACCGCAAAAGAATTTTAGCGAAAACTGTAGAACATCATAACATGAGACTAATCATTGAAAATAATAATAACAGAAACTGAATCCCGAGCGAAGCCGGGTAATACATCTAGTGTTTTTATATAATGTTTAATTTTCTCGCTTATTTTTAATTATTTCATATGCTCCAAAAATAAATAGATAGAAGTGTTCAGCCAGCGGGTGGTTAGTTACCTACATAGCTCCCCCCCCTATTAATTTTCTCGCCAATTTTTCATTAATTTTTTTATATGCACGAAAATTGGAATGATAGAAAGGGGGTCAACGCAGGGGGGGGATTACTCTCCGTTATAGTATATTTTTCTGTGTATCCTCCTAATGGTACGCAAGGAAAATGAAAATATTCGAGCTATGTATGTTATTGAAGTTTACAGAAGGTCATTCGCACTTTATGGAAACGATTTTGATAGTTAGGTTTTATGTATAAATGCCGTATTTTTGGGGTCAATTTGCTTCTATCTGATAGCCATGGTTCTTTAGAATAGCTCAACTTGAATTTTCCATGAAAGTAAATTTTTTCTTAGTACTGTCATGTGAATTTTACCTCATTCCTCTTGGACTGTTTTCCAAAGTCCGTTCAGTGTTCTTGGATGCCGTTTTCCTAAGGCTC
Organism: Dolomedes plantarius; assembly: GCA_907164885.2. NCBI lineage: Eukaryota > Metazoa > Arthropoda > Arachnida > Araneae > Dolomedidae > Dolomedes > Dolomedes plantarius. The sequence continues at coordinate 172,967,894 of OU015498.1, read as the reverse complement.
GTTTTAATAATCCGAAAGCGCAAAAGTCCATTGGAGAAACGTCGGAGGATTTTACAGGTATTTCAATAAATAGTATACACTGTATATTCCTGCTTCTGATTCTTTTTCAATTGCTAAATAAGCGACAGTTTATTTAGACGTGTGACCAGAGGCTTTGTCCATATGAAACTCAACTTTATCAATGTCCTTTCCCTATAAGGCTGGAATTTCTTCTTCGAAAATTGGCTCTAAAATATTCTGCTGATAGTAGAGTGAATTAATTTTGGCTTTACTTGAGACTCTTTTGTTTTTGATTTGCTGTTGTAACAAAATCCTGCAACTATCATGAATCCCTTTGGGAACTTTATTGTACACCGACGAAGCCATGTCTTACGGTCATTCCCGTCAGTTGAGCAATAGAAAATGATCTTTTTTTATTGCAGCCACTTATACCCATACCTCATCGAGTGTTACCACAAATTTCCATTTTTTAGCCGGAAGGTGTTTTTCATATAATTTTCTACAATTTGTTTTTCTTTCAGCAATGTGCTTTCGCAAAAGCAGATGAACTTTAGGTTCAAACATCTTTTTTAACTTCAAATACTTATGAATGATTTTGCTTACAGTTTCAGAAGACATTCCTAGTTTCGATGCAATGGATCTTTGAGTCGACGGATTTTCTTTTAGGATCAGAGGCTTCACTTTCTTGATATTTATCTGCGTTCGAACAGTCTTAGAACGAGGTTTCACGGTCATGTTTTAATTTTTTCTTTCAGATTAACGTTTTTTTCCTTTCAAATTTAATATATTATAAATACCTTTTTTTTAAATAACCGCGATTTTTACACTGATTTATAATGTGTTCATACGAATATTTCTCCTCGGAAAGCTTAGTTATGTAACCTTCGAGCTATCTATCAATTTTAGGACCCATTTTCAAAATAAATCTTTTATTTTACGTTCCAATCAAAACAAAACAGTACCAAACGATTATTCTGAATTTGGCAAATTTTTATCTCAAAATGCAAGTGACAAAAACAAATCGATTCCATGAAGTGCGAACGACCTTCTGTATGTGTGTGTGTGTGTGTCTGTGTGTGTGTATGTATGTATGTATGTATGTATATATATATATATATATATATATATATATATATATATATATATATATATATATATATATATATTTATATATATATATACATATATATATATATATATATATATATATATATATACATATATATATACATATATATATATACATATATATATAAAGAAATATCTTGAAAGAAATATTCACGAATTTTCAACCCAATTACTAGAGTTTGAATACTTTTTTGCGTTCGAATACGGTTCCTTCTTTCTAAAGGAGATACGGTCTAATTTTCTTTTGGCATGTGGATTGAAAAATCATTTTCTGTAAGATCTCTGTCGTATTTCGCATCAAACTGTACCGAAAAAATATTATAAAGGATTGCTATAGAACAGTTTTCTTGAAAAAAAATATCGAACGATATGTTGAAAAAAAAAGGGAATAAATAGAAGATAATAAAAAGTCCTGACCTCTGGTCAAGCGGTCTGAATGCGACTACTCCTCGCGAACTCACGTCTTATAATAATACTTCCTCCCAGTAGTTCCATGCCATTTTACAGGGGAACCCTAAAACGGAGTGAGGCGTTTTTCGTCCACGAACGTATTTCGAAAGTTTTCATTTTTTTTTCTTAACCCCGAATGTCGGTTCTTAGATGGGCTGGGGAACATATTTGGGAAGAGTTATTTTAGAGCAGAAAAGGGTGGTTTTGAAAGGTTTATTTTAAGATAGGAAAGAAACGGTTTTTGTTAAGACTGGGAGAAAGAAAAGAGCTCTGAAGATATGAAATGGTTAAATAAAATTCTGTGTTTGTTTTTAGAGGTGAAAGTGCGGGGATATGCTATTGATAACTATGTTCGGATGGAAAGAAAATTGAGAGTATAAAAAATAAATTTTTAAAAATGTTGTTGTTTTTAAAATATTTTCACAGTTTATGTTGTGCAATGAACAGATCATATTTTGGGCGCTGTGGCCCAGTTGTCAATAGCAGCAGGCCAGTAATCTAAACGTCCCTGGTTCGATGCTCGTCACTGCAAATCCACCGCCGTGTTCACTAATGGTGGCTGGGGCACGTAAAATAGGTCGTTGCTGCAATGTCCTCCAAGTTCTCAAATTTACCTCTGGAGGTGTGGGGTAAAGTGTTCCGGTCTCGTCACTTGACTCGGTTAAAAATTACGGAACCGGTCATTTAGACAAGTCGGACTCCGACCCTTGCGGTGCTTATTCAAAACAGGAGCCGCCCCTTTCAGCCCAATGGCCTATTAGGACCTGGTAAATGGAACCTCCAACCTGGGGGCCATTAGCAACAACAGATAATATATTGTTAACACGTGATAATTTTTTCTACTTTTTGCAGTTTTATGGTGTATTTAGGGCTCCGGTTTGTTTATCTTGGAGGAAGCATAATGAATCATTATTTGTTTAGTGATGCTATTGGCGCTTCAACGCTTATATATATATATATATATATATATATATATATATATATATATATATATATATGCTTACGTGCCTGTGTGTACATGCATTTATAAGGAACGTATGAAAAGAGCATTACAATACACACTCGTGCAACAGTGCATCTAAAATAATATTATTTTGTTCTCTAAATGTATGAATGGGAGATAACTAATTATATATGTGTTTTTTATAGAGGTATTTATATGAACCTGAATGGAAAATTTGCAGATGTTTGCATATGTAAAACGTGTGTTTTAATTTGCAGATGCGTCTAGACTGCTTAATTTTTACTTATTTGAGGATGACCATCAAAACACTATTTTTGTGTTGGATGTGAGTCAAAAAGTACTACTTTTAGGGTGTATTCAATAGACGGCTGCAAAAGCTGGTTCGGTAATACACTTGACTGAGCATCGTTAGGGTTCCTTAAAAAAATACTTTTAATGTTCCGAGATAGAAGGTTTTTAGGTCAAGGCTAGTACAGACCTCGAGTGGACATCCTCCGAAATAAATTTTAAAAAAATAATAAATCTTTGAGACAATTTGTTGCGATTGCTTACCCACCGAAAAAAAGAAGTTTTTTTTTGATGGATTAAGTGTTTAAAGGCAGATCACGAAAGCATCAGAATGGCGACGTATGGGAGTCAGCTTCTAAAGTTGTGCGTCAGTTCTAAGATTTTCCAGGCCATTAATTTATGTCATTTTCCTGAAGTACTCAGGACGGTCAGTGACAGTTTATAATGAAGAGTTTCAACAAAATATTAAACTGTATCTGAAGAGAAAGGATTTATTTCCCTCTACTGTTTGTTGTTCGAGGTTAGATGTAAAGGGTTACGTCATTTCCTACGATTTTACCATCTTGTCTACAGTCGTGACTATCTCCTTTATTTTCGCAATTCAAATGAGATGAAGTCATTGTCATATTCATTAGTTTTGGTTTACTTTAAACACAATTAATTGATGGGATGTTGGTTTTCTAGCAACAAGGTTGTGTTGGCATAATAGGAAATAAGCGTTGACTTCAATGCACACACAAGTAGCTGCATATATTTTTCGCAGTGAAAACACCACATTTAAATGTGTAAAGACCTAGATGAAGTATATACTGAAAAGCAGTGGCTCCCCAATATCATATATTTTGTTGCATAAATGGGCGTAATATCTTAGGAGTACTCCTTGACTTACCCATGTACGCTTGAAAAGAACTTGCTCTTTCAATATTTCTCAGTACTGGAAAATGCTTCATTAGATTCAAAAACTTCTACAACTTAGAGAAATTGTAATCAAATTGAGAAAAATAATTAACTATTGATGCAAACAATTTTTCACTAGAAAACCATGATATTGAATTGGCAACTAAATACATTACCAAACGATTTTTATTCGGGATTCGATCCGTTCAATATGAGAGTTTCAATCCAGTTCGTTAGAATCTCACAAGAAGTGAAATTTAGGAAAGGTTTAATTTTTGAGCGTGTCTAAACGGTGCTGTTATTGATCCTGAGCTTTTATCAGCGGAAAAAGATAATTATGAAAAGAATGTTCAAAACGCATTCTTTCAAACCGAAATACGTCAGCTAAATATTTTCTACTTAGTGTTCAAAATGATGAAGCATCTCCAGTGTTAAAAAAATAACTTTAATTGGCTGAGGAAGTATAATTATACGATTATACGAGTAGAGAATATTTAATTTAGTTTTTCCTTCATGAATTAAACAGCTATTTTCCATTGTAAACAGTACTTTTCACCTAGGAAGCTCGTAAACAAGTGGTGGAAAATGATGTGTTTGAAAAGGTTTTAATAAGTGAGGTATGAAAGTTGTTATATATATATTTTAAAGTTTTAATGAGCTCAAAATTTGCGCTTAATAGCATTGGACTTCCGAAAGCGTATTAAATGCAAGCAATTTCATATTTTACTATAATCAACATTCAAAATTCTACGCTAATGTAATGATGACTTAAGGCTTAGTATACGAACGTAATAATTACCTAAGGCTTAGCTTATGGCTTTCGTGAAAGGGAAAATATTAGTTAAAATTTGAAAAAGTAAACACAATATTTTTTGGACGATATCTTGAGAAGTAGACTGGAGATTTTCAAATCATAATTCAATGAATTCGAGGGTATAAAGTCTCGTAAAAGTTACATAAGCTGTTGAAAGAGCAATGATTTAATATATTTATTTGTATGTATCGAATAAGGATAAAAGTTTCACTGAAACCCTCTAACCAGCATTTCAATACAATATTGAATCAAATATTTATCTTTGTGGCATGCGAGTTTGCCTTCACCCATTTACTCCATTTGACAAGAAAGAAAAAAAGAAAAAAAAAGAAAAGGAAAAAAAAAAAGGAAATTCATTTTTCTTCTGAAATGCTTACTGAAAGATTGAATTCAAAAAGAACAAAATTGGATTGTAATAACTTTTCATCCAACTTCATTCTACTTGTCAATTTTTCTTTATTTTAAATACTACTTCCAGGAAATTGAATCCGGGACTTCGTATTAAGATTTAGATTTACTAACCATTGCATACCTTAGCTGTCTGATCGTATCCACTAATGACTTCTACAATTTAAATGGTTCTTATATCATTAGACTACAACCGAAAGACATTATTCCCTTCCTTTTTTAGGGCCATGAAAATTCTTATTTTCGGCTCTATCAGTTTCCGAATATTTGAATAGGAAGTATGTTATCCAAAATCAAATGATGTTAAAAATTGGATGATCATTTGCAGAATTTATGACACAGATATATCCATCCCTCTGAGTGTTTGAGACAGCTTTTTCAAGTTATATACTTTTGTTTGAAAAGCGTCTGCTATCGTCTAGCTTGGTGTTGAAAACCATCTGAGATGTTCCTTTTTATTTCCATTCAATATTAATCTAGAACGTCTTAAATACGTCAAAAATGCTATTGTAGCTGAAAGCTGGTAGCAGAAAATATCGTCTCAAACGCTTAGAGACTTTAACGAAGGAAATGTTTAACAATTACAAAATTGTCTCCATGACTGTCAAAATCACTTTGATAAAAAATATTCCTTCAAGATAGCAACCACATGTTTTCGAATTTGATGCTATCAGGCAGTTTGTCCTTGTACTGGGTAGCAGATTAAAAAAGAAAAAAAAACCAGGTAGTCTCTTCTAACGAAATCAGCAAATTTGGTGGATATATAAAGTGTGTTGTGGGCATTCGGAGAACATTTCAGTTCTTGTAGTCATGCAGAAATTGATTTATCCGACGTCCAAAAGGGCATGATCATTGGCGTTCGGACCAAGGGTGGAAGCATTTCCGAAACCGCTAATTTTGTAAACTGTTCGCGGGCCGCCGTGGTAAAAGTATACCGTGAATGGCAAAATGGCACTATCCAAAATCAGCGACGTGGCAAATGTGGTGCACCAAAGGCCATAGATGGCAGAGGTGAACGACGGCTGCGGAGATGCGTTCGGGCGAATAGACGTGCAACCGTTGAGCAACTGACCGTCCAAATGAACCGAGGGGCTACCAACAGTGTATCCACAACGACAGTTCAGCGAACGTTGCTGCGTATGGGCATCCGCAGCAGACGCCTGGTTAATGCACCTATGCTGACTGCTGTTCATCAGCGACGAAGGCTGGAATTTGCACGCCAGTACCACAACTGGACTTCCACTGAGTGGAGACAGGTGGCTTTTTCCGATGAATCACGTTTTATGCTCCATCGGACAGATGCACACTGGCGTATACGGCGTGACACGTCTCAAAGCAAACACCCTGCAACAATTGCCGGAAGGGTCAAAGCTGGAGGAGGGAGCATTATGGTCTGGGGAGTGTTTTCGTGGTATTCTCTGGGTTCACTCATCATTGTGGAAGGCACGATGGATCAACACAAGTATGCACCTATCCTTGCGGACCATGTTCACCCCTACCTGCGAATCGTTTTTCCTCAGGATGATGGCATCTACCAGCAGGACAATGCGACGTGTCATAAAGCTCGCAGTGTACGTGCGTGGTTCGAAGAGCACCAGGATGAGTTTACCGTACTCCCTTGGCCAGCAGATTCCCCGTACTTGAACCCAATCGAGAATCTGTGAGACCACCTCGATCGGGTTGTTCGCACCATGTATCTTCCCCCGCGTAACCTAGCGTAGCTGGCCATGGCACTGCAGTCGGCATGGCTCAACATCACAGTGAACACCTTCAGGATCCTAACTGACTCTCTTCCTGCACGTCTCGGAGCGGTCCGCTCTGCGAATGGTGGTTATTCTGGATTTTGACAGGTGGTCACGTTAATGTGACTGGACTGTGTATCTATCTATCTATCTATTTATCTCTCTCTCTCTCTCTCTCTATATATATATATATATATATATATATATATATATATATATATATATATATGTGTGTGTGTGTGTGTACGTATGTATATATATACATATATATATATGTCAAAATTTTGACGCATTGTGGTACTTTTCTGTTTAACTGTTTAGTGCTTGTCCAAACATTACGTACTGGGTTTGGCGCGCTGCCAAAATTATAATTCGTGAGGTACGGACAGACGGTTTTAGCGTCTGAAATTTTGCTTTCCGGAGGACCATTATGGAGGAACGTAATCGTACGTTAAAAGACGATTTTTAATCTATCCAGTTGTTTGAACCCAAACATCCATTACAAAGGCTATTATTGCCTGACTAAGAAAGTGTTACGTAGATAAAATTCATGGAGTGGAATGCGCACGCTTGGAAACATACATTGGCGACTTCATCGTAGCGAGTTGGGTGCTTTTAGCTGCGAGATTGGGTTGCAATACACAGATATTGACTGGAATCATCTGTTTACTTCTGGGAGGAGTATTGTCTGGAAAACCGTAGAGAGAGATTTATGACGCTATCACCCAAAGCGATATATACTGGATGACAAGGCATGATCTATTTTACGGATTTGATGTTAAGCTGATTAGATACACTTGGTCGCGCTACTATTTTATGTTATTTATTTGATTGTGGTTATCTGTTATACGATCTACAAAAACGTGTACTTCATATACGACTTCGAG
>OU015498.1:172907816-172955316 GCA_907164885.2 Dolomedes plantarius | reverse complement strand
TTAGGGGGGGGGGGGGGACATCATTATACCTTATACTTATTTTATGCGCTTTTGATATGGGTAAAGGCTGCTATGTACTAACCCCATTGGATTCGCTCACCTCAATGTTAACCTATGGAGAAAATTTGTCCACGGATAGCCGACTTGGATTCAAAGATTTAAAAAAAAAAATTGTACTCCGTCGTAGAGAATGAAATTTTACATTCGTGTACATTTTTCGTTTTTTTAAAAATGCAATTGATATTTTAAAATTTAAATTATTCGGGAAAAATCTGGTATAGTGTGTTTTAAACGCTCATAAATTCCTTCGGTGGACGAAATTTATAAAATGAATCCTGTAGCTCTTTGCAGAAAAGTTCAGCCTATCTGGCAATACCAGTTTTATTTGATTATCATCATTTATGTACCTGTAATTAGTTGACAAATATATATTTTAAATAAAAAATTTGGGGGCAGCCCTTAACCCCCCTATAGAGACAGCCATTACAATCCCTCAAAATGTCAATCCTAAGGGGGGTGGAATTCTCGAACTGTCAACTGGACTCCTCCCAACACAAGAGTCTGCAAGAAGAGGAAAAGGGAAATACGATTTTTTTTCTTAGTACATAGCAGCAGTAGCTGTTTATTATTTTTCATTCTCCCCCTTTATTTCAGCGCTATTAATTTCACATTCCTGGGATCACATTTGAGATTTTGGAGGTAAACCTGGAATTTCTTTTTTGAAATTTTCTATAGCTATCAGATGTTAAATTATCCACATGTCATTTGCGGCTATTGGTAGTTTTCCGGCTTGGAGGTAGGAGTCTTTTGCTCGCACCCCAAGCCTGTGGTTCCCAGATGAGGATTGCTGTCGGGACGACCTAGCTTCTGTAAATTGCTGTATAAGCGAAAGCTGTGGTCGGCTTAACATCGTCGAACTTACATGTCATTTGCTTTTTTAAATGCATTGCTAAGATTAAATTTTCTGTTTGGGCCAGTAGTTATATGTGCCAATCGCAGGTAAGATGTAATTAAGTGATTTGGGAATCTGATAAACCCTTTTTACCTCTAGTGTTTCATTAGATAACACTAAATAATAAATTTTTTGCATCCTAGGTTTTTAGATATTCCGAAATAAAAGTCTATTATTCTAAAAATGGAATCCTATGAGGCTTATCCATTTAAATCCACGTGTTTTGGATTGTAAATTGTCTTGGTACACAAGGATTATGCTTCTGAAAAACAGTTTTTCAGATGACAATGTGTCGTGTTGCCTGTCTTAAAATTATTTATTTCTTTGGGCGAGATTCGTATATTATTTGGGTTAGTACAAATTATTTATAATTTATAGGTATTTGGGTGCGTTGTGTTTTTTTTATTTATTTTCTTGAATACAACCCAAAGCTCATAGACAGATTTGCAACCGAACAGGTCAAACAAACTTTGCTTCTAAAGCCTTCCTTAGATCAACTACACAAAACAAAGATGACTGACTCCAATGTAACAAAATAAAATTGATTTATTTACAACCTTATCTATTTACAATTTAACTCAAAATAACCGAATCACCAAATCTTCGTACACAGTTTACACATTTACTAATCTTTTAGCATTTTCTCCTGGATTCATATCGAATGACATGTATTTAATTAAATCTACACCTTTTGGATTCAGGGAGCATATAATTATAAACTAACTCATAGCCAAGAACTCCTATTCATCAAAATTATCTTTACAAAAAACACTGTTTCCGCACTAATCTTTCATTTAGCTCGGTGGGGTCTGAACAAAACAAATGATTTCACTCACTCAGTTTGATGATGTCGCACTGGGACTCAGGTGTCGAAGCTCTGCTTATGCTTGGGGTATCGCTCCTTCCTTCTAGGTAGTGGGTGCGCTGCGTCTCTAGGCTGTCGTGGGTATTCTTCTACTCTTTTCAAAATAATGGGGCACTCATCAGGAAAATGATGACACCGACTTCTCTTGATCCAAAGTCACGCTCAATTCCGGGAAGACTCGACCAGATCTCCAACATTAAGGCGCATCCTCTCTATAACCCCGTTTCTATTCTCTTGCTCAAAATCACTCTCAGCTCCGGGAAGACTCGTCCGGATCTCCAATATTACATCGCATCCTCTTTGTCACCTCGTCTGTATTCTCTTGATCAAAAATAACTCTTAGTTCCGAGAAAACTCGACCGGATCTCCAATATTTAAAACTGCCAATCTTTTCATCACTTTCGATGCTAAGGCACTAGGAAAGATCAACCGGTCTCCGGAAAACGAAACCTCTTTCTCGTTCTGTCGGACAACTCCCGGGAATGCTCAACCGGTCTCCGACGTTTTGAAATTCCAATCTCTTCATCCCCCTGCAATGCTAAAGCACCGGGAAAAGTCAACCGGGCCCGCACGCAGAAGAGAATCTTTTAAAAAAACTCTAAGTCTTCTATTTATTTGTTTTTTTATAACAATGTCCACGCCTTCTCGTGACTCCTAATCCATTCAGGAAAGCTTTCAAAAATCCACCACTTAGCCTCCATTTTCATTTCTCGGATTGGATAATCCCATAACCCATGCACGTCTTAATTACGTCATACAGAGACCACCCAAAGTCCAGTCCACGTGTTTGCGGTCTACATGTCCAATAAATTCTTTACAATAGGGTATTTTACTTTAATGTCAAACCCTGGTGCCATCTCCTTATCTGCGTCTGGAATCACCTACCCCCTATCGCGCACCGCCGCTTTTAAATTGGCTAAGCGTACAGACTACTGTTCCGTCCTCTAATCAAAGGCGGCTTCCTAGCATTCTAACCGAAATGTGATGAAAACAGCCTTCGATCACTTTATCTCTCTAAAAATTTTAATTTTTCTTTCAAATCGAAAGCGCTTCATCACATACGCTCCCTCCTCCGAAAAAAAAAACTAACCAAACACCAAACACGTAAAAATATGCTCCCTTCCTCGAAAAGTTTACAAAATTCTCATGTACTACTTATATAATTCATGACACTCAATAAAACATAATCACATCAATTACAAACTTCTTACCATCAATGTCTGAAAAAAAAGAAAACTTGTTCACATCATAAGTCCTCATACACTATTAGAAGCACTAAAACAAAACATCAAAACACTTACTCCTGACTCCATTGACCTTCTTTGATCATGTGATCTATACCTTTAATTTAGGTAAGAGAAGACCACCAACCTATGCACTTATTAGAGTTCTGAATTCAAAAGTTCATTCTTTTAATCAAATGTTCTGAGTGAAAACATCGAAGATCTATATGAACCATGTCGACATAAATAATCACCATACAAAATCATGATTTGCAGAGTTCAGACCCAAAACACTATCACAAAGCATAAATTCTTCATCTCTCTATATATCATTTTGCACGCAATTAAACTCTATTCTAACACTATTCCTCATTATTCACAAAATTTACTTATAAACAAAAATAATTAACACATTAAAATATATCTCACAGTATATTTGCCACATTCACAACTAAATACCAAGCATATAAAATTTTGTTACATTTTCAACACACTTCTCACAATATTTTTGTACCTTTCAAAACAAATTCATTAACTTAAATTCATATTTATGTATAAATTGAGTATTCACAAATGACCTTCCTACGAACCTTCCTAAGACTCATATTTTTTTTTTTTAAATCATAATTCAAACCCATTTCCTCATTATCGTCAAAAGAACCGATGCTAAGACGCCCAAAACTTTTTCAAACACCGCACTTCACTCACGAAAACCAAACTAAGCTCCCTTATTCAAAAGCGCACGACAAACCTGAACTCATTCAATTAACAATTCCCTACTACATACTAGATTTGCGAAACATAAATTTTTTTTTCTCCCTTTAGCACCAAGGATTCCCACAAAACTCAACCACTAACACTTGATAACACCAAAACCCATAATTCTTTTCATTTTCCCAAACATCTAAAACCATTAAAACAACCACTCTATTATTTGCCTTTGTCTCCTAAGCCGCATATTTAAACTTCTTATTTTAGTTAGTCATTAACCTATTTCGTTCCCCCAGCATTTTAGATAAATAAATGAAATTCTGGCCAAAAATTTTCATTTATTCTCCAAAAAGGCTGTTTTAAAACAATTTGCGACATTTTAAATTCAAACATCCTTACCAATTTTTATAGTTACCTCGCATACCTTATCGTAAACAACCCTTCAACACCTACCTATCGATCAAATTTACTTTCTAAATCCCCATTGTCCTTGGGGTCATTCAGCTCTGCAGCCCTGAACAACTTCCAAGTTATGAGGAATCCCTAAACCAAAACCAAACGGTTTGACTTTCAAAAAACCTCCTTTGTTCAAATTGTTAAAATTCCTCCCCAGCACAACATAGCCAGCCTGCACACAAAAACAGTTCTTTCCCCGTGCACCTCTCCTGAGGGGGGGGGGGGGTTGAAACGAAAAACATCTCCTTTCTCCGACCACAATTCCCCCAACATACTATTTCCGTAAACAAAAGCTAACACCGCACTTTCCTAGAACAACTGCACAAAGCACCGCGTCGCGACCCTCTTTTACTTTGCGTAATTCTTAAAAACAACCGCCATCTTTCTAATACCACATATCTCTACTAATTCTACGCACATGCTTCACTAAATTCATATCTAAAACTTCACTACACTGACTTATTATTCACCCCAGGGTAAACAATCGTAAATTTTATTTCATAGCACCTAACAACTAATGCAATCCATCCATCAAAAGTTTAGTTTTTTATACTGTGGCAATTCTGACCATTTATGCCTATAACTAACCCTCTTTTCGTTATAAACACCTCTACTCCAACAATGTATCGAAAACTCTATTTCCCATCCTTAACTCAGCACTCCTTCAGCTATAACCTTTTTGGCAGATTAAATGCAATATAATCCACCTCACATTATTTATCGTTTATAGACTGAAACAAATCTGACTATGATTTGCGCTTTTGCTTACCGTTAACCATCTTTCATTCACAATCACCTCTACTCTAACTTTTTATCTAAACTTCCTATTTCAATTTTACCCAACTGACGATGGCTTTGCAACCCATTCGCGATACAACCTTCTTGATCTAACTCAAATAACTCCAATTTTTAAATTTTACACCTCACATTACCGATCATTCGTTTACCTATCATTACTCAATATGCAAGAATTCTCTCATTATAATATTACTTCTCCTAACATTATGCATTCAAATTCTTTATACGTAATTAAACTATGACTCACAATCCCAAACTTAAAAAACGCTAATTTCCCCCAAAATACACATATATGCACAAATCAAAACAAACACAATTCTATTCTCAATGTACTTGCAAAAATATTATCTGACAAATTCTATACTTAAATTGACACACGTTTCTCTCCAAAAATTTCATATCTATACCAAGTACCACTAATTACTATCGACCAACACACTTGTACTCAATTCAATAATTTCTCAACTGTTACTCAAATCTTAACTATCTATTGATTTTCTCATTTCAATAGAATTTTCAAAATCACACTTAAATATTATCTATCAACTGATATCAAACAAATTTTCTGCCATCAACTACTTTTAACTTATTCAAAATATTTTTCAAAAATACACCTCAATTCAATCTATCATCTCTACAATATCTACAATATACATAAATTTTAAACACTTCATATAAATCATAACACAAGTATTTCTTATCTATCTTTAACCAACTCAACAAACTCTTTCTAAAAACACTCTTTAATTCACTTAGTTAAAACTAAAATATTTGCATTCATATATTCACACTTCAAACGATCTTAACATAAAATCAATATTGTCACACTCTTCAAAACAAAATTACACTCAATAATAATAATTGTGGCAAATATACGAACATATTTTCAAAACACTCCCGCTCTAAAAATTCTTACGCGCTGCTCCCTTCTATACAAAATTTGTAAAGACCAAAAAAAATTTCTTAAAGACAAAAAAAACTGTAACTGTTTTTTTTTTTGTAAAGCAAAAAAAAATTTTCACGATTCTAGCCTAACACAAATTATTTTTATTATCCTGGTCGGGACCATTTGCCGAACAAAAAATTTATTGTGATTTCATACACTTATTCATATACCTTCAAAATTAAATATGGCAAATACACATTTAAATTTCAAACATCGCGCGCTTTCAAAATAATTTTAATGCGCGGCTCCCTTCACTTTGAAAAACAAAAAAAATTTTTATCTCTAAAGTCCCTAACACACCATGAGACTGAGTCACGGTCACCATTTGTCGTGTTGCCTGTCTTAAAATTATTTATTTCTTTGGGCGAGATTCGTATATTATTTGGGTTAGTACAAATTATTTATAATTTATAGGTATTTGGGTGCGTTGTGTTTTTTTTATTTATTTTCTTGAATACAACCCAAAGCTCATAGACAGATTTGCAACCGAACAGGTCAAACAAACTTTGCTTCTAAAGCCTTCCTTAGATCAACTACACAAAACAAAGATGACTGACTCCAATGTAACAAAATAAAATTGATTTATTTACAACCTTATCTATTTACAATTTAACTCAAAATAACCGAATCACCAAATCTTCGTACACAGTTTACACATTTTACTAATCTTTTAGCATTTTCTCCTGGATTCATATCGAATGACATGTATTTAATTAAATCTACACCTTTTGGATTCAGGGAGCATATAATTATTAAACTAACTCATAGCCAAGAACTCCTATTCATCAAAATTATCTTTACAAAAAACACTGTTTCCGCACTAATCTTTCATTTAGCTCGGTGGGGTCTGAACAAAACAAAATGATTTTCACTCACTCAGTTTGATGATGTCGCACTGGGACTCAGGTGTCGAAGCTCTGCTTATGCTTGGGGTATCGCTCCTTCCTTCTAGGTAGTGGGTGCGCTGCGTCTCTAGGCTGTCGTGGGTATTCTTCTACTCTTTTCAAAATAATGGGGCACTCATCAGGAAAATGATGACACCGACTTCTCTTGATCCAAAGTCACGCTCAATTCCGGGAAGACTCGACCAGATCTCCAACATTAAGGCGCATCCTCTCTATAACCCCGTTTCTATTCTCTTGCTCAAAATCACTCTCAGCTCCGGGAAGACTCGTCCGGATCTCCAATATTACATCGCATCCTCTTTGTCACCTCGTCTGTATTCTCTTGATCAAAAATAACTCTTAGTTCCGAGAAAACTCGACCGGATCTCCAATATTTAAAACTGCCAATCTTTTCATCACTTTCGATGCTAAGGCACTAGGAAAGATCAACCGGTCTCCGGAAAACGAAACCTCTTTCTCGTTCTGTCGGACAACTCCCGGGAATGCTCAACCGGTCTCCGACGTTTTGAAATTCCAATCTCTTCATCCCCCTGCAATGCTAAAGCACCGGGAAAAGTCAACCGGGCCCGCACGCAGAAGAGAATCTTTTAAAAAAACTCTAAGTCTTCTATTTATTTGTTTTTTTATAACAATGTCCACGCCTTCTCGTGACTCCTAATCCATTCAGGAAAGCTTTCAAAAATCCACCACTTAGCCTCCATTTTCATTTCTCGGATTGGATAATCCCATAACCCATGCACGTCTTAATTACGTCATACAGAGACCACCCAAAGTCCAGTCCACGTGTTTTGCGGTCTACATGTCCAATGAATTCTTTACAATAGGGTATTTTACTTTAATGTCAAACCCTGGTGCCATCTCCTTATCTGCGTCTGGAATCACCTACCCCCTATCGCGCACCGCCGCTTTTAAATTGGCTGAGCGTACAGACTACTGTTCCGTCCTCTATCAAAGGCGGGCTCCTAGCATTCTAACCGAAATGTGATGAAAACAAGCCTTCGATCACGTTATCTCTCTAAAAATTTTAATTGGTCTTTCAAATCGGAAAGCGCTTCCATCACACAATGTTTGGTCAGAATGAGGGGACCATAGCAAATCATTATATGTTTGATGGTAGGTGCAAAGTTTTGTATCTAGCTCTTCGTCCGATTTCCCCCAGATATAATTTTAGAATTATTGAGCGGCGGAAAAAATTTAAACTCCTCTTGAGAACGAAAATTACTGATGCCAGGTTTTAGTTTCCTTCGATTTTGCGAAGGATACCTGTTTTTCGGATTTATATTTCGAAAAAAAGACTACATCTGTAATCGGCTTAATAACTCTATTTGTTGTTGTTGTTTCAGGAAATATCAGATTTACCATTCGTTTCATTAACTGCTGTAACCATAGTTTTATGATTCTTATCCTTGTATTCTTTTTTCGAAATTTTCTCCCAATGAATCATTAGTCTTAGAAACTTATCTTCAAAGAAAGACTACTTACTTTCTCTTTATAGGACTTATCCATTCCTATAACCCTGCGAAACTTAGCAGTTTAAACTGCTTTAAAATGTTTATCGTATTTGCGATGGAAAAATTATTTTTTAATGCCTACAGGTGTTTCTTTGCGATGCCTTTTCCATTGTTTCATGAAACGCAAACAAGCAGAAAGAAACTTTAAAACATAATCTGCAGAAAGAAGCTTTAACACGTAATGCTAAAAACTATTATTAAAGTGATCGGCACGGTGGCCCGGTTGGCGAAGGTGTCGAGCCAGTGATCTGAGGGTTGCAGGTTCGATGCCGATCGCTGACAAAATCCACCGCCGTGTTCACTAATGGTGGCCGGTGCACGTAAAATCTGTCGTGACTGCGATGTCCTTCAAGTTCTCAAATTTACTTCTGGAGCTGCGGGGTCAAGTGTTCCGGTCTCGTCACTTCACTCGGTTCTAAATTGCGGGACCGGCTTGTAAGGGGTAATGCTGGCCACCTATACGGTGCCCCATATATGAATGGCCAGCAGTCTCGCTCTTTATTGAGAACAAATGGCGTCATAGCCAATATTTTGGCCATTTGTAATAAATAAACTCTTATTAAAGTGCTGCCATGATAATCAAGAAAAAAATATTATTTTCCATACAGTTAATGAAGAAAAAAGGCTGGCCGAGACTTTTATTTACTATTTCTGCCAGCTAGTTACTGATAGATTTTAAATATTCTAAAAAAAAAGCCGATAGATGTATAACCTTTCACCCATTTAAAGAAATTAGTTTACATTGTAAAAAAGATGTATAAAAGGGGCCATTGCCAAATAACATTTTAATTTAAGCTTTTTTTAAAAATAATTCTCTCACAGAAATGTAACCGCTTCTACACTTTATCGACCCCCAAAACATTCATAAATTCAATATAGCAGTGCGAGCCAAAATATTTCCTGTTTAACTATCGATGGCGAACTAGCAAACAATCAATCCGCCAAACCCGGCTGAATATATATTTTCAACATACAAACAAAATATTATATATATCTAGGTGCAAAATACTTTGTTGCCTTTTCAAATATAAAACTTTCTGCTCTCATAACTTAGCTCTGTTATATGCCTACATGCTTACAGTTCTTCCCTACTTAGATTGCGGGGATAAATTCAGCCATTAATATGCAAGTCACGTCTCTGGAATTTCAGCTACCTCGACTAACTTTTGCAGTAACCAGAAATTATGATTTCGAAACATAGAGGGAATTCCCCCCCCCCCTTTTTTTTTCCTTTCGAAGTATTTATTTCAAGACCAATATTAAAGATTAAAGATAATTTCTGCTGACGAAAGTGAAATCTTTTCGAACAAAAATCCGGAAATAGACTTCCGAACAATACTCGGGGAAGTTTGAGGCTTCCCTGAGCATTGTGCCCCTCGGAGGAGTTAAGTGCTTCAGCTAAAGGATATTATTTTAAAACGTGCTCTCTCTTGACCACCAGATACTAGACCCTAGGGTAAATCCATGTGATGGAGGTTGGCCCCTTTAGCTCTTTTAATGTAACGGCTTCTATGAAGAATTTTCTCTTAGACAAGTGGGAGATCGGGTTTCCGTTGCGTTATCACGGTGTCACTAAAAGCTTTCAGCGATATTTTGTTTGTTTGTTTTTGTTTTGTTATGTTTACATATAAACACTTCTTTCCCTTTCAAAAAGTTTTCTAATCAGCTACTTTTGAGAGCCAAAAAATAATTTATTCTGGATAGCTGAATGACGAACGATGGTTTTGCTCTGGATCAAATTAAAACCGTCAAGTTCCAAATGAAAACTTAGTGGATTATAGTAACATTACCTATTCAAAATTCCTCCAGTTCCAGTGTGGGAGAGATATTGGATAGCTAAGAGATTTTTGGGTTCACGAACGTTTTAGTTCGCTCTTATATATATATACTTTTGCTAATGCGGCAGACGATTGGACATTATCAAAAAAATATTAAAGTACAGTAAAAGATATGTTCCTCAAACTGTACTATATTAACTGTACTATATTCTTTAGTATGTTCCATTAGATTTAATTTGAATATTTTCTTCTACATTATTTTATCTATAAAAATATCCGTTACGATTTTTTTATAAATATATATATATTTTTTTACACCAATTGCATACATTAATCGTTGTATTTATTATAAATATATATATATATATATATATATATATATATATATATATATTGGCAATAATTGCATACATTGACCGTTGTATTTAATTTGAATGTATTCCGTAGCGAAGTACGGGTATTCAGCTAGATTTCCTATATAATGCTATAATATTGCTGTGAATTATGATTCCATCTAACTATATATTATGCTGTTTCTATCATTTATATCTCTTATGAGAAACTTTAAAATACTAAAGAGAATAATCCTGTGCACTACCGGAAATACTG
Source organism: Dolomedes plantarius (assembly GCA_907164885.2). NCBI lineage: Eukaryota > Metazoa > Arthropoda > Arachnida > Araneae > Dolomedidae > Dolomedes > Dolomedes plantarius. The sequence goes on along the minus strand of OU015498.1, from coordinate 172,944,562 downwards.
TTTCAAGTCCTGGCATTAAGGAATAACTGTTTCAAAATATAAAACTGAGATTAATATAGAGTAAAATTATCTGTGGATAAAATTAACCTCTCTCCCTTCCATAATATATTTAGAACCTCCAGATGACTGTATTTCACTGCTATATATTCGAAGGGAAAAGCATTTTTCATGTACACCTTAATTTTAAATTCAATAAAGCGGAAAGAAATTAGGTCGATGGTGTGTGGAATATTACCATAAAATGAATTTATAAGCATCATCATGATACTGAATATATTTTTGCTTCATCTTCGAAAGAAATCCCTGTGTAATAAAACTTAATTTCACGCTCGAATATTTAACTTAAATATTGCTCGAATTTTTAAGCTTGAATTTCTAGCTTCTATACGTCACGCACAGATCTACAAATTAATGGAGTTTAAAATCGCTGAAATAGACATTTTGAGGTGTTCCCTATTAAGTAACTTTTTTTTTTCGTTTACTTAATTTAAATATTTCTTTTATATTCATTCCACTTTATAAAATAAGAGGAGCTTTACTGCTAAAGTTTTACTTTCAATAAACGTTAAGAGCATTTTATATTCATGTACTTACGTCATGTTCTTTTATAAAATTTTTCTGTGTTACCCAGATCCTTTCAATAACTTCGCTTCTTAATTTTTCCATATTTACCACTTTTCTAAGTGTAATTTCTCTGCGGGAGTTAAATTTTTCTCAATTTATAAAACAATTTCTGCTCTCCAATCCTTTGAAATTGAACTGTATATTTTATTTTTAAAAATTAGTTTCTTTAGTATTTGAGGCATGGCTCAAATGTTGGCATGGCGAGAAACAATGTTTGTTTAAATGTACTCAAAGCTATTTTGTTAGAATTTTTTTTTAATTTCATCTTGCTTTCGCCAAATTGGGTGTGCTTAATTCATGCATGAGTTAGAGCCATATAAAACCATAGGGTTGGCCAAAAGAGTTCGTCCGCTTTGTAGTAGCGTTTAGTTGTCTTTTAACGTCATTCGAAGCAATTATATATTATACTAGCTGAATACCCTTACTTCGCTACGGAGTACATTCAAATTAAATGCAACGGTCAAGGTATGCAATTAATGTCAATCAATATATATATATATATATATATATATATATATATATATATATATATATATATATATATATATATATATATATACATACAACGATCAATGTATGAAATTGATGTAAAAAAATATATATATTTATAAAAAAATCGTAACGGATACTTTTATAGACAAAATAATATAGGAGAAAATATTCAAATTAAATCTAATAGAACATACTAAAGAATATAGTACTGTTAAAATAGTACAGTTTGAGGAACATATATTTTACTGTATTTTAATATTTTTTGGATAATGTCTAACCGTCTAACGCATTAGCAAGAAAAGAAAAATATTTTTTTTGTCTATTTCGTTATTATGATGCAAAATTAGTTTAAAGTATCACAAAAAGAAAAGAAACCACGTGATCAGCATTTAATAAATTAAATTCTAGAAATTAATCTTTAAAAATTCACCAAAAATCAGAAAATGGAGGTAAAGATTCGAAAAAGATTTCATTTCAAAGTAAGTTTTCTAATCTTTCTTGTGATATAAATTTTATAACCCTCAGATTATTATTGTAAATGCAAACTTCAAAAAAGTTATAAAAACAGTTTAAAAATTAAATTTTAAAAATCTAAGAAGAATTTTTCAAAAATCTTTCTTGGTGCACCCCTACATTATAAGAAGAATCGCCATGCAAAATTTCAGCCCTTCAGGTCCAGCGGTTTGGACTGTGCGTTATATGTCAGTCAGTCAGTCAGTTACGGAACTGTTTTATATATATAGATTGTGTTAGGACAAATGTCCTATCAGAGTGCATTTAAAACAAAAACTGATCAAAATGGATGATTTTTTATAGCCATTTTAATACTGAGGATGGAAGAATATGAGCAATATTTTCGGCATAGGACGCTATCTTATTTCAAGGAAGGTAAAATCTCAACTAAAAAGCAAAGGATTTGTGTAATGCAAGTTTTAGGGAGATGTAATTATGAAGTTGCGTAAAGATGATAGAAGGTGGTGGAACGAAACGGTGAACATGAAGTTATTGAAAAATCAAAAATGTGTCGTTTATTTTTATTTAAAAACCGAACGAACTTTTTGGGCCAACCTTATTATATGACATGCATGTTCGTCGTGCTTATTATGACACGACAAAAAATATCTAGCTTTGTGTGCAATAAGGAAAAATATTGACAACTATTGTACCACAAGAGGTTATGTTGAAAAGAAATAGGCGTTAACATATGGAAAAACATGACGTCATTTTTATTTCCATCGGATTCTAAAAAAAAATAAAATAAAAATTTAAAAGTTGCATGAGAGGAGAAAAAAAACTGTTTTCTGGAGAGCGTTTGAGATTTTTTCCAACTGTTATAAATGTAACTAATTAACTTTCAAAGTAATGATGAGTTTGGTAATAAGCATTCTTTTTTTGGCTATACTAGATAGATTGTTATTTTTCATTCAGCCCCCCCCCCTACACAATGAAATAGATTACAGGTCGCATTTTAGAATTTTTTAAAATCTTTTTTTTATGATAAGTAATAGTTTTTCGCAAGCAGTGCGGGCCATTGATAAAAAATTAATTAAAAATTTGATAATACGATTTCTCTATTTAAAGAAGGTATTCAGCCGAGATATCTGAGCTCATTTAGCCATTCGAATGAAGTCATTAGCGAACATCATTTCAAATCCCTCTTCCCAGAGACAAAGCACTAATTGCTGATGTTACACAGGGGAGGCATGAAAAACTTCATTTCTCCCTTAATCCCAATTTTGAACATTCTGCAAAGCCCCTTCTCGGAGAATTTCATTATCTGCTTAATCCCTGAGCAACAAGTTCCAATATTCATTTTTCATTTTTGGTTGGTACGCTGCTACCTCGACAAAAGAATTACTTTTTGAAAGGGGCAGGAGGGTGGCGGGGGTGGACTGTCCCAATCAGGCAGATTAAAATGCTTTTAGCCGAATTTGTTCCCGCTAAGTCCATTACATTTGGGGGGCGTAATCTCTTTAACGGTAAGCGACGAAGCCATTGGCTGGCTCTAAGTTAATCCTGAGGGGGGTCGTAAATAAGATGGGGGTAGAGCATCTCTCGTTCCAAGTCTTTGGTTTGTCTCAACCCCGTGGACGTTTTTACGCCTCGCTTAATGGCAGGGATGAGCAGCGGCATTAAATTATACGACGAAGCAACAAGTCCACTGGGGGGTCTGCTCAATGTTGTGCCGCCTTCGAGGAATAAATAATCGATTAACTTTCGGCAATCACTTGTTTAAGAACCTTGGGATTTATTCCAACGGCTAAGCACTTAATGTCTATCAATGTAAGACGGTTTGGATGGGATGTTTAGGAGGGAAAATTTCTTCCAGATTGGCTTTTCACGTGCAGTATGCTTGTTTATCCATTTTTATTGTTTGGGGATTGCATTCTCTTAAAATCCCCATCACTGGTTCATATTTATGCCCCCGATCGTACTTGTTTCGAACTGAAATTGTAACGTATAATTGAAGTTAATTTAGAATCAACAGGGTAGGAATTAATGAAAGATAGTGCTGAAAGAGCTATAAATGGGCATAATTATGTATTTTAGATAAGAAACGTAAATGACCTTATAACGTAGTCCAGGTATTCTTTAGCTAAAATACTATCACGCATTAACGAACCGGTTGGTAGACAGCTTGTCTTCCAGGATTAAACATGCATTCTGGTTGTTTACAACATTAAAGGTTAAACATTGATAATATAATTAAACATGATGAGGGGCAGTTAAATGTCTCCTTAAGGAAGAAAAAAAAATTGAGTGTGGATTTAGTTAAATACATGGCGAGCGAAACACATGAAGGCTTAATAATAGTCTTTCTCTTTCGGAGAAAAGCATACGTACACAAAAGCTATCTAATTCTAAACCCACAAGTATACGCCACTTTCTTGTCGGAAGTGCGTCGTATATGTCGTTCACTATGAATCAAGTAATTAGAGAAATGGCAAACCTGTCCCTCGAGTCTTTCCTCCATAAAGTGGAGACAATGCTTGACAGATGCATTCCCAATCAGAAATTGCAGTTTATTTTTTTGCAATTCATTGCAATAAATTAAACTACATTGCAATGAATGCAATATTTTTGTGCTGGCATTTCTCATGTCACTGAATTTTTAACATAGTCTTGGGATTTGTCTCAAAAGTTTCATCATGATGTAATAGTCCAACCAAAGTTAACGTACCTCACTCGTACCGATAGTTATTGGTGTTTTAAAGGATAGATGGTCGACGTGACACCCCTGCTTTAAATATCGTTTAAGGAGGTTGCAGAAGCCAAGATGGGATGGTAAAACGAACTATTAAAAAAAGATTTCTTGATCTTATACACTAAAACGCTCGTTTAATATTACGTTCTACTTATCGCTACAGAAATTTATATAGATGAACACCACATAAATTAATGGTTTGAAGTGACGGATTTCACTGCTCAACGAATCCTTCCGATGGACGTGTGTGGTCCCCAATGACCAGTTAATTGTTTCAAACGCAAGAGTTACTTCCTGCATGTGAATTAGTCCATTACTTTTTTGTAAATCATTTCGAAGTGTATTCAGGTTATTCCAAAAATTACGCTGACATACTTTATACCAGAAGATATATGGATATGTTTTTAAGGAGGAATGAAGTGGAAGTATTGGGTGGTCAAGTTACAGACATGAATGTCATGAAGCATTTCTGGGATAATTTGGATAATCTCAGTGCATGGCCAGAAAACTTAAATCGTCCTTTGCTGGCTGTTTTACGGCAGAAGCTTGAAAAGGATTTTAGTGGTAAAGATATTTGAAGAAACCTGACGGATTTTGAGTGAAATTATGTCTAAGAGATTTTCTTTAATAACTGAAGCTTTATGTGGCACTAATAGCTACTCAACTGCAAAATAGGAAAAAAAAATGAAGTAAAATTATTGTCTTCAAGAGAAAGATTTATTGTTTTCCACGGATACTAGTAAAAATTCAAATGTTTGATTTTTTAATGAGAAAACATTTCTTAAGACCTGTAACTACATTTTCTGATTGCTTTTAGAGCAATAACGGAGAATGTTTAGTCGTTGTTTGACTGGAAAATTAATTTAATGAAAACCACCTCTCACTGTTTCCCCGAATCGTTTAATCAAGTAATTAAGCATTATGTTCGGAGAAAAAATTTTCTAATTAATGCAGTCTGAACTGTTAGAAATAAAAACCAGCATTATTAGTTTATATATATTTTTGAACAAATGAAGTATATTTTGGTAACAGAAAAGATAATTTATTTCTTTGATTACAACCTAATTTTTACTTACTTCTATCTTGCTTTTGCTTTATTATTTTGCTTGTGCTAGTTTAGTGAAATATATTTCATCAATTATTCAGAAATTAATAGAGATTGCATTATTTTTTAGGCATTATGAAAAGCATATTTCTCCGAATTAAAAAAAAATGTTCCGTTAAATTTTTCCCGAGAAAATTTTTTTGTCGACGCGATGCTTAATGAAAGATTTGCTTTAGGGATAAAACTATTTTTTATTGATTGGAAATGTTTCGAAGAAAATCTAAATTATTTTATCTCCATGATGTTCGCTGTTAATAAAGAAAATGAAACACGGTGACCTAATGTATAAAAATGGTTACAAAAATCGTTGATTTCGTATGACAATTTAGTACATAATGTTAAAAAAAATCATCTGTAATAAAACTACTAGAATGACAGGAAATAAAAGAAGTTTATTGCGTAATTTCTTTGGGAATAAAATATCAGCTAACTGAATATTTTCGTAACAAATTTGAAACTAATCTTATTTAATTTACATAAGAATGTAAAAGACAGATTTTCGTTATTATGTAAAAAAAAGTTATTGATAGAGATAATTGATAATGTGCAACAATTTTTGGAAGAGAGATAAACGCGTCTCTAACAATTATGCGAATGATAGATAACCAAATGGAATTCTTCGGTTGAGAACAAACCCATTATCGAGTCTGACTTTCATTGTGTTGGGGGAAAAAGCTACTTTAAGTCAGAGAATTATTTTCTTCAGAAGTTAAAAAATTTTATCGTAACATTAACGTGCAACTATTTCTTTTGTTAAAACTAGATTAAATACAGATATGTGTTTTTAAAGAACTTTTGATAGATAGTTGATAATAACACGCAAAAATAACATTTATTTCAGAGTGCCTTAAGTATCAGAAAAAAACTATAAGAAATGTTAAATAATAATTAATGAATTAATTACGGTTTATGGAACCGTTTACGGTTTATGGAAATTAAGTATTTCGGCTAGGCCAGCGGTTCCTCAACAAAACTAAAAAAAATATTTTGGCATAATTAATCGTTATTTTTTCCCGTTTTAAAGATTATAAGATAATGTTAAATTTTTATAAAAAGTAAAATAATAAATTTGTAATAGTAATCGTTATTAGCCCATAAAACTTGTTTATAGTAGCATATATCCATAATGATAGAGAATAAGGGGATCAAACGATACATTGCCTTTGGGAAGTTAGAAATACTTTCTACTATCTCAGTATTTTCTTCCCCAAAAAGAAAAAAAAATCGCATAATTTCTCAGTTACAGATGAATTAAATAGAGGAAAATACTTAGAAGGAACTTTTTTGATTGAGATCACTGATACAAACTTATTACATGCACACACAAAAAATCTGTTTCAATGAGATTCAAACGTAAGGTGTTTTTCTAAACTTTTTGATCTGTAAATTTGAATCTTTAATGTTTTTTTTCCAGACGATTTTTTTGAAAAAAAACTTTTAGTTTTATTAAAATCGTATTTATATGAAACCATTTCTGCTTTGAATATGTTTTATAGTAGTGTTTACATCACTATAGATGAAATTGAATTATTATTTTTGAAATGAAAAGAGCGTAATATATGAAAGTTCTTTATAGAGTGCAAAAAGTGTGCGGGATAACTGTATGAAATAATGTATAACAAATTCGGTTTTTCACTTAGTATTAAGAAAATAAAATTAGTTTAAAGTGGACGATTTTTTTCCACAAAGTCTATAATAATCTTTATAGTAAAATTTATTGTGAATTATTCTCCGGTGAAAATGTTAGAGGGAAATTAAATAATTCAATAACTATAGAAGGAGGGATTGTTTATAGCTTATAACTAACTGTTCATTACATTTCATAAATTATAAATACCTAGAATGGTAGAATTTGCAGGAGTTATACACGGGAAAACAAAAGCTACTCTCAATCATTTTGTTATATATATATTTTTTTTCAATGTTTTTCCCCCCAATATTATTTAAAAATAATTTTATTGTTTAATTTTCGCGAAAATATTTTCTTTTTTAAAGAGATTAAAGGTAGTTAAATTACCTAAAATCTGCTGAAAGCATATATATGGTAACCTATAGAAGTGAAATAAGTTGTGTAAAAAGCATCAGGATAACAGTACCAGATGATAGATGATAAATTTTTATCCTCCTTTATGTTTGTTGGAGCGACACTGTTTTTGATTCGTCAAATATTTAACTGCCATATAAAAGGTAAATACAATTAAATTAAATTAAATAGTTTTAAAACATATTATAAGACAACAAAAAATCAATTTTATAATAAATTCACCTTAAATTTGTCCTTCCGTTGAAGATGAATCAAATGCAGTTAAATTTTCCTTTAGGCTACTTTTTATGTTTAGCTACTGTTTAGCTACTGTTTAAATTATGTTTGCTACTAACTTATATTTAGCCTTGTTAATTATGTTTAGCTACTGTTTGTGTCTTTAGCCAAAAAAAAATAGTTACAATAGTTTTTTTCCTGGAAATAAACAACTAAAATCAATTTTATAACACTTGACATTAAATTGTCCCTCCGATGAAGACGATCAATATAGTTAAATTTTTCATTTAGCTATATTTTATGTTCATCTACTATTAAATTATGTTTACTACTAACTTATATTTAGCTATTGTTTAATTATGTTTAGCTACTGTTTAATTTTTAGCAAAAAAAATAGTTACAATAGTTTTTTCCTGCAGATAAAACAATTAAAAATCAATTTTATAATTAAATTCACCTTAAATTGTCCCTCCGTTGAAGACGATCAAATATAGTTAAATTTTTCATTTAGCTACTTTTTTATGTTTAGCTACTATTTAGTTATGCTAACTACTGTTAGTTACTGTTTAGCTACTGTTAAATTATGTTTACTACTAACTTAAATTTAGCTACTGTTTAGCTACAGTTTTATTTCTTTAGCCAAAAAAATAGTTACAATAGTTTTTTCCTGGAAATAAAACAACTAAAAATCAATTTTATAATAAATTCACCCTTAAATTGTTTTTCCGTTGAAGACGATCAAATGTAGTAAAATTTTTCATTTAGCACTTGCGAGGTCGTCGATAACTCCCAACAATTCATTACACAGTGTGAAAAAAAAATCCCCCGGATAAGTATCCGGAATGATAGGAAATCAAAGGAGTGAGCTGGAAGAGAAAGTCGTCCCAAACAAACAAGAGTCGTGTGTTCACGGGTCGGCAGTTTCGGCGGCGCAAGGAAAGGCCGGCCCTCAATTAAAGGAAATCTTTGCGGTGCTATTCTTTCTGCTCCATACGTCACCTCGGCGTAAGTGCACTTAGTCACCAAACAGAGAACGGTAATTGATGCAATTGTGATATAGTTAATCCAGAGGAAACGGTATAGTTAAGGTGGTGTTAAATAAATAATGGATGAAGAGAGGATAGATGTAATCGAGTCATGTAAAATGTCGTCGGAAAGCCGTGTTAAATTAGGTACTACCGGAGTAATTGATATTTATTTGATATGGAATGCGTTGACAGCTTCTCTGCTGCAAACCTTGAATAATTTATCTTTAAAGGGTTGAAAGTAATTAAGAGGAATCAAAGATATTTGTAATAGCAAGACACCTTGTTTGTTTTTATTATTATTAAATTATTTTCGCTTGAATCTTCTCATTGGGAATGTTTTTACTTAGGACTGATTTGTTCCTTGGAGCTTGAAATTTTACCTACAAAATTTTCATGGGGAATTTTTCATCATTTTGCTTATGGAGGATAATTTTTTTCATAAATACGGGAGATTGATTGAACTGTCTTTTTACGTAACCTTTAAAATGATAATGAGAATTGGTGTTAATATATATTTGAATCACAGTAGTATAAAAATGACAGTTCCGCAACAGGATTAAGGGGAGGAGCTTAAAGTGGCGGAGCTAACTGAGTGACGTGGACCAATCAGAGTGCAGCTGGCCACCTGGCGGTCGATTTGGACCAATCAGGAGAGGGCAGCGCTGCTATCGCCCCCTAGCGGGAAAGAGTGGAACCTTGTAGTTCAGCAGAATCTTAGAGGGAGTAGGTGTTCTGCGGAGCGCCACCTATCGGTTAAACAGGGAACTAAATTTCGTACAAGGATTGGAGGTCAGGGCATATTTTTTTCAGTGCTGCCATCTAATGCTGAAAGCTAGAACTACATTTTGGGACTTAGAAATTTTTTAAAAGTATTTTCCATGGGAATTGAACCCGTTAAGGAAATATTACCTGACTACTTTTAGCGACGTAATACCGTTACGCTATGAATCGTCGGAAGTTCAGCGAATTATATTCTATAACAGAGAGAATATTTTTATGAATTTACTAGAATTAATTATCAAAAATAAATATAACGTTATCTATTGATTAAAAATGAAACTTAGAAAATTTAATACATGGTTTTGAGTATATTTTTCAAAACTTTAAATATTTTTAGTCGAAGGGTTTATTTTCAGGACTTTAAAATTGTTTTGCTATGTTTTTTAACGTGATATATAATTTTACATAGATACATTTACAAAATAATAAGAAATTTTTACATAGATAGGCTAAAACGAATATTTTTTTTCTTTTACTTGATATTTTTACACATGAAATTATTTTACAACAAGCGTTAAGTTTAAAATATCTATAATTTTCTTAAGAATATTACTTTGCAGTATAATATAATTTAGATAGAGCTTTGAATCCATTGTAACATTTAGTATAGAAAAAAATTATTATTTGATCTTACCTTGAAAAACATTCCATGAAAAGCTAACAAGGGGATATTTTTAGACATGAATTATTTAAACAAAGCGGGAATTCCTCAGTAGAGTTATTTTTTCCTTTTAATATTAGAAATAAAAACTGAAATATGATTCAATCTAGATAATTATTTAAATTAAATACACATAACATACCAATCCATACTATTAAATCTGCAAGAGAAGATATTAAATTTACGCTAAAAAATTTTTAATTGTCGACATATGCATACTGCAATAGTCTACATTATTATCAAAAAGTTCATTGAATTATATTCTATAACAGAGCGAATATTTTATGAATTTACTAGAATTAATTATCAAAAATAAATATAACGTCAACTATTGATTAAAAATGAAACTTAGAAAATTTAATACATGGTTTTGAGTATATTTTCAAAACTTTAAATATTTTTAGTCGAAGGGTTTATTTTCAGGACTTTAAAATTGTTTTGCTATGTTTTTTAACGTGATATATAATTTTACATAGATACATTCACAAATAATACAAAATAATAAGAAATTTTTACATAGATAGGCTAAAACGAATATTTTTTTTTCTTTTACTTGATATTTTTACACATGAAATTATTTTACAACAAGCGTTAAGTTTAAAATATCTATAATTTTCTTAAGAATATTACTTTGCAGTATAATATAATTTAGATAGAGCTTTGAATCCATTGTAACATTTAGTATAGAAAAAATTATTATTATTTGATCTTACCTTGAAAAACATTCCATGAAAAGCTAACAAGGGGATATTTTTAGACATGAAATATTTAAACAAAGCGGGAATTCCTCAGTAGAGTTATTTTTTCCTTTTAATATTAGAAATAAAAACTGAAATATGATTCAATCTAGATAATTATTTAAATTAAATACACATAACATACCAATCCATACTATTAAATCTGCAAGAGAAGATATTAAATTTACGCTAAAAAAATTTTTAATTGTCGACATATGCATACTGCAATAGTCTACATTATTATCAAAAAGTTCATTGAATTATATTCTATAACAGAGCGAATATTTTTATGAATTTACTAGAATTAATTATCAAAAATAAATATAACGTCATCTATTGATTAAAAATGAAACTTAGAAAATTTAATACATGGTTTTGAGTATATTTTTCAAAACTTTAAATATTTTAGTCGAAGGGTTTATTTTCAGGACTTTAAAATTGTTTTGCTATTTTTTAACGTGATATATAATTTTACATAGATACATTCACAAAATAATAAGAAATTTTTACATAGATAGGCTAAAACGAATATTTTTTTTCTTTTACTTGATATTTTTACACATGAAATTATTTTACAACAAGCGTTAAGTTTAAAATATCTATAATTTTTCTTAAGAATATTACTTTGCAGTATAATATAATTTAGATAGAGCTTTGAATCTATTGTAACATTTAGTATAGAAAAAATTATTTATTTGATCTTACCTTGAAAAACATTCCATGAAAAGCTAACAAGGGGATATTTTTAGACATGAAATTATTTAAACAAAGCGGGAATTCCTCAGTAGAATTATTTTTTCCTTTTAATATTAGAAATAAAAACTGAAATATGATTCAATCTAGATAATTATTTAAATTAAATACACATAACATACCAATCCATACTATTAAATCTGCAAGAGAAGATATTAAATTTACGCTAAAAAAATTTTTTAATTGTCGACATATGCATACTGCAATAGTCTACATTATATCAAAAAGTTCATTGAATTATATTCTATAACAGAGCGAATATTTTATGAATTTACTAGAATTAATTATCAAAAATAAATATAACGTCACTATTGATTAAAAATGAAACTTAGAAAATTTAATACATGGTTTTGAGTATATTTTTCAAAACTTTAAATATTTTTAGTCGAAGGGTTTATTTTCAGGACTTTAAAATTGTTTTGCTATGTTTTTTAACGTGATATATAATTTTACATAGATACATTCACAAAATAATACAAAATAATAAGAAATTTTTACATAGATAGGCTAAAACGAATATTTTTTTTCTTTTACTTGATTTTTACACATGAAATTATTTTACAACAAGCGTTAAGTTTAAAATATCTATAATTTTTCTTAAGAATATTACTTTGCAGTAAATATAATTTAGATAGAGCTTTGAATCCATTGTAACATTTAGTATAGAAAAAATTATTATTTGATCTTACCTTGAAAAACATTCCATGAAAAGCTAACAAGGGGATATTTTTAGACATGAAATTATTTAAACAAAGCGGGAATTCCTCAGTAGAGTTATTTTTTCCTTTTAATATTAGAAATAAAAACTGAAATATGATTCAATCTAGATAATTATTTAAATTAAATACACATAACATACCAATCCATACTATTAAATCTGCAAGAGAAGGTAACAAATTTATCTCACAATGTAATAGAGAAGATTCTTACATTATCTGGAATAATACAGACTTTATCATGTTTAGAAGATATTTACAAGAGTTCATTTTAGAATTAAATGAATCATGGTTTGAATCCTACAACAATAGGGGGTATATGCAAACATGAAGACTTTAAATTATACAATTACCATCTAGAACCTGAAACTTAAAAAATATATGCACCAATTATGTATCTTTATATAGTTTATGTACAGTTTTGAATATATTTCAAACCTTAAACGTTTTTTCAACTTTGAAACTATTATAAGTTATGACGCTTACTAAAATTAAAAACATTTATAGAGGTAAAGACTTGAAAGATAAAATTTACAAGTTTAATCCTAAATATTATATTTATCCAGAAATGTAGACTATTAATATATGATTTTAAACCTAACATGCTTTCAACGATTACCTAAATTGCGATATAATGTTAAAATTCCACAGATAGTAGTCTATTAGTAGTAAGCATTTCATTAAAGGTTAATAGAAGTATTTAATAAAGTTTTAATATTAAATGAATATAAAACATATATTAACTTAGATGTTTTAACCCCAAACAGTAATTATTAAAATAATTATAAATATATGATTCAAAACTTTAAAACAACTATTATATATACAATAGAAGATGTTAAATTTGTATTGAACTTAAATTATAAAATTGCTTCTACCATCATCGCTTGATATATACATTACAGTTTTAAATATTCTGCAAACGCTATGAAACATTTTGTATAGAAAATAATTTCCATTTGATCTTACCTTTAAAATCTATAGTTTATGCACTTAATTCATATAATTTTTTACAAAAACAAGCTTTAACTGCAAAAAAGATATTATTTGTCCCGCACATACATATAAACATTATTCCACAGAGAAGATATATTTGTCCCTCACATACATAAAACCTATAACATATAAAACTTACTACTTCCCTTATAAAGGTTTCACGACTTTAAATTTTTTTTTAATGCGTTTTAAATCTAATCTATAATTTATATATATAACCACTAATAAATTGTTTTACAAAGAAAAAAGCATACATCACTCCTAAATTGTAGTTTCTTAACAAACAAAAAACAAACAAGCAAAACTTTGATTAAAACAAATGTTTATTATGTTAAAAAAATCAATCATATTTAATATTACTTTGAATATTAGCAAATAATAACTTTGAATAAGTTTTACATTAGAAATTTTTTCCGGCGATTGAAACAAAATTTATACTATAAGACGCTTCCTAATACTTATAATTTATCACTCTATATGGAATTAATTTCTTTAAATCATTTCAAATTCACATTTCTTCATAGCGTCTATCTATCCATCCGTGCTAAAATAATGATAATAATCAGCTATACTAATTTTTAAAAAATTTTAGGTCATTATAATAGCAAGTACAATAATTATTGCAAACATTCTTTACAACCCTTGTTAAATTCATATTAACTAAGGCTAATCCCTCAACTTTTATGTATTTGTCTACAGAATATGTACACAAACACGGACAATTTGGCAGATAATCCAATCCTCGTTCTTTGCAATATGAACATTATATAGTTTTGCTGAAACTTTAATCAGCTCCTCTAACATGTGCTAAAAATGATTTATTGCACAAAACTTAGACGGTGCAACTTTCATCCCGTGCACATAATCATGGTTCTTTCACACCGTCTCTCCTTGGATTTCTTCCATTAAAATTCGCGGTATTCTTTCATAAAAAATCCTTTCTTGCACATCTATCTAAAAACAAATAAAAATCATAACTATAATATATGTTTTAAAAATAATTAAACTTGTTTAAATCAAACATATAAGTTAATATTTATATAGTTCAATGAATATACATTTAAGTTTAAAATATATTATTATTATATAAAACATAGAAACAAATATATATATTATATATATTTCAAACACACTTACAACAATATTAGCTAGATTCGTCATATTAGCACTCATAACAGATGTAGGGAATACAAGATTCTTAAAAATAATTTTAAGAAAAAAAATTTTTTTTTTTAACCACTACAAAGTGAGACTAAATTTTAGAATATACACCCTAGTTCTATGCTAACCATATTTAAACAGAATTTAAATTGAAAGTAGAAATTATTCTTTTAACCCCAACGAACGATTCACACTCTTGGAAATGAAAAAAAAAATATTCTCTAACGAATTAGGAGCGACCCATTTACTTACTTTTCAAAAGGTAACACCTGTAGACTTTTCCCAAAGGGTCTTTAAACAAGTATTGCCCCGTTATTTCTACGCGATAATGCAACTCACCTCCTACCATGCTTCATACAAACAATTAGAAGCGTCTTCAAGGCGTCATATATACGCGTTGCATGCTTATTTCACTTTATATAATATTAAAGTTAAGGAGAAAAGAAACAATTATTTAAAAAAGTTATATTATACTTTAACACAATTAAGGGGAAATATATATACTTCATAAGAGTAATATATTTTCCTTCATATTCATTTGAAAAAAATAAATAAATAAATAAATAAATAAATAAATAAAACAATTATAAAATAAACTTTTAAATAAATTGGTTATTCACTAAGTGTATACTATAAGTTTCATTTATTATCTATTAAAAAATATACTAAGTTATCATTTAAAATATATAATAAATTCCTATTCATGAAAGTTAAAAATATATCACTATATTTCTAAAAATAAAAAAGTTTAAATATTATTAATCAGAGAATACTTACGGGGATATTATCAGGAGTTGAATCATGATTTTCCATGTTAGAAGACATATTTTGTCAATCGAAACTAAAAAAAAATAAAATTTATGAACTGTGCAAAGCGTGAATTCGTAACAATAACACAATTCGTCTGTGCTATAAGTATTTTCAGCTTATCTCAGTGAAAGTAGAAGTTATTTTTTTTTAACTCCTCTAAAAAATAGGGGGAAAATATCATTGAGTTTTTAAAAGAATCACGAAACGATTCGAAAATTTCAGTTTTAAAGAACGGCAATGATATACTTATCTGAATGAATTGCTTTAGAACACCTTATCTTAAAAAGGGGATCTTTAAAAGCTATCACCTACAAATATTTCCCTAAAATGTGCAACTTTGCGAGACTAAATTCTTAGCATCAATTTTTATCTACATAGCAGGGCGAGATGTCAGACTAGATGTCTATAAGATGGATTTCAACCCACCCCATGCAATAGCTGAAGGGACTGTTAGCAGGTCCCTTCTACTATTGCATGGGGTGGGTTGAAATCCATCTTATATAGACATCTAGTCTGACATCTCGCCCTGCTATGTAGATAAAAATTGATGCTAAGAATTTAGTCTCGCAAAAGTTGCACATTTTAGGGGAAATATTTGTAGGTGATAGCTTTTAAAGATCCCCTTTTTAAGATAAGGTGTTCTAAAGCAATTCATTCAGATAAGTATATCATTGCCGTTCTTTAAAACTGAAATTTTCGAATCGTTTCGTGTCTTTTAAAAACTCAATGAATATTTTCCCCCTTTTTAGAGGAGTTAAAAAAAAATAACTTCTACTTCACTGAGATAAGCTGAAAATACTTATAGCACAGACGAATTGTGTTATTGTGTACGAATTCACGCTTTGCACAGTTCATAAATTTTAATTTTTTTTTTAGTTCGATTGACAAAATATGTCTTCTAACATGGAAAATCATGATTCAACTCCTGATAATATCCCCGTAAGTATTCTCTGATTAATAATATTTAAACTTTTTTTATTTTTAGAAATATAGTGATATATTTAACTTTCATGAATAGGAATTATTATATATTTAAATGATAACTTAGTATATTTTTAATAGATAATAATGAAACTTATAGTATACACTTAGTGAATAACCAATTTATTTAAAAGTTTATTTTATAATTGTTTTATTTATTTATTTATTTATTTATTTATTTATTTTTTTCAAATGAATATGAAAGGAAAATATATTAACTCTTATGAAGTATATATTTTCCCCTTAATTGTGTTAAAGTATAATATAATCTTTTTTAATAATTGTTTCTTTCTCCTTAACTTTAATATTATATAAAGTGAAATAATGCATGCAACGCGTATATATGACGCCTTGAAGACGCTTTCTAATGTTTGTATGAAGCAGGGTAGGGAGGTGAGTTGCATTATCGCGTAGAAATAACGGGGCAATACTTGTTTAAAGACCCTTTGGGAAAAGTCTACAGGTGTTACCTTTTGAAAAGTAAGTAAATGGGTCGCTCCTAATTCGTTAGAGAATATTTTTTTTTCATTTCCAAGAGTGTGAATCGTTCGTTGGGGTTAAAAGAAATAATTTCTACTTTCAATTTAAATTCTGTTTAAATATGGTTAGCATAGAACTAGGGTGTATATTCTAAAATTTAGTCTCACTTTGTAGTGGTTAAAAAAAAAAAATTTTTTTTCTTAAAATTTTTTAAGAAATCTTGTATTCCCTACATCTGTTATGAGTGCTAATATGACGAATCTAGCTAATATTGGTGTAAGTGTTGTTTGAAATATATATATAATATATATTGTTTCTATGTTTTATAATAATAATATATTTTAAACTTAAATGTATATTCATTGAACTATAATAAATATTAACTTATATGTTTGATTATAAACAAGTTAAATTATTTTAAAACATATATTATAGTTATGATTTTTATTTGTTTTTAGATAGATGTGCAAGAAAGGATTTTTATGAAAGAATACCGCGAATTTTAATGGAAGAAATCCAAAGGAGAGACGGGTGTGAAATGAACCATGATTATGTGCAGGGATGAAAGTTGCACCGTCTAAGTTTTGTGCAATAAATCATTTATTAGCACATGTTAGAGAGGGATGATTAAAGTTTCAGCAAAACTATATAAATGTTCATATTGCAAAGAACGAGGATTGGATTATCTGCCAAATTGTCCGTGTTTGTGTACATATTCTGTAGACAAATACATAAAAGTTGAGGGATTAGCCTTAGTTAATATGAATTAACAAGGGTTGTAAAGAATGTTTGCAAAATTATTGTACTTGCTATTATAATGACCTAAAATTTTTTAAAAATATTAGTATAGCTGTATTATCATTATTTTAGGCACGGATGGATAGATAGACGCTATGAAGAAATGTGAATTTGAAAATGATTTAAAAGAAATTATATTCCATATAGAGTGATAAAATTATAAGTATTAGGAAGCGTCTTATAGTATAAATTTTGTTTAACAATCGCCGGAAAATAATTTCTAATGTAAAACTTATTCAAAGTTATTATTTGCATAATATTTCAAAGTAATATTAATATATGATTGATTTTTTTAACATAATAAACATTGTTTTAATCAAAGTTTTGCTTGTTTGTTTGTTGTTGTTAAGAAAACTAAATTTTAGGAGTGATGTATGCTTTTTCTTTGTAAAACAATTTATTAGTGGTATATATATATATGTAAAATTATAGATTAGATTTAAAACGCATTAAAAAAAAATTTAAAGTCGTGAAACCTTTATAAGGGAAGTAGTAAGTTTTAATATGTTATGGTTTATATGTATGTGAGGGACAAATATATCTTCTCTGTGGAATAATGTTTATATGTATGTGCGGGACAAATATAATATCTTTTTATGCAGTTAAAGCTTGTTTTTGTAAAAAATTATATGAATTAAGTGCAAACTATAGATTTTAAAGGTAAGATCAAATGGAAATTATTTTCTATACAAAATGTTTCATAGCGTTTGCAGAATATTTAAAACTGTAATGTTATATATCAAGCGATGATGGTAGAACAATTTTATAATTTAAGTTCAATACAAATTTAACATCTTCTATTGTATATATAATAGTATGTTTTAAAGTTTTGAATCATATATTTTATAATTATTTTTAATAATTACTGTTTGGGGTTAAAACATCTAAGTTAATATATGTTTTATATTCATTTAATATTAAAACTTTATTAAATACTTCTATTAACCTTTAATGAAATGCTTACTACTAATAGACTATATCTGTGGAATTTAACATTATATCGCAATTTAGTAATCGTTGAAAGATGTTAGGTTTAAAATCATATATAATAGTCTACATTTCTGGATAAAATATAATATTTAGGATTAAAACTTGTAAATTTTATCTTTCAAGTCTTTACCTCTATAAAATGTTTTTAATTTTAGTAAGCGTCATAACTTAATATAGTTTCAAAGTTGAAAAAACGTTTAAGGTTTGAAATATATTCAAAACTGTACATAAACTATATAAAGATACTTAAATTGGTGCATATATTTTTTAAGTTTCAGGTTCTAGATGGTAATTGTATAATTTAAAGTCTTCATGTTTGCATATACCCCCTATGTTGTAGGATTCAAACCATGATTCATTTAATTCTAAAATGAACTCTTGTAAATATCTTCTAAACATGATAAAGTCTGTATTATTCCAGATAATGTAAGAATCTTCTCTATTAACATTGTGAGATAAATTTGTTACCTTCTCTTGCAGATTTAATAGTATGGATTGGTATGTGTATTTAATTTAAATAATTATCTAGATTGAATCATTTCAGTTTTTATTTCTAATATTAAAAGGAAAAAATAACTCTACTGAGGAATTCCCGCTTTGTTTAAATAATTTCATGTCTAAAAATATCCCCTTGTTAGCTTTTCATGGAATGTTTTTCAAGGTAAGATCAAATAATAATTTTTTCTATACTAAATGTTACAATGGATTCAAAGCTCTATCTAAATTATATTATACTGCAAAGTAATATTCTTAAGAAAAATTATAGATATTTTAAACTTAACGCTTGTTGTAAAATAATTTCATGTGTAAAAATATCAAGTAAAAGAAAAAAAATATTCGTTTTAGCCTATCTATGTAAAAATTTCTTATTATTTTGTATTATTTTGTGAATGTATCTATGTAAAATTATATATCACGTTAAAAAACATAGCAAAACAATTTTAAAGTCCTGAAAATAAACCCTTCGACTAAAAATATTTAAAGTTTTGAAAAATATACTCAAAACCATGTATTAAATTTTCTAAGTTTCATTTTTAATCAATAGTTGACGTTATATTTATTTTTGATAATTAATTCTAGTAAATTCATAAAAATATTCGCTCTGTTATAGAATATAATTCAATGAACTTTTTGATAATAATGTAGACTATTGCAGTATGCATATGTCGACAATTAAAAAATTTTTTTAGCGTAAATTTAATATCTTCTCTTGCAGATTTAATAGTATGGATTGGTATGTTATGTGTATTTAATTTAAATAATTATCTAGATTGAATCATATTTCAGTTTTTATTTCTAATATTAAAAGGAAAAAATAATTCTACTGAGGAATTCCCGCTTTGTTTAAATAATTTCATGTCTAAAAATATCCCCTTGTTAGCTTTTCATGGAATGTTTTTCAAGGTAAGATCAAATAATAATTTTTTCTATACTAAATGTTACAATGATTCAAAGCTCTATCTAAATTATATTATACTGCAAAGTAATATTCTTAAGAAAAATTATAGATATTTTAAACTTAACGCTTGTTGTAAAATAATTTCATGTGTAAAAATATCAAGTAAAAGAAAAAAAAATATTCGTTTTAGCCTATCTATGTAAAAATTTCTATTATTTTGTGAATGTATCTATGTAAAATTATATATCACGTTAAAAAACATAGCAAAACAATTTTAAAGTCCTGAAAATAAACCCTTCGACTAAAAATATTTAAAGTTTTGAAAAATATACTCAAAACCATGTATTAAATTTTCTAAGTTTCATTTTTAATCAATAGATGACGTTATATTTATTTTGATAATTAATTCTAGTAAATTCATAAAAATATTCGCTCTGTTATAGAATATAATTCAATGAACTTTTGATAATAATGTAGACTATTGCAGTATGCATATGTCGACAATTAAAAAATTTTTTTAGCGTAAATTTAATATCTTCTCTTGCAGATTTAATAGTATGGATTGGTATGTTATGTGTATTTAATTTAAATAATTATCTAGATTGAATCATATTTCAGTTTTTATTTCTAATATTAAAAGGAAAAAATAACTCTACTGAGGAATTCCCGCTTTGTTTAAATAATTCATGTCTAAAAATATCCCCTTGTTAGCTTTTCATGGAATGTTTTTCAAGGTAAGATCAAATATAATAATTTTTTCTATACTAAATGTTACAATGGATTCAAAGCTCTATCTAAATATATTATACTGCAAAGTAATATTCTTAAGAAAAATTATAGATATTTTAAACTTAACGCTTGTTGTAAAATAATTTCATGTGTAAAAATATCAAGTAAAAGAAAAAAAAAATATTCGTTTTAGCCTATCTATGTAAAAATTTCTTATTATTTTGTGAATGTATCTATGTAAAATTATATATCACGTTAAAAAACATAGCAAAACAATTTTAAAGTCCTGAAAATAAACCCTTCGACTAAAAATATTTAAAGTTTTGAAAAATATACTCAAAACCATGTATTAAATTTTCTAAGTTTCATTTTTAATCAATAGTTGACGTTATATATTTTGATAATTAATTCTAGTAAATTCATAAAAATATTCGCTCTGTTATAGAATATAATTCAATGAACTTTTGATAATAATGTAGACTATTGCAGTATGCATATGTCGACAATTAAAAAATTTTTTTAGCGTAAATTTAATATCTTCTCTTGCAGATTTAATAGTATGGATTGGTATGTTATGTGTATTTAATTTAAATAATTATCTAGATTGAATCATATTTCAGTTTTATTTCTAATATTAAAGGAAAAAATAACTCTACTGAGGAATTCCCGCTTTGTTTAAATAATTTCATGTCTAAAAATATCCCCTTGTTAGCTTTCATGGAATGTTTTTCAAGGTAAGATCAAATAATAATAATTTTTTCTATACTAAATGTTACAATGGATTCAAAGCTCTATCTAATTATATTATACTGCAAAGTAATATTCTTAAGAAAAATTATAGATATTTTAAACTTAACGCTTGTTGTAAAATAATTTCATGTGTAAAAATATCAAGTAAAAGAAAAAAAACGAATATTTTTTTTCTTTTACTTGATATTTTTACACATGAAATTATTTTACAACAAGCGTTAAGTTTAAAATATCTATAATTTTTCTTAAGAATATTACTTTGCAGTATAATATAATTTAGATAGAGCTTTGAATCCATTGTAACATTTAGTATAGAAAAAATTATTATTATTGATCTTACCTTGAAAAACATTCCATGAAAAGCTAACAAGGGGATATTTTTAGACATGAAATTATTTAAAC
This sequence comes from Dolomedes plantarius, assembly GCA_907164885.2. Lineage (NCBI taxonomy): Eukaryota > Metazoa > Arthropoda > Arachnida > Araneae > Dolomedidae > Dolomedes > Dolomedes plantarius. The sequence goes on along the minus strand of OU015498.1, from coordinate 172,922,705 downwards.
AAAGCGGGAATTCCTCAGTAGAGTTATTTTTTCCTTTTAATATTAGAAATAAAAACTGAAATATGATTCAATCTAGATAATTATTTAAATTAAATACACATAACATACCAATCCATACTATTAAATCTGCAAGAGAAGATATTAAATTTACGCTAAAAAAATTTTTTAATTGTCGACATATGCATACTGCAATAGTCTACATTATTATCAAAAAGTTCATTGAATTATATTCTATAACAGAGCGAATATTTTTATGAATTTACTAGAATTAATTATCAAAAATAAATATAACGTCAACTATTGATTAAAAATGAAACTTAGAAAATTTAATACATGGTTTTGAGTATATTTTTCAAAACTTTAAATATTTTTAGTCGAAGGGTTTATTTTCAGGACTTTAAAATTGTTTTGCTATGTTTTTTAACGTGATATATTTTTACATAGATACATTCACAAAATAATAAGAAATTTTTACATAGATAGGCTAAAACGAATATTTTTTTTTCTTTTACTTGATATTTTACACATGAAATTATTTTACAACAAGCGTTAAGTTTAAAATATCTATAATTTTTCTTAAGAATATTACTTTGCAGTATAATATAATTTAGATAGAGCTTTGAATCCATTGTAACATTTAGTATAGAAAAAATTATTATTATTTGATCTTACCTTGAAAAACATTCCATGAAAAGCTAACAAGGGGATATTTTTAGACATGAAATTATTTAAACAAAGCGGGAATTCCTCAGTAGAGTTATTTTTCCTTTTAATATTAGAAATAAAAACTGAAATATGATTCAATCTAGATAATTATTTAAATTAAATACACATAACATACCAATCCATACTATTAAATCTGCAAGAGAAGATATTAAATTTACGCTAAAAAAATTTTTTAATTGTCGACATATGCATACTGCAATAGTCTACATTATTATCAAAAAGTTCATTGAATTATATTCTATAACAGAGCGAATATTTTTATGAATTTACTAGAATTAATTATCAAAAATAAATATAACGTCATCTATTGATTAAAAATGAAACTTAGAAAATTTAATACATGGTTTTGAGTATATTTTTCAAAACTTTAAATATTTTTAGTCGAAGGGTTTATTTTCAGGACTTTAAAATTGTTTTGCTATGTTTTTTAACGTGATATAATTTTACATAGATACATTCACAAAATAATAAGAAATTTTACATAGATAGGCTAAAACGAATATTTTTTTTTCTTTTACTTGATATTTTTACACATGAAATTATTTTACAACAAGCGTTAAGTTTAAAATATCTATAATTTTTCTTAAGAATATTACTTTGCAGTATAATATAATTTAGATAGAGCTTTGAATCTATTGTAACATTTAGTATAGAAAAAATTATTATTATTTGATCTTACCTTGAAAAACATTCCATGAAAAGCTAACAAGGGGATATTTTTAGACATGAAATTATTTAAACAAAGCGGGAATTCCTCAGTAGAATTATTTTTTCCTTTTAATATTAGAAATAAAAACTGAAATATGATTCAATCTAGATAATTATTTAAATTAAATACACATAACATACCAATCCATACTATTAAATCTGCAAGAGAAGATATTAAATTTACGCTAAAAAAATTTTTTAATTGTCGACATATGCATACTGCAATAGTCTACATTATTATCAAAAAGTTCATTGAATTATATTCTATAACAGAGCGAATATTTTTATGAATTTACTAGAATTAATTATCAAAAATAAATATAACGTCAACTATGATTAAAAATGAAACTTAGAAAATTTAATACATGGTTTTGAGTATATTTTCAAAACTTTAAATATTTTTAGTCGAAGGGTTTATTTTCAGGACTTTAAAATTGTTTTGCTATGTTTTTTAACGTGATATATAATTTTACATAGATACATTCACAAAATAATACAAAATAATAAGAAATTTTTACATAGATAGGCTAAAACGAATATTTTTTTTTCTTTTACTTGATATTTTTACACATGAAATTATTTTACAACAAGCGTTAAGTTTAAAATATCTATAATTTTTCTTAAGAATATTACTTTGCAGTATATATATAATTTAGATAGAGCTTTGAATCCATTGTAACATTTAGTATAGAAAAAATTATTATTTGATCTTACCTTGAAAAACATTCCATGAAAAGCTAACAAGGGGATATTTTTAGACATGAAATTATTTAAACAAAGCGGGAATTCCTCAGTAGAGTTTTTTTCCTTTTAATATTAGAAATAAAAACTGAAATATGATTCAATCTAGATAATTATTTAAATTAAATACACATAACATACCAATCCATACTATTAAATCTGCAAGAGAAGGTAACAAATTTATCTCACAATGTTAATAGAGAAGATTCTTACATTATCTGGAATAATACAGACTTTATCATGTTTAGAAGATATTTACAAGAGTTCATTTTAGAATTAAATGAATCATGGTTTGAATCCTACAACAATAGGGGGTATATGCAAACATGAAGACTTTAAATTATACAATTACCATCTAGAACCTGAAACTTAAAAAATATATGCACCAATTTATGTATCTTTATATAGTTTATGTACAGTTTTGAATATATTTCAAACCTTAAACGTTTTTTCAACTTTGAAACTATATTATAAGTTATGACGCTTACTAAAATTAAAAACATTTTATAGAGGTAAAGACTTGAAAGATAAAATTTACAAGTTTTAATCCTAAATATTATATTTTATCCAGAAATGTAGACTATTAATATATGATTTTAAACCTAACATGCTTTCAACGATTACCTAAATTGCGATATAATGTTAAAATTCCACAGATAGTAGTCTATTAGTAGTAAGCATTTCATTAAAGGTTAATAGAAGTATTTAATAAAGTTTTAATATTAAATGAATATAAAACTATATTAACTTAGATTTTAACCCCAAACAGTAATTATTAAAAATAATTATAAAATATATGATTCAAAACTTTAAAACATACTATTATATATACAATAGAAGATGTTAAATTTGTATTGAACTTAAATTATAAAATTGCTTCTACCATCATCGCTTGATATATAACATTACAGTTTTAAATATTCTGCAAACGCTATGAAACATTTTGTATAGAAAATAATTTCCATTTGATCTTACCTTTAAAATCTATAGTTTATGCACTTAATTCATATAATTTTTTACAAAAACAAGCTTTAACTGCATAAAAAGATATTATATTTGTCCCGCACATACATATAAACATTATTCCACAGAGAAGATATATTGTCCCTCACATACATATAAACCTATAACATATTAAAACTTACTACTTCCCTTATAAAGGTTTCACGACTTTAAATTTTTTTTTTAATGCGTTTTAAATCTAATCTATAATTTTACATATATATATATATAACCACTAATAAATTGTTTTACAAAGAAAAAAGCATACATCACTCCTAAAATTGTAGTTTTCTTAACAAACAAACAAACAAACAAGCAAAACTTTGATTAAAACAAATGTTTATTATGTTAAAAAAAATCAATCATATATTAATATTACTTTGAAATATTATGCAAATAATAACTTTGAATAAGTTTTACATTAGAAATTATTTTCCGGCGATTGTTAAACAAAATTTATACTATAAGACGCTTCCTAATACTTATAATTTTATCACTCTATATGGAATATAATTTCTTTAAATCATTTTCAAATTCACATTCGTCATAGCGTCTATCTATCCATCCGTGCCTAAAATAATGATAATAATCAGCTATACTAATATTTTTAAAAATTTTAGGTCATTATAATAGCAAGTACAATAATTATTGCAAACATTCTTTACAACCCTTGTTAAATTCATATTAACTAAGGCTAATCCCTCAACTTTATGTATTTGTCTACAGAATATGTACACAAACACGGACAATTTGGCAGATATCCAATCCTCGTTCTTTGCAATATGAACATTTATATAGTTTTGCTGACACTTTAATCAGCTCCTCTCTAACATGTGCTAATAAATGATTTATTGCACAAAACTTAGACGGTGCAACCTTTCATCCGTGCACATAATCCTGGTTCATTCACACCCGTCTCTCCTTTGGATTTCTTCCATTAAAATTCGCGTATTCTTTCATAAAAAATCCTTTCTTGCACATCTATCTAAAAACAAATAAAAATCATAACTATATATATGTTTTAAAATAATTATAACTTGTTTATAATCAAACTATAAGTTATATTTATTAGAGTTCAATGAATAGACATTTAAGTTAAAATATATTATTATATTATAAAACATAGAAACAAATATATATATATATATATATTTCAAACAACACTTACAACAATATTAGCTAGATTCGTCATATTAGCACTCATAACAGATGTAGGGAATACAGATTTCTTAAAAATAATTTTAAGAAAAAAAAAATTTTTTTTTTTTTAACCACTACAAAGTGAGACTAACTTTTAGATATACACCCTAGTTCTATGCTAACCATATTTAAACAGAATTTAAATTGAAAGTAGAAATTATTTCTTTTAACCCAACGAACGATTCACACTCTTGGAAATGAAAAAAAAAATATTCTCTAACGAATTAGGAGCGACCCATTTACTTACTTTTCAAAAGGTAACACCTGTAGACTTTTCCCAAAGGGTCTTTAAACAAGTATTGCCCGTTATTTCTACGCGATAATGCAACTCACCTCCCTACCCATGCTTCATACAAACAATTAGAAGCGTCTTCAAGGCGTCATATATACGCGTTGCATGCATTATTTCACTTTATATAATATTAAAGTTAAGGAGAAAAGAAACAATTATTTAAAAAAAGATTATATTATACTTTAACACAATTAAGGGGAAAATATATATACTTCATAAGAGTTAATATATTTTCCTTTCATATTCATTTGAAAAAAATAAATAAATAAATAAATAAATAAATAAATAAAACAATTATAAATAAACTTTTTAAATAAATTGGTTATTCACTAAGTGTATACTATAAGTTTTCATTTATTATCTATTAAAAAATATACTAAGTTATCATTTAAAATATATAATAAATTCCTATTCATGAAAGTTAAAAATATATCACTATATTTCTAAAAATAAAAAAAGTTTAAATATATTATTAATCAGAGAAATACTTACGGGGATATTATCAGGAGTTGAATCATGATTTTCCATGTTAGAAGACATATTTTGTCAATCGAAACTAAAAAAAAATTAAATTTATGAACTGTGCAAAGCGTGAATTCGTACACAATAACACAATTCGTCTGTGCTATAAGTATTTTCAGCTTATCTCAGTGAAAGTAGAAGTTATTTTTTTTTAACTCCTCTAAAAATAGGGGGAAAATATTCATTGAGTTTTTAAAAGAATCACGAAACGATTCGAAAATTTCAGTTTTAAAGAACGGCAATGATATACTTATCTGAATGAATTGCTTTAGAACACCTTATCTTAAAAAGGGATCTTTAAAAGCTATCACCTACAAATATTTCCCCTAAAATGTGCAACTTTTGCGAGACTAAATTCTTAGCATCAATTTTTATCTACATAGCAGGGCGAGATGTCAGACTAGATGTCTATATAAGATGGATTTCAACCCACCCCCATGCAATAGTAGAAGGGACCTGGCTACAGTCCCTTCAGCTATTGCATGGGGTGGGTTGAAATCCATCTTATATAGACATCTAGTCTGACATCTCGCCCTGCTATGTAGATAAAAATTGATGCTAAGAATTTAGTCCTCGCAAAAGTTGCACATTTTAGGGGAAATATTTGTAGGTGATAGCTTTTAAAGATCCCCTTTTAAGATAAGGTGTTCTAAAGCAATTCATTCAGATAAGTATATCATTGCCGGTCTTTAAAACTGAAATTTTCGAATCGTTTCGTGATTCTTTTAAAAACTCAATGAATATTTTCCCCCTAGTTTTAGAGGAGTTAAAAAAAATACTTCTACTTTCACTGAGATAAGCTGAAAATACTTATAGCACAGACGAATTGTGTTATTGTGTACGAATTCACGCTTTGCACAGTTCATAATTTTAATTTTTTTTTTAGTTTCGATTGACAAAATATGTCTCTAACATGGAAAATCATGATTCAACTCCTGATAATATCCCCGTAAGTATTCTCTGATTAATAAGATATTTAAACTTTTTTTTATTTTTAGAAATATAGTGATATATTTTTAACTTTCATGAATAGGAATTTATTATATATTTTAAATGATAACTTAGTATATTTTTTAATAGATAATAAATGAAACTTATAGTATACACTTAGTGAATAACCCAATTTATTTAAAAGTTTATTTTATAATTGTTTTATTTATTTATTTATTTATTTATTTATTTATTTTTTTCAAATGAATATGAAAGGAAAATATATTAACTCTTATGAAGTATATATATTTTCCCCTTAATTGTGTTAAAGTATAATATAATCTTTTTTAAATAATTGTTTTCTTTTCTCCTTACCTTTAATATTATATAAAGTGAAATAATGCATGCAACGCGTATATATGACGCCTTGAAGACGCTTCTAATTGTGTGTATGAAGCATGGGTAGGGAGGTGAGTTGCATTATCGCGTAGAAATAACGGGGCAATACTTGTTTAAGACCCTTTGGGAAAGTCTACAGGTGTTACCTTTTGAAAAGTAAGTAAATGGGTCGCTCCTAATTCGTTAGAGAATATTTTTTTTTCATTTCCAAGAGTGTGAATCGTTCGTTGGGGTTAAAAGAATAATTTCTACTTTCAATTTAAATTCTGTGTAAATATGGTTAGCATAGAACTAGGGTGTATATTCTAAAATTTAGTCTCACTTTGTAGTGGTTAAAAAAAAAAAATTTTTTTTTCTTAAAATTATTTTTAAGAAATCTGTATTCCTACATCTGTTATGAGTGCTAATATGACGAATCTAGCTAATATTGTTGTAAGTGTTGTTTGAAATATATATATATATATATATTTGTTTCTATGTTTTTAAATAATAATAATATATTTTAAACTTAAATGTATATTCATTGAACTATAATAAATATTAACTTATATGTTTGATTATAAACAGTTATAATTATTTTTAAAACATATATTATAGTTATGATTTTTATTTGTTTTTAGATAGATGTGCAAGAAAGGATTTTTTATGAAAGAATACCGCGAATTTTAATGGAAGAAATCCAAAGGAGAGACGGGTGTGAAATGAACCATGATTATGTGCACGGGATGAAAGTTGCACCGTCTAAGTTTTGTGCAATAAATCATTTATTAGCACATGTTAGAGAGGAGCTGATTAAAGTTTCAGCAAACTATATAAATGTTCATATTGCAAAGAACGAGGATTGGATTATCTGCCCAAATTGTCCGTGGTTTGTGTACATATTCTGTAGACAAATACATAAAGTTGAGGATTAGCCTTAGTTAATAGTAATTTAACAGGGTTGTAAAGAATGTTTGCAATAATTATTGTACTTGCTATTATAATGACCTAAAATTTTTTAAAAATATTAGTATAGCTGATTATTATCATTATTTTAGGCACGGATGGATAGATAGACGCTATGAAGAAATGTGAATTTGAAAATGATTTAAAAGAAATTATATTCCATATAGAGTGATAAATTATAAGTATTAGGAAGCGTCTTATAGTATAAATTTTGTTTAACAATCGCCGGAAAATAATTTCTATGTAAACTTATTCAAAGTATTATTTGCATAATATTTCAAAGTAATATTAATATATGATTGATTTTTTAACATAATAAACATTTGTTTAATCAAAGTTTTGCTTGTTTGTTTGTTTGTTTGTTAAGAAAACTACAATTTTAGGAGTGATGTATGCTTTTTTCTTTGTAAACAATTTATTAGTGGTTATATATATATATAGTTAAAATTATAGATTAGATTTAAAACGCATTAAAAAAAAATTTAAAGTCGTGAAACCTTTATAAGGGAAGTAGTAAGTTTTAATATGTTATAGGTTTATATGTATGTGAGGGACAAATATATCTTCTCTGTGGAATAATGTTTATATGTATTGTGCGGGACAAATAATATCTTTTTATGCAGTTAAAGCTTGTTTTTGTAAAAAATTATATGAATTAAGTGCATAAACTATAGATTTTAAAGGTAAGATCAAATGGAAATTATTTTCTATACAAAATGTTTCATAGCGTTTGCAGAATATTTAAAACTGTAATGGTTATATATCAAGCGATGATGGTAGAAGCAATTTTATAATTTAAGTTCAATACAAATTTAACATCTTCTATTGTCTATATAATAGTATGTTTAAAGTTTTGAATATATATTTTATAATTATTTTTAATAATTACTGTTTGGGGTTAAAACATCTAAGTTAATATATGTTTTATATTCATTTAATATTAAAACTTATTAAATACTTCTATTAACTTTAATGAAATGCTTACTACTAATAGACTACTATCTGTGGAATTTTAACATTATATCGCAATTAGGTAATCGTTGAAAGCATGTTAGGTTTAAAATCATATATTATAGTCTACATTTCTGGATAAAATATAATATTTAGGATTAAAACTTGTAAATTTTATCTTTCAAGTCTTTAACCTCTATAAAAGTTTTTTAATTTTAGTAAGCGTCATAACTTATAATATAGTTTCAAAGTTGAAAAAACGTTTAAGGTTTGAAATATATTCAAACTGTACATAAACTATATAAAGAATACATAAATTGGTTGCATATATTTTTTAAGTTTCAGGTTCTAGATGGTAATTGTATAATTTAAAGTCTTCATGTTTGCATATACCCCTATTGTTGTAGGATTCAAACCAGATTCATTTAATTCTAAAATGAACTCTTGTAAATATCTTCTAAACATGATAAAGTCTGTATTATTCCAGATAATGTAAGAATCTTCTCTATTAACATTGTGAGATAAATTTGTTACCTTCTCTTGCAGATTTAATAGTATGGATGGTATGTTATGTGTATTTAATGTAAATAATTATCTAGATTGAATCATATTCAGTTTTTATTTCTATATTAAAAGGAAAAATAACTCTACTGAGGAATTCCCGCTTTGTTAAATAATTTCATGTCTAAAAATATCCCCTTGTTAGCTTTTCATGGAATGTTTTTCAAGGTAAGATCAAATAATAATTTTTTCTATACTAAATGTTACAATGGATTCAAAGCTCTATCTAAATTATATTATACTGCAAAGTAATATTCTTAAGAAAATTTATAGATATTTTAAACTTAACGCTTGTTGTAAAATAATTTCATGTGTAAAATATCAAGTAAAAGAAAAAAAAAATATTCGTTTTAGCCTATCTATGTAAAATTTCTTATTATTTTGTATTATTTTGTGAATGTATCTATGTAAAATTATATATCACGTTAAAAAACATAGCAAAACAATTTTAAAGTCCTGAAATAAACCCTTCGACTAAAAAGATTAAAGTTTTGAAAAATATACTCAAAACCATGTATTAAATTTTTCTAAGTTTCATTTTTAATCAATAGTTGACGTTATATTTATTTTTGATAATTAATTCTAGTAAATTCATAAAAATATTCGCTCTGTTATAGATATAATTCAATGAACTTTTTGATAATAATGTAGACTATTGCAGTATGCATATGTCGACAATTAAAAAATTTTTTTAGCGTAAATTTAATATCTTCTCTTGCAGATTTAATAGTATGGATTGGTATGTTATGTGTATTTAATTTAAATAATTATCTAGATTGCATCATATTTCAGTTTTATTTCTAATATTAAAGGAAAAAATAATTCTACTGAGGAATTCCCGCTTTGTTTAAATATTTCATGTCTAAAAATATCCCCTTGTTAGCTTTTCATGGAATGTTTTTCAAGGTAAGATCAAATAATAATAATTTTTTCTATACTAAATGTTACAATAGATTCAAAGCTCTATCTAAATTATTATACTGCAAAGTAATATTCTTAAGAAAAATTATAGATATTTTAAACTTAACGCTTGTTGTAAAATAATTTCATGTGTAAAAATATCAAGTAAAAGAAAAAAAAATATTCGTTTTAGCCTATCTATGTAAAAATTTCTTATTATTTTGTGAATGTATCTATGTAAAATTATATATCACGTTAAAAAACATAGCAAAACAATTTTAAAGTCCTGAAAATAAACCCTTCGACTAAAAATATTTAAAGTTTTGAAAAATATACTCAAAACCATGTATTAAATTTTCTAAGTTTCATTTTTAATCAATAGATGACGTTATATTTATTTTTGATAATTAATTCTAGTAAATTCATAAAAATATTCGCTCTGTTATAGAATATAATTCAATGAACTTTTTGATAATAATGTAGACTATTGCAGTATGCATATGTCGACAATTAAAAAATTTTTTTAGCGTAAATTTAATATCTTCTCTTGCAGATTTAATAGTATGGATTGGTATGTTATGTGTATTTAATTTAAATAATTATCTAGATTGAATCATATTTCAGTTTTTATTTCTAATATTAAAAGGAAAAAATACTCTACTGAGGAATTCCCGCTTTGTTTAAATAATTTCATGTCTAAAAATATCCCCTTGTTAGCTTTTCATGGAATGTTTTTCAAGGTAAGATCAAATAAATAATAATTTTTTCTATACTAAATGTTACAATGGATTCAAAGCTCTATCTAAATTATATTATACTGCAAAGTAATATTCTTAAGAAAAATTATAGATATTTTAAACTTAACGCTTGTTGTAAAATAATTTCATGTGTAAAAATATCAAGTAAAAGAAAAAAAAATATTCGTTTTAGCCTATCTATGTAAAAATTTCTTATGTATTTTGTTGAATGTATCTATGTAAAATTATATATCACGTTAAAAAACATAGCAAAAACAATTTTAAAGTCCTGAAAATAAACCCTTCGACTAAAAATATTTAAAGTTTTGAAAAATATACTCAAAACCATGTATAAATTTTCTAGTTTCATTTTTAATCAATAGTTGACGTTATATTTATTTTTGATAATTAATTCTAGTAAAATTCATAAAAATATTCGCTCTGTTATAGAATATAATTCAATGAACTTTTTGATAATAATGGTAGACTATTGCAGTATGCATATGTCGACAATTAAAAAAATTTTTTAGCGTAAATTTAATATCTTCTCTTGCAGATTTAATAGTATGGATTGGTATGTTATGTGTATTTAATTTAAATAATTATCTAGATTGAATCATATTTCAGTTTTTATTTCTAATATTAAAAGGAAAAAATAACTCTACTGAGGAATTCCCGCTTGTTTAAATAATTTCATGTCTAAAAATATCCCCTTGTTAGCTTTTCATGGAATGTTTTTCAAGGTAAGATCAAATAATAATAATTTTTCTATACTAAATGTTACAATGGATTCAAAGCTCTATCTAAATTATATTATCCTGCAAAGTAATATCTTAAGAAAAATTATAGATATTTTAAACTTAACGCTTGTTGTAAAATAATTTCATGTGTAAAAATATCAAGTAAAAGAAAAAAAATATTCGTTTTAGCCTATCTATGTAAAAATTTCTTATTATTTTGTAAATGTATCTATGTAAAATTATATATCACGTTAAAAAACATAGCAAAACAATTTTAAAGTCCTGAAAATAAACCCTTCGACTAAAAATATTTAAAGTTTTGAAAAATATACTCAAAACCATGTATTAAATTTTCTAAGTTTCATTTTTAATCAATAGATAACGTTATATTTATTTTTGATAATTAATTCTAGTAAATTCATAAAAATATTCTCTCTGTTATAGAATATAATTCGCTGAACTTCCGACGATTCATAGCGTAACGGTATTACGTCGCTAAAAGTAGTCAGGTAATATTTCCTTAACGGGTTCAATTCCCATGGAAAATACTTTTAAAAAAATTTCTAAGTCCCAAAAATGTAGTTCTAGCTTTCAGCATTAGATGGCAGCACTGAAAAAAATATGCCCTGACCTCCAATCCTTGTACGAAATTTAGTTCCCTGTTTAACCGATAGGTGGCGCTCCGCAGAACACCTACTCCCTCTAAGATTCTGCTGAACTACAAGGTTCCACTCTTTCCCGCTAGGGGGCGATAGCAGCGCTGCCCTCTCCTGATTGGTCCAAATCGACCGCCAGGTGGCCAGCTGCACTCTGATTGGTCCACGTCACTCAGTTAGCTCCGCCCACTTTAAGCTCCTCCCCTTAATCCTGTTGCGGAACTGTCATTTTTATACTACTGTGATTCAAATATATAATTATTAACACACAATTCTCATTATCATTTTTATCCCACAATTGATCACATAGTTCTGCATTATCATTACTATTACACAATTCGTCAGAAACATAACAATCCTATTTTATGATGTTATGCATCATTATTTTTACAATATTCCCCAAACGCTAATATTCTTGCATATTATTCAAATATATAAATACGAATATTATACGAATAATTCTTACATATTATTATACGAATAATATGTAAGAAATATCATACGAACAATTCTTACATATTATTATACGAATAATTCTTACATATTATTATACAAATAATATGTAAGAAATATCATACGAACAATTCTTACATATTATTCGTATTTATTATCAAAGTTATCATGACATTAATAATTAATTTTATTATCATTTAATGTTATCACAATTTTATCGTTACCATAATCTCCCCAAAGAAAATTCTCGAGCAAAAGCACTCGAGCATACTAACAATTCTTATATATTATTATACGAATAATATGTAAGAAATATACGAACAATTCTTACATATAATCATACGAATAATATGTAAGAAATATTATACGAACAGTTCTTACATATTATTATACGAATAATATGTAAGAAATATACGAACAATTCTTACATATAATTATACGAATAATATGTAAGAAATATCATATGAACAATTCTTACATATTATTCGTATTTATTATCAAAGTTATCATGACATTAATAATTAATTTTATTATCATTTAATGTTATCACATTTTTTATCGTTACCATAATCTCCCCAAAGAAAATTCTCGAGCATGCGCACTAAAAGAAGGCATTACTGATCCGAAAGCCTTTTTTTTTTAAGTTTAAAATCCACCATTTCTCGGTTACAGTGTAGTCATTTTAGAATTAATGTCCTTTTTTTCTAGACTTAAATATGCAAGCCCATATACAAATGCATAGTAACACGAGTCTTCTCACGTCACCAAAGGATCCCAATTTTCTGCACACGAGCCCATTAAAGCCATCTGAACAGAATTTAAGCAGCAGTCAACGCCCCCTTCCAACTGACTCCACAGAATCTATTAATTTGAACGCAGCCATTTAAAATAAAGGGATGGAAGCCGTGGCAACTCAATTGAACGAAAACTCAAAGATGTCCACCATTCGTTCTGAGCCATCAATTTTATGACGGCAGAAAAGAACATTTGGGAGAAATCATTTTTGAGATTTAAATCTAACCGAATAGCTGCGGTCCCCTAAGCTAAAGCGCGTAGGTACGAATTCGGGGTTGGGAACGAGCGGCGTTATGGGTGCAGAGATTGGGGCGTAGCTGGGTTGGAATGGCCTGACGACAAACTGGGATAATGGAATTTGGCTTAGAAGGCTGGTGTTATCGGAGAATGCACGGTGCTAAAATGATATTCAATTAAATCAAGCATCTCACTCACACATACGCGTACTAGATGTTTTGAAAATGCCCAATACAGGCTAAAAAGGATGCATTACCTATTTATTGCAGATATTTAACATTTTATACGAGGGCAATATTCTTACCAACCTGATATCAACAAACATAATTTTCCCTAATATTATATATATATATATATATATATATAATATATAATATTAGGAAAATTATATATATATATATGTGTGTGTGTGTGTGTGTGTGTGTGTGCGTGTGTGTGTGTGTGTGTGTAAGTAAGTAATATCTTAAATATTATGTCCTCCATTTTAGCATTTAAATTCCTTTCCTAAAACTAATCCCCAGTAATATTAATTTATCTCTTAAAACCCGTAGCCACAGAACTTCCCATAAGAAAAAGGCCTTTAAATCGCATGCGTTTGCATTTCTACAAGTGTATATGTCCAAATTCGGGAGTGGGTTAGTGTCACGGGCCCCTAAATCTGCTGACCCTATAAATAATTGTCTTATGTCCCTCTCGCGTTTAATGTTGATAGGTGATATTATTCCAAGCCGTTCTTCTGGAACGAACGGATGTATTTTCGCTCTAATAAAGGATGTACTAAGTTTAGCCCGACTGCATTTAAATCTAATTTTTATTCCTTTCAGGCTGAGTCTAACTCCATCCATGTAAATATATATATATATATATATATATATATATATATATATATATATATATATATATATATATATATATATATAACATATAAAACTCAAAAACCTTTTCATTAATTACGGATTTCGATTCCAAGAACAAAGGAATTGACTTTCAGACATCTTTTATATAACCCCTGTAAACTCCTATATAACCCCTGTTGTTTACCATTTTGTCAAGCGCCTAGAAATCAGGGTTTCAGCCAATCACTGCAAGAGTTCAGGGGTCACGTGACTATACCTCTATCTATATATATAAAACAGTTCCGTAACTGACTCATTCACTGACTGACATACAACGCACAGACCAAACCGCTGGACCTAAAGGGCTGAAATTTTGCATGGCGATTCTTCTTATAGTGTAGGGGTGCACTAAGAAAGATTTTTGAAAAATTCTTCATAGATTTTTTAAAATTAAATTTTTAAGCTGTTTTTGTAACTTTTTTAAAGTTTGCATTTAAAATAATAATTTGAGGGTTATAAAATTTATATCACGAAAAAGATCATAAAAATTCTTTCAAA
>OU015498.1:172906473-172907716 GCA_907164885.2 Dolomedes plantarius | reverse complement strand
CTTTTTACGTAACCTTTTAAAACTTTGCTGTCACATTTTGATAACTTAGATAACTAAGGTAATTGTAAGGGGATTTTAATAGACTAATTTCATCGAGAATTTTGTATTTTCTTTTAATTTGAGATAAATATTTTCTCCAGTATTCATTTATGATTGTGACATCTTTTTATTTCTTTGCAATTCTGTTATATTTCCCTTTGGGACTTTTATCTCTACCGAGAGTGATTTTCAAGTTTTCGTGCTATAAAGTTTTTTTTTTTGTTGTTGTTATTAAGATATATATCAGTGTCTCATTAACTTGCATTAATCAACCTTTCATTGATAAACATTTTTTCTATCAGTTCACTTTCATTATAATGATTATAGCTGAAAGCTTTTTTGGTTACATAACTTGTTTTCATTTATTTCTTATTACTTTACTTTTCGTTTGTAATTATCAAGTTAACCGTTAAAATTACACGATGATATATTAATTCTAATCATTAACTAATACGATTTATACCTGAAGAAATATAAATAATTACTTATGATATACTTCATTAAACCTCTTATCTTTTATCTTATTTTTCATCTGATTTTTAAAAAAAATTATCTTATTTTTCATGCTAGAATATAAAGAGACTATCTTTCACTGAGCATGCTTATATATACACTCAAGAGCCAAAACATTATGACCACCCCTACATTTTGCAATGAATTCGCCTGGATGACGTGGAAGGCACGTGATCAGGTGGAAGTGGTATTTAACTGCTGCTGGAGAGTCTGAAGAATCATTCTTTCACTTACTTCTGTGTGTGATGGGAAAGGCTGCGGATCTAAGCGACTTTGATAGAGGGAAGATTGTAATGGCTCGAAGGCTCGGAACAAGTATTTCCGAAACTGCACGACTCGTGGGTTGTTCGCGACCTACAGTTTTTAGTACTTATGCAAAGTGGATGAATGACGGTAAAACCAGCAGTAGACGACATGGTGTTGGACGTCCACACGCTATCAAAGAAAAAGGTCGTCGGAGACTGTCTCGCATGGTGAAGCAAAACCGGAGCCAGACAGTGGCTCGGCTGATAGCCCAATACAATGCAGGGCCAAGTAGAATAGTATCGCAGCACACTGTTCAGCGGACACTGTTGGATATGGGGCTACGCAGCAAACGTCCCACTCGTGTGCCTTTGCTTACCAACCGTCATCGCCAATTGAGCCTGCGCTGGGCTCGGGAACATCGCGACTGGTCCATGGATCAGTGGGA
>OU015498.1:172773973-172901473 GCA_907164885.2 Dolomedes plantarius | reverse complement strand
ATATTGAAGTTCTAGAAATTTGTAGGATAATATGAAGTACCTTAATGAACATAATTAAATTGAACGCATAAACCCTAATTCCTCAGCTGAAAGGCGACAATAAGCGTAAGTTTTAAAGGTATCTATTCTGAGACCAGAAAAGCCTTTAAAAGAAATCATTCGAACGTGCTTCTTTCGACCTATTAATAAGTTATTTATAGCTGCCCACGTCCTATAGTAGTTTATTTTCTACTGTGTTTTGTTGATTCTATTGATATTTTCAGGATATTTTTAAGTAAATTTTTAATGTAAAAATCGGATTTTAAGAAACTTTTAAAAAAAATTAAACTTCAAACTTTATTTTAAATTAATATTTAATTTACATCTATACTCCATATATATATATATAAAATATGTAATGCTATGAACGTAAACTATAATTAACTCGATTTAATTGGGTAAAAGTTAGCGTTAAACGGTAATTTACTACTAGAGTTTTTAGTGGTTTTCCAATTCAGGATGTAGGGTTGTTTTTTAATGCAGCGGAGACTTCAGAAGACTATGAGGTCATCAATGAATTGCCAAGCACGCGCTTGGCCCGAAGCAATCATCGAATGTTCGAAATCACGCTAGTCTAACTCAAGATGCTTCGCCCGCGTAATTGCAGCGCACGAAAAAAGAATAAATCATTAAATTAAAGATTATATTCGGAGAGGTAGGTCGCATGTCGAGGGGATTTTGATGATGGGAACTTGGCGCGGATTTAATTGACTTTTAACTAGTGTAATAAAGAAAGTCTTTAATTGTTATATAAGTCGTAGTTATCTCCCACAGGCCTTGATGATGACTTCTAGTTTTAGATTAATTAATTAGATAAAGGTTCCGCAGTGTAAACACCGTGACATACATACACACACACACACACATATATACATATATATACACTGCTGGCCACTGTAAATGCAACACCCTGAAGGAAACATGCAAATAACATGAAATTTACAACATGCATTAGTGGAGGTGAGATATGCAAATGATTAGAATTTCACGCAGACGCACATCTCGCGCGCCTGTGTCGCCACTTCAAATAGCTATTTAAGGCTTGGAGATTTCGACGATTTCAAGTTCGGCAATTGTGTTTTTCTTGTGGTTTTTTCAAAAAAAAAAACGATCAATTATGCCTCGTCGAAAACAGCGATCATCTTTTGATCAAGTATCCGAGTTCGACAGTGGAAGGATAGTGGCCTACCGAGATTGTGGATTATCTTTCAGGGAAATCGGTAGTCGTGTTGGACGAAACCAAACAACTGTAATGCGGATATGTGATCGTTGGATGCAGGAGGGTACGACGGACCGGGCGTGTTCGATCGCATCCACCTCAGCGCACCACTTCACGTGATGACAGGCAAATTGTGCGCATGGCAGTCACGGATCGCTCAGTCACATCACGAACCATAGCACAGCACATGCAGTCTGTAACGCATCATCCAGTGTCTGCGCGTACCATTCGACGCCGTTTACAGCAGAGTGGTCTGTCCGCAAGACGTCCATTGCTTTGTTTTACCCTTGACCCTGGAATGAAATTGTCTTTACTGACGAGTCACGCTTCTGTGTGCAACACCACGATGGTCGCATTCGAGTTGGAGACACCGTGAAGAGAGGATGCTGAACAGCTGCGTTATGCACCGCCACACTGGTCCTGCACCGGGTATTATGGTATGGGGCGGTATTGGATATCACTCTCGCACACCTCTAGTACGCATTGCCGGTACTTTAAACAGCCGCGCTACATCTCCGAGGTGTTGGAGCCAGTTGTCCTTCCTTACCTTCAGGGCTTGCCCACAGCCATTTCAACAGGATAATGCGCGACCACACGTGGCACGCATTGTCCAACGGTTCTTCGTCAATCGCCAGATTGAATTGCTTCCCTGGCCGCCTCGCTCTCCGGATCTTTCGCCGATAGAAAACATGTGGTGCATGGTTGTTCTACGATTGACATAGATTCCATCCCCAGCTGCCACAGCAGATCAACTTTGGCAACGTGTGGAAGCTTCTTGGTCTGCTGTACCTCAAGAACTCATCCAAAGTCTCTTTGAATCAATGCCGAGGCGTGTGGCAGCGGTGATCTCCAACAATGGCGGCTACTCTGGCTACTGATTTTGGCAGGAACCACACTTCACAGAAGTCTATAAATTTAATCATTTGATACTTGGTCAACATGTTATCTACAAAATAAATTTGTGTGTGATATCTTTTGTCTTTCTTGGTGTTGCAATTTGTGTGGCCATCAGTGTATATATATATATATATATATATATATATATATATATATATATATATATATATATATATACAGTCGAACCTCCATATATCGAAGTAGCAAATTGCCTGAAAAAAATTCGATATATAGAAATTTCGATATAGAATTGATGTTAGTTTTATCATAATTCTCCTAAAAAAAATTAAAGCTAATTTTCGTATACGAAACACCATTTCTAATTTATATGCGAATACCATTAAATGAAAGTTAATAACTAAAAAATGAATTAATATGAAAGATTTATTGAGTACTACATACCTTTAAAAAAACAATAATCCAGACAGTGTTTACAATGATCACAGTTACATTCTTTAAAAAAAAAAAAAAACTATGAATATTTTGCTGAACAGCCAGTTTTGCGGAAAGTTGAAAGAAATGTATTTATTCAGTCCCCTAAAAACTTAATCAGGGACATTTTCCGCGAATTGAAGTCCACGACATATTGTTTCAAATGCCAAAAATTGGGAGATTTTATTCTAAAGTGGAATAGAATCTCCCAATTTGTCTTGAAAAAAATTTCGATATATAGAGATTTTTTCGATATATAGAAACAATTTTTCTATGTAATGAACATGGAGATTTGCTAAGAGTTCGATATATGGAAAATTTCGATATATGGAGGTTCGACTGTATATATATATATATATATATATATATTATATATATATATATATATATATATATATATATATATATATATATATATATATATATAAAAAACTTATATTCAGGGATTCTTAAGACATAGTTTTACTTGCCCGATGTTTATATTACAGTCTAAAAAGTTGCATCCACAGTGTATACAGTGTATAGTAGTTAGCGTCTCCAGCTTCCACAAACTGGACATATTCGGGTTCGAATACCGGATTAGGTAAGGACACTCTTGTGCTGCCCCTCAAAGAAGCAGTGTGGGTGTACACCCACAATAAAGAAGCCAATAAATCTGCAAAGGGAATAGGTCAATGTCCTTAGGATAAATACCTGCCGCGTGGGAAAAATAAATGTATGAGAAAAACTCAAGTAGTGAACACGTCAAACTTAAGTAGTGAACATGAGTCGTATATGGAAAATTGCACATGAATGCAAATATAATTTTTCTAAATGGATTGTCGGTTTTTAAGCAAGAATTGGAATTATTTTTAGGATGCCGAAAGTTACCTAGAATGTCATAATCCGAACAAAACTGATCAGAGGTAAAAGGCATACTTTTTGTATTAAAACTTAATTTAAGATGGATAAATACGTTTCAGTGGCACAACCTTGAGGATTTAGGGTAATAAAAAAAACCCCAATAACTTCAAAAATAGGTAGGAAAAAAGATAATTTAAAGCTAAATTTTCACTCCACCCCCCCAAGATACAAAATTTTTTTCTTACAAAACTGGAGACCCTTACCCCCCTCAACTTTTCTTGAAAGTGAAGGTTGCCTAACTCCGCGGTTTCTCACCTGGGAGACGAAACTCCCAGGGGAGGCGCGGACTATTGCCAGGGGAGGCACCAAAACTTTTTAAAAATCAATGTTCTTTTTATAAAAACAATGTTCATACCATAATATCTATAAATAAACGAATAAACCATAATATCTATAAATAGACGAATTTGAGTTGACAACATCGAAAAAGAAAAATTGATAGAATTGTCATGCGATAGCTCACTAAAAAAAGTTTCAAAATAAAATCGCAATTCACACTCGCATTAAATTTTGATGCGTTAGATGTAGTTTAATTAGTAATCTATATATATAAAACAGTTCCGTAACTCACTGACTGACTGACTGACCGACATACAACGCACAGACCAAACCGCTGGAACTAAAGGGCTGAAATTTTGCATGGCGATTCTTCTTATAGTGTCGGGATGCACTAAGAAAGATTTTGAAAAATTCTTCTTAGATTTTTTAAAATTAAATTTTTAAGCTGTTTTAGTAACTTTTTTAAGTTTGCATTTAAAATAAAATTTGAGTGTTATAAAATTTACATCACGAGAAAGATCATAAAAATTCCTCTAAAATGAGATCTTTTTCGAATCTTTACCTCCCTTTTCTGATTTTTGGTGAATTTTTAAAGATTAATTTTTAGAATTTAATTTATTAAATGCTAATCACGGGGTTTTTTTCTGATACTTTAAATAAATTTATCGTCACGTGCATAACAACTAAATAGACAAAAAAAAAATTGTTTCTCTGCTAATGCGGCAGACGATTGGACATTATCCAAAAATATAAAAATGCAATAAGATAGTATTATGTTCCTGTACTATATTAACTGTACTCTATTTTTAGTATGTCCTATTGCATTTAATTTAATATTTTTTCTTCATTATTTTGTCTATAAAAATATCCCTCACGATTTTTATAAATAAATATATACTATATATACACTCATGGACAAAAAATTAGCGCACCAAGAAGGAGTCGCCAAAATGAAACGAAATTTTACATACGTAATGTACTTTGATAAAGTAAATGATAAGAAAATCAAAGAAAAAGGATAATTTATTTCAGAGAAAAAGGCAAACGAACGGAGGAGTTAATACTCCGTTGGACCCCCTCTAGCGCGAATGCACGATGCGATACGATCGGGCATTGAGTCATACAAGTTCTGTATGGTGTCTTGAGACATTTCGTTCCATATTTGTTGTAACCTTGCCTCTAGTTCGTTCAAACTCGTAGGATGCCCAACTCGTCGTCCCAAATGATCACAGATATGCTCGATTGGAGACAAATCTGGGGATCGGGCAGGCCAAGGAAGGGTAGTAACAGTGCGGAGATAGTCTTGTGACACCCTTGCCGTATGAGGCCGAGCATTGTCTTGTTGAAAAATGGCTCCTGGGAGCCGTTGCATGAGTGGCAACACATGTGGGTGCAGGATTTCATGAACATACCGCTGGGCTGTCATGGTGCCACGGAACAATACTAGGGGTGACCGTGTATTGTAGGCAATGGCACCCCATACCATCACACCAGCTGGGAGCGATGTGTCGCTGTACAGCAAAGGCAGGATTGAAACGTTCACCACGGGCTCTCCACACCCGAACACGATTGTCATCACTGCCGAGATTGAATCTGAATTCGTCGCTAAAGACGACCTGGTTCCATTCCGCTGCAGTCCAGTTTCCTCGTGCGCGGCAAAACTCCAAACGGAGGCGTCGATGGGTGGGCGTCAAGGGCAGCACACGTAATGGGCGCCGCGATACCAACTGTCCTTCAGCCAGGCGCCCTCGTATGGTTCGAGAAGACACAGAGGCCCCTAGTGAAGGTTCTACCTGTGCCTGGATGGCGGCCGATGAAACAGTTGGCTGTACGCGTGCATTTCTTACGATGTGGCGGTCTTCTCGACGCCTGGTCTGTCGAGGGCGTCTTGAGCCTGGTCTTCATGTACATGACATCTCTCGGGTCCACTGGTCCCAACACCTCCTCACAACACAATCAGAGCGGCCTAATTGACGAGCTACTCGCCTAGCTGACCACCCAGCTTCCATCATCCCGACGATTCTCCCTCTCTCAAACTGCGACAACTGCTTATATTGTCTTCGAACACGGCGTAATGGCATGTCTATCTCAGCTCTTCCTTTGTAAATGATTCAGCATACTCAAACAAGCTTTGGTTACCTGTTTTATACTCCACAGAGTACGATGTTCAGCGCCCTCTACCGGCTATACGTAGTGCGCAATCACGCTGCATTTCTAATCATTTGCATATCTCCCCGACCTGTACCTTCATTGCAAGTTTCGTTACGATCTCGCAATTATTTCTTGGTGCGCGAATTGTTTTGTCCATGAGTGTATATATATATATATATATATATATATATATATATATATATATATAATATATATATATATTATATATATATATATATATATATATATATATATATTTATATATATATATATATGTGTGTGTATATATGTATATATTGTCATTAATTGCATACATTGACAGTTGTATTTAATTTGAATGCACTCCGTAGCGAAGTGCGGGTTTTCACCTAGTTTAATATAAAAATGAATATGCATGTTCGTATTGTTAGAGCAAAATCTTATTACTCTGTTAATTGTAGTTTTCATTTTTTTTTGTAATAAACTTATTATTATTTAACTATATATTATTATATCTATTAAAAGATAGGGAGGAGCGGAAAAAAAATTTTTTTAGGAAGGCGTAGTAGCATAAAGGTTGGAAACCGCTAGCCTAACTGATACTTTGCAGCAATATTTAAAAGAACTTATATCATTCGGAAGGGGTGTGAGGGGGTTGTTTTCTCCTCCCCTCTAAGGAAATGATTCCTTTAAATGTAAACATGACTGTATGCTTGTTGCAACATTATTTCTATAATCCATTTACGAAATTCGCTATCAAAAAAGGAAAAAGAAACCAAACCATCGCTCGCTCTTTCTACGTGCGTCATCTCGCGCTGTCTCGGGTCGCTAATAACCCGGCCGTTAGCGTCGGCGTCTCGTCGCGGGAGTGACACTTCGGCGTGGATCAAAGGCCGCGTGACGTGGGAGCCTTCCCGTTCATGTCCGGGCCATGTTCTTGTCAGAGGATGACACTTTCTTTAATTACCCCTTCAAGATTTCTTACTCGGCCCGCAGAAGGAAAAAAAAAAGCGACACACCGAGCCGCGTGTCGCATCTTTTCAGCGTTTCGTTTTTTAGCGCGTCGCATTAATTGGCTGTGCACTTAATCCGCTCTCGTGTCCGTATGCGACGCACTGCAATTGACACATGTCGCGGATTCGGTCTTGGGCCTTATTTATTTATTTTTTTCCTGGGTCGGAAGCCGCACTAATTGAGGGAATTATTTATTACCTCGTGATGCTGATTAATGATCGGCTCTTTTGAAAGGGGGTGGTGGTTTCATAGAGATGGTTCTCCGTTCGGGAAAGAATTCGGAGAATGGGCGGTTAAAAAAAAAAGATAATATTAATGCGTTTGTGATGAAGCGAGTATGCTATTTGTCAGGTGGTGGTGAAACACAATGGCCGACTAGAGAGGTCTTTTTATGCCTTGTTTTTTGTTGATGGGATATCATTGGAGTATTTTTATTTATTTATTTATTTATTTATTCTCTCAATTTCAGCTTTTTTTTGTTCTTAATTTTAAAGGAAAAATAGTCCCGTTCATAAATAAATTTTAAGGAAGAAGGAAGATAGATATTTCTAAATAACTTAATTCACTTTTAGGGCCCGTTCCTTTATCTTAAACCATTCAGTATTATATATATATATATATATATATATATATATATATATATATATATATATATATATATATAATCACCAAATTTTATATTCTTTAATATTCGTATAACTCGGTGATTTTTGCCTGCGGGAAATTCTTACCTGTTAAATATACAGTGGACGCTCGTTAATTCGAACTCGAAGGTTCTCAGAAAAAAGTTCGAATTATCCGATGTTAAGAGAAAATATATAACTTTAAATGTGTATCACTGAAGAAGAAACTCTCCTAGTATGTATAACCCCAGAAAATATATTATACCACGTTATCTAAAGTTAAACATATTAAAAAGCAATACAGACTTACATTAATCATAAAATGAAGCAGAAGATATGCAGTAGAAAGTAAACTTTTATTAAAAATAGGAATTACACTTTGGGGAAAAACTGTAAAAGGGATGTTTGGTTCAGTTTATGATGCCTACATTGTTCAGCCAGCTTCTCGATTTGAAGTAAATTTCAATTCATTTTTAGACGAAGGTTCCATCTGAATAAATGCTTTCAGAGTTTTAATAGAGTCCATTATGGCTTTGTACATTATGGCCGCATTAAAAATATCTTTCGGCAGGTAAGTAGAGAAAAGCCCTGGCAGTTTCCTACCGAAATTAGTGCATACGTTTTCGTTTACATCAGAGCTTTGGCCACATGCAGTTTGATAAGAAATATTTTGCCTTGACTTAAATCGAGAAAGCCATCCATCACTGCATTTAAAATCTTCAATACCCATTCGACTTGCCAATTCATCAGCCTTCGTCAGCACTAGGGATCCATTTATCGGAAAATTTCGAGATCTAACATCCTGGGACCATAGCAGTAGAGCTTTTTCTAGAACTTCTTGGGACGCATTTCCCATGCGTTTCCTTCCTCTAGCAAATTTTGATTTTTCCCATGAATCTAAAATTGACTCCTTGTTTTTCAAATTAGTTGACATGGCATTTTTTTTTAATTCCATAATCAGCTGCTAACTTTGTTTTACATTCGCCATTCTCTACTTTCTTTAAAATTTCTACCTTTGTCTTAGGGTAAAGTTAGGGTTTTGTACTTTCCACGCGTAGACATCCTGAATTTTTACACGTTCACACCACACAATGAGGAAGAAAAACTAGACCACATTAACTTGTCTGCACTGCAGTTATAACTGACGCAGCTCCCTAGAATCTGTGGTAAAGACTAGTTTTTCTCAAATTCTAAGAAAATCGATCCAAACAAAGGAAAATTGCTTTTTCCGTTTAGCACTAATAAGGACAATAGCTACTAACGTTTAGCGGACATGCAATAGTCTGGGAATGCAGGCATGTGCCTCTTTACACAGAAAAGAAATTTTGACACACAAAATAATAAATACAGTGTGTATTTTCTCCATTAAACGAGGAAAAAGAATTTTTTTTGTCAAATTTTTAGTTCGAATTAACCGAAGTGATAAAAATTTAGTTCGAATTAATGAGATATTTTTAACATTAACTCCAATACAAGTTTTTGGGGGCCCTTGGATTAGTTCGAATTAACCGAAAGTTCGAATTAACCGAGTTCGAATTAACGAGCGTCCACTGTAATATAACTGAAACTGACCGTGGATGCTTATGGGATGCTTCTATTTCATTTGTTTCCTTTTATCTATTCCAGTAACGGCTAAGCACGTGTTTGTTTATTGTTTATCAATGAGGGGCACCAAGGCACGGTGGCCCGGTCGGCAAACGAATCGGGCCAGTGATCTGCAAGTTGCTGGTTCAATACCCGTCGCCAACAAAACCGCCGACGTGTACACCAATGATGGCTGGTACACGGGAAAAATCTGTCGTAGCTGCAATGCCCTCTAAGTTCCGAAACAGTACCTCTGGAGGTACGGGGTCAAGTGGTCTGGTCTCGTCACTTGACTCGGTTCAAAATTCGCGGACCAGATAGAAGACCAACCTCTCTTTAGGCAAGGCACCCCTCTTCTATGGATAGTGCATTTGCACTATTTGTAGACACGACAACAAACAAACAAATAATGCGGGGCAATTTTCATTGCAGGCATTCGTATTTTACTCGCGATAATCATTGCTTGCTTTCAACGGGGGCACCGTATCAGTGAACGAACACCACCCCCTGTTGCCAAACCCATTTTTACCGAGCACTCCCAGGGGAATTTTTTTCTCTTCAAAGATTATTTAAATATTTTATTAATTAGCTGCATTTAGCTGATGGCCCAGGCTCCTATATCTAAAACATCACGACTTGTAGAAATTAGAAAATCAAATAATATTATATTGCAAGGATGGTCTGCTTCTCAACTCTTGCGATACATTTTCATACTCCAAAAAGTTTTCATTTACTCATGTCAGACCTAACGTAAAAATACAAATTTCAACGTTCAAAATACAAATTTACGTAAAAATCGATACAAAATACACATTTTTTTTTTTGCAAGACATTGTTTTAAAATTTTTAAATTCTTCGTAGTGCATGAGATTTTAATTTTATCATTCGAAATATATATATATATATATATATATATACATATATATATATATATATATATATATATATATATATATATATATATATATATATATATATATAAATTTTATATAATGCTCACACTTTAAACGTACACTTTAAGTGGTCTCAGCTGTTCATGGTGTTCCGTAATACACCTAGTTGAATCCCCGTTCGAATAAATTCAGAAAAAAAAATGGATATACTATGTTCTTTGAAAACTATTTTACAAACTGATATACAAACTAATCCAATATACAAGCTCCAATATAAACAAACTGATTTGATAATTACGTGGATTCGAATATTTAGTGTATCCTCTTTGTCAAACGATATCGGACTTTAATCCAATAGAGTTGTCTTAAAAAGTTTGGACAGCCATTGCCGATTTTTGCGTTGCAAAAAGCAAACTTTCCGAGCTTAAGCAACACCCGTGTCAAAATTTCAGACCACACTGTAACGGAGGGCGGAACATTTTCCTGATTTCCAGCCCCAAAATTACACCTCCCCGCCCTGTAATTGGCGAGACTCATTTCAATACGTCAGGGATCACTCCCAATGTTGCACGATCGTATCTGCAATTAATTTTTCATTCGCCACAGAGCGTCCGTTCCGCCGTAGCAAGGATTTAATCCCATAAACAAATAAGATTTTCCCCCTTCTTAGAGCGCGTCGTAATTCAAACCGCGGCTCATATTTTCACCCCATTACATCAATCTAAAGGAACACCGGACTCGAAAAAGTAAATAAAATAACTGATAATTCCATGGCGTTTCCAAACTCCTATAACTCTATATAAATCATGGCTTGAAATTATGAACCGCAGAACCTCCAAAAGATTATATATATATGTATTGTATATTTATTACCCACCTCTGAATCTGGGAGGTTCGCCATAAATATAAAAAGTGCCGTGATGTATAAAAAGTTTATATATATTGAGCTTTATGGCGTTTTATAGAAGTATATATTTTACGCCTAGATTTATGTGCCGCGCAGAAGTGTCCGAAGAACAAAATGAAACAAAAATAAGAATGTGTTCAGAGTGTGGGGCGTGAAGGAACGTTCGAACCGGTTTTCTATTCTTTTTTTCCCTTTCTCGTCACCGCCCCCAGTTGCCACAAGACAGACCGCAGACCCGTCCGCCGTGTTCATTAACACCCTGCAGACGATTGCGTCGTTCGGCGACCCCCCTGTAAATTGGGTCCCACCCCCGGGCATCTGGTTGGAAACCCGTTTGGAACAGGAGGTATCGTTTGGCTGTAAATTGTTAGCGAGATGGAATGGTTGCAACTTAAAAAACATTCTTTGGTGGGAAGAAAAGAAAAAACCCTAAAAAAAACCCCGGTCTGCGAATGGATATACTTTGTTAAGCTTTTGATGGGATGCATGGTTTTTATTTGGTGTGGCTGAATTGAAAAAAAAAGTTTGGGAATCATTGGAACATTTTCGGATTGTCTGAAAGAGAAGAAGGAAAAAATGCTGCCAAAGAAATTTGACATTTGTTTTGAAAAACGAAATAAAAAGAGATAAATGGTCGAGAAAATACAGGAGCAAAAAGATTGTGTAATGTTTAATTTTTTTTAAAAAGCATGTACGTAGAACAACTCATAATTTTAATATTTTAAATCTGCCTCCGCCAGACGTAGGGAGGAAAGCTGATATTGGACCTAAGGGTTCGAGACCGACTGTGATTTTCATTAACTTCTAAAGTTACAATAAACTGTTGTCCAATTCGTATAGCTCCATTGAAGTAACAGATTACTATTAAACTCACAATACGAACATTCGTAAGCGCAGTCAAACCTTCTACCTGATGTCTGGCAGATCCAAATCTGTGGCATTATTGAAGATGTTTAGATGTCATTTTTTCATGTTTTCAGCAAATTAAAAAAGTAACTTTTGTTATGAAATATAAAATCGCTCAATTAAGTTTTTCGATCCAAATATTCTTCAGTTAATACTCTTATTCAACCTCAAGTATATAACTGATCTTCAATGAAAATTTTCAATTATGGACTAAAATATTCAATTAGAAACCAAATATTAACCTCTTTTATACATAACAGCATTTGCTAATACGAATTACTTTTATTACTTTATCATTCCTCTATCAGCTTTTGCCACATTAAAAAACCAATTTTAAGTCTGACCTATCAACTTAAAATATAAAATTGAATTTTTCGGACCTATCAATATCTGCCGTAAAACCACAGAAATATAAATGCATTTTTTTTCTTTTTAAATGACAACATGCTGAATTTATGCTGAGATCTAAAAAAATGCAAGTTTTGTAATTGAATTATTTTGTGTCTGCAAATGAACCGTGAACGGCATACTTATCGCATATTTCTCCACATTTTAGATTTTTTATTTTCCCAACGTGGCAGGTACCTTGTTCGTACTTTGTCCTGCGGACAATAAACCGTCCGCACCGCGAGTTTTTGGTCACTTTATTATTCGAGTATCATATATGTGAACCAGCACTGCTCGCTATGAGAGGAAAGAACAGAAACGTCCATGCCACATCCAGGATTCGATCCCAAGCCCATTTCATGGAAGCTCGAAGCTTTACCAACTATTCGACGTGGGCGGCTCCTTTTCAGACTTCCATCTGCATCGTGCAAGTAAAACTATACCCTTCGAGTTACTGAAATAATAAATATATATGTATAATAATAAATATAATAAATATATATATATATATATATATATATATATATATATATATATATATATATATATATATATATATATATATACATACATACATACAGGGATCGATTTGAGGCGGAACGCACCCGAACGGCGTTCCGGTTCCTCTCTTTAGGGAAAAAAAATTACGAAAGTTAAAAACATTTATTTAATCACTTTTATTACATTACTACAACATATTTTTGTACACGTTTTGCCAAATAAAATTTGAAAATAAATAAACTGCTCCAGTTTTTGTATAACCAAAGATTTATTTTTTCAGACTAATAATTTGGAATACTCCCCACACACCCCGGAATGTTACAGTCCCGGCACCTCTATTTCTAGAAATCGAGCCCTGTATATATACATACACACACACACACACACACACACACACACACACACACACACACACATATATATATATATATATATATATATATATATATATATATATATATATATATATATATATATATATATTTCTTAATATACGATTTTTACATTAAAAATATACTTAAAAATATTCTGAAAATATCAACTGAACAAACAAATGCAAAAGAAGATAAATATTTAAAATAGTTAGGCTGCAAAATAGTTTCTACAAAAAAAAAGGGTTTATTTTTTAAAATACCGATAAAAAACCAAACTGTAAATTTTCACTTGGCTAAAGCTATCGAAAAGAATCAGGAATTTTTTGTTGTATATTGTAACCATAATTGTTTGTATATAACTAACAAAACCACAATTTTCCTGGTGACTATTATAAGGAGACTGTTTCGTTTCCTCTGCTTTGTCTACTGACATTTTGTTATCCCCTGTGGTTCTGACCTCAGGTCACAGCGGTTCATGCTGTTTTGTAATATTCCGAAATAATATCATAGAAAAAAAAAGAATAAAAATTGTAATAATTCTTGGCGAAAAAAAAAAGCATTCTGAATAATTTGTGCTCACCGCCCTACAATATTCCCAACAAACGACATCTTGACAGCCCTAAAATGTCGTTTGAGCGTTTCCAAATTGAACTTTGTTTTTTGTTTTTCATCGGGAAGTTTCGAAACCCAGGTTGGCAGCGGGATCTCTCGGGGGAGAGAGCCTGAAAAGGTAGTGCGCCATATAATCGCATTGTCCAATAAACGGAGTCACTTTACGCGCCAAAAGGACTGACGCTGAATCCCGAGATTCTTTTTCTGCTTTATTTTATTTTACTTATAGTGCGTTTTTAGTTCTCTGTTTAGTTCCCAGCGGAGATTTGTAGTGCGGGGGATGAAGGAAAAGGGGGGGAGGGACGAGTTTTCTTCGATTTCTGTTTGCTTAAGTTTTTGTTTTAGATTCTTTTCTCTTCCCCCCCTCCCCTTTCACACCACTTTTTGATATTTTATTTATTGAATCGCAGAATGAGGTTTTATTGTGCTCCAGGTCTCTTGTTTTGAAGAATAGAGTGTTTTATGAATATTGCATGACAGATAATACAAAATACACACACATACACATATACATATATATAATTTTTTTGAAGCGATATCACCAGCAAAAATATATGTTCTGTTCTTTTCTTTTTGATACAATATTCTATCGCCACCACTATGAGTCTTTGTTCAGATACTTCATTAGTTGATAACAATGTTACGAACTGGTAATTTATAGATAGATATTATTTAGATAACATTTATAAACGAATCCAATTCTTTTTTTTTATCAATTAACGTTAAAAGTAATTTGAAAATCCCTCACATTTTCATGTGTTGCCAAAGAAAATTTAGCTTTATGCTCATGATTAGGGATGCGTAATTTTCGCATTTACGAAATAGATGCGAATAAATTCGAAATTTGCCGATATGAGCGAATAAATGCGAAAATTATTTTTTTACTACTTTTCGGCGAAAACTCGGTGATAAACGGCTTTTTAAGCGAAAGTAGGTAATAATAGTAATAATTTATCAATATAAATGCTTAACTAAGACCATCCGCGGTCTTTAACTGAGAAATCTCACTTTCCTTCGGACTTGCTCCGAATTTCACGTAGACAGTTTGTCCGCACTGGAGTCGAACCTAAAAATCTAACTGTAAAAATCTTGTGGAACAATTTCGTAGATTTAAGAACGTCTCTTGAGCGCCAAAGTCAAAGGTATTTCAACTACTTAACAGTAGTCTACCAAGATACTCCTGTTGATGTTATACAGATTTTAATTTCAATGAAATGCTGCTACTTTAAATTTGCAAAGGCAGCTATACAAAGCATCTATAGTCTCGTTAACAGAGTAGATGCTGAGATATGTTAGTTTGTACAACATAGTAATTAAAGACAGAAGGCAGAAACTTAAGGAACATAACGTGGAGACTTCTACAATGTTAGCTTTTAACTAAGAATTTTGATACTTATTTATCCAAGTAAAATTGTAATTTTTTTAATAAATGCGAAATTTTTAAATTTATATTTTCTTTTGGGAATAAATGCAAAATTCTATATATTGTATTTTTTTGTTACGAAATTTCGATAATTTTTATGCGAAATTTACGTATCCCTACTCATAATGTGTAGTTTTACGTTCAATAGAAAGAAAATACCCATTTTGCTTGAATTAAGCTTCAAAATGTTAGTTTTCCGGTTATTTTTTTTAAACGGTATTGATTATTTTACACTCTTTTTACTTGCAAATAATCAAGCTTTTTCAACCTCTTACTATTTCTCCTTACTTAAGAAGATAGTTGACAAAAATAAATAAATAAAACTTTTACTTGCGATTTTACTTGCTAATCTTTACTAAACAAAACTGGGTCATTCTATATACCCAGGTTCAGCTCCATAACAGAACATTTTTCATGCGTTTCGTGAGAATACTGCTTCCGGGAAATTCTAACCGAAGCCAACTATGTTTGTCTTTGATGACAAAAAGACATATCAGACATTATATGTCTTTATGTTATGACAGAGCTATGTATTATTCAATGAACTCTCGCATCCTAATTCCTAATTAACTTTTGCGAGAGACATGAACCTAAACCTACAGAAATAAAAAAAATGACCAGTATGAACACATGCCTACGTTCTGAAAAGCTTGAATCTTTTCGATGTTTCCATTTTAAGATTATTCGTTATCCACGGAGGGATGCGAGAATCAATGCAATTTAATTCCCGTATTCCTTTGTGGCTCAGACTTGAAATGTCCTTTTGATGAACTCCCTCATTAGAATGTTATTTCGTTCGGCATCTGATTCAGGTTTATCCTCAAAATAAGTCTCTAAACATAAAACCTTCCGTGATGTATTATTGTGCGTGAAAATAGTTGCTTTTTTGCCAGAAAAACGAGTTTTTCTGAAAATTTCATAGTTTTATCTTAATAAGAGCTATTGTTTTCTTAATATTTCTCCGATCTCTTTCGACTTTTTCGATCGACCTGAAAACGAATGAAAGTGAATAGTGAAATCGTTCATGTTTTTTTTAAATTGTTATATTTGATGTATGACAGGCTAAATATAAAATTGAAGCGTTTCATGATAAATTTCAGTCACAAAACAAGATTACTTTTTCTGATATTTCTTTTAAAATTTTGAATTTTTTTAGTTTGAGAGATCGATATTTCTAAATCAATTTTCGTACAACATGCTTGGTTTGCTTGCATTGGATCAAAATTTATCTCGAAGAAAATTCAAATATGCAATTCCTTTTATATTAAATCTTACCGTCATGGATTCGTTAATGCATGATTTTTTTATTTTAATATAAATGTGCTCGTAAGCTATGAAAACTTAAGGAGTCAAAATTTGAGATTTATTACAATCATAATCAAGGGGCGCGGTGGCCCGGTTGGCAAAAGCGTCGAGCCAGTAATCTGAGGATTGCGGGTTCGATGACGGTCCACCGCCGTGTTCACTAATGGTGGCCGGTACATGTAAAATCTGTCGTGGCTGCAATGTCCTCCGAGTTCTCAAACTTATCTCTGGAGGTGCTCAAGTGTTCCGATCTCGTCACTTGACTCGGTTCTAAATTACGGGACCGGCTTGTAGGGGGTAATTCTGGTCACCTAAACGGTACCCCCTTAAATGATGGGCCAGCAGTCTCGCCCTTTACTGTGAACAAATGGCGTCATAGCCAATTTTCCGGACATTTGTAATAAATAAACAATCATATTGAAAAATACATGCTCAGTTCTTTTATATAGGCACATTTGGTTGCTTTTATAAAGATGACAATGGAATTTTTTTGTGTCGTTAAATAACAACACCATGCAGTGTAAGGATACATTAGCTGTTTTTTAGTCCAGGGGGCTGTTGTTATCATTTTGATAATTTGGCGTGTCAGCCTTTTCCAAGTTCGCCACAATTTCTAGTAAAACAAGTGATATAACAGTGGTGACTTTTAAAAAATTGTTTTCTTTTCTGTTTTTATATGAGTTGTAGTTCCGAGTTACGCATTTTCATTACTTAGCAGCATAAAAGCAGACAAATTGTCCCGATAAACATGTTATCCAAACAAAAAATATGCAGCATCCAGTCAAATTCGGATGACAGAATTTTAAAATAAAAATATGTCATTAATATGGTTTAAAAGCTCTAAAAAATTTTCGCTAGGCTTGTAACTAAAATTTCCATTAGATGAATATGAACTGTGAGCTCTACTGGTATAAGTATGGGAGAAATATTCTACAGTGACCACGATCGAGCGAAAATCCTTTAGCAATTGGCCTTGTTTAGTGGCAACTAACTGCTTTAAAAGTTGGAACTCTTTTCATTCTATATATAGTAATTCGATTCTAAGGGTTAATTGTTGTAATATATTGAATTAAAATGTCGCTAGGTCATAGATGCTAGCACATATTTTTGCCCTGAAGGTTGTACCGACCCATAGCTTTTTTGTATATAATTTTAAAAAAGCCACGAATTACATATTGGTTTTTAGATAGAGGCAGATATTATTCACCTATTCAAAACCATAACTACTTAAGAAAACTCAAACAAGAATATAAATTAGCTTTGGTTGTTTCGTGCGTTTTTATGCGCATTCTTCTTTCGAGCCAAGTCATAAACAATTGACGTTGCATGTAAAAGAACTGAAAGTAATTTTTTATGTATCAGCGCATTTTATAAATACAAATTAGATTGTATTCGGAAACAAATGATATTTCCATGTTTATGGGGAAAAAAGAATCTAGTTTTTTTTAATACTTGCGTTAATAGCAGCGAGCAATGGCGCGAAAAGACCTGTTTTTCTTTCTTCCGATCGCGGTAAACACGCAATCCAGTAACACGTCGCTCGCTGCATTAGTTTTACGTGTTTTATAAATCATTTCCTTTTATTTCATCTTTTACTTTAAGTTTTTAACCGCGGACATCACATTTAAATTATCTGTTTCGCGTGCCTCGTTAAGCTCTTCTTTCTGCCTTGAAAGTCATTCGCACGCCATTTTTTATTTTATTGTTCCACTGTAACAAATATTCCTTTTTTTTTTTCGGGGTACAGAATGATATCTTATAATTCTCCTTTTTCTGTGCACATTCCTGACAAACCGCAATTTTATCACTGGAAAATTTTCGCTTTTTTATTTCCAATCTTCATTTAAAGTTTTATCATTATTTTTTTTACTTAGTTTTTTTAGCAATGTAATCACATATTATGTACGTTTACAAGTGTTATCAGACCCTGATTTTTCATTAAGTCCGGTAGGCCCGGGCCTAGGGACCCCCGGATGTTCGGGGCCCCCCAAAATTTTTATTTTGAAAGAAGAAAAAAAAATTCCCAATTCTATTTTTTTTCAATTTTACCTTTTTTAATAGCAATTTATTTTATACATCCTTTCAAATTTGATTGATAGGATCATCATATGTATAGTTATATGTATAGTTCATCATATGTATGTTATAGTGTATATAGTTTTTCTGGTTGTATTGTATTGGTGTTTTAATGATGAAGTTAATATGTTGTATTGCTTTCTGTTATTCGATAATGTTCTAGGCTTCTACGCTTCAAATAGCCAATTCTTGGTAAAATGATACTTTCACAAAAATTCATGATTATTTTTTTGTGTGTGTCAATTTTGGAAATTTTACGCCCACATCCGTGTTAGGGGGCCCCCATCCCGATTTGTGCCTATAGTCAAGAATTTTCTAAATCAGGTCCTGTTATTACATATTTTACACTTTATTAATATAGCATGAATTTGATAAACCTAGAAAAAGGTCGTTTATCAAAGCATTTGAAATCTTGGGTAATTTAGAAGTTTATGTGTAGAGATATATTAAAGTTTTCATCTTGAATAAAGGTGTGTGACAAAATTTCAATACATGTGCCTCATTACTTTTTTTTTTTCCAATGCGGAGGCACTTGTCGCTAAACATTCGCCTATACTACGCCGCAGTTTTACTGTCCATTTTATTATGGGGGCATTAACCCTTATGAAGGGACGAATACAAACGGAGACATTTTGTCGTGGCGCAACGCCGGGATCCGATCTGAGCACCCTCAGCACCGAAAACCAGCGCGCTGTACCACTGGGCCGCCCCATGCCCACCTCATTACTTTAAGAAAATATTTAATATAAGGTTTATTTAAAAAACAATACGAGTCCAATATTTGCAATAAAACTTTCTTAAAGTGGAGATCTGATTAATTTGAAACGGTAAAACATGAAAAAAAAATAACTTTGAAGAACAGTTTGACTAAATGATCACTGTTCATACGAGAAACTGAACTCTTAATCATTGTTTAGAATTCTGTCAAAGCGGCTATTTCTACACGCTAATGCTTCACTTCTGAAGCATTATGGATGTATATAAACTGATCTCTATCATTCTATTTTTTTTTCTTTACTGAAATGGAAAATCATCCATCGATCCTGTTGGATACGAAAGTGAGAGAGTAGTAGAAAAGTCAAACTCGTCAATTCAGTTGTTTATGTTTGACAGTAACACATTTTCTTATACAGTAAAACCCCGTTTATATCAGTTTTATAGGCATTATTTTTAATTTAATGTTCACATTAGATAATAGTTAACTCAATGGCCTAAATTTGAAAGTACATTAAAAAGTGATGTCAATGACTAATGATTAGCTTGAAGTTTTTAGTAACATTTATATAGGTTCATCCTTTGTTCAAAGAAAATTTCTATTTCTGCTACTCTGTTAGGTTTTTAAATGAGAGTTCTGACTTATCTCGGTAATTCAAATAATAAGTCCATAAACCCAGTGTAGTTTAATATATTCCATAAAATAAACGGCAAAAGATTAGGTAAATATCAAATATGCATTTCTGATTGAATTCTTCCATATCCCGCTGGAATTAAACGTCAAAGTATAAATAGTTATTAGCTCAAAACTTTTGCCAACAAGATTTGTTGTTCTTTCAAACAATTCTTTTCTGATTAGAAAACTTTTTTTCAACATTTATGAATACATATTCCTACTTTGGATTTGTAAAATTGCAATCAACCATTTTGTTTTACGCTTGTTTATTCCGCTCACGCATTTTGCACTCAGAAAAATGGAACTTTAACGCTCGTTTCTGCTTTTGGGAATTGTAATAGCAGTTCAATTTTTTTGAGTGCAGCTGGAATTTTTGAATTGAGAGTACCGAACTGATGAAGAGAGCTGTAATTGATATATTTTTTTATCTGAACTGCAAATGAATATATGTTCGAGACAGCAAACAACAATGAAAAACGTATGAATGATTTCCTGTTGTTTAACTATTATTTTTGAGTTCTTATTAAATAGGATGCTCTCGTGGGAAATCGGACAAGGAAATAATCAAAGAAAATATCGTAATGAAAAGCGTTGAAGTCAGCAGAAATTTATGACGAGTTATAACTGTTCTTATTTTTTTCCGGAGGGAGTCTGAAAGGAACAGCGACAGAAACACCTCACAAATATTAATCAAAAAATTACTTTAATTACACTTCTGAGTGAAATTTCTGAACGCATTTTTCTCTGCGTGGGTTATTAGGTGAAAACATTCCGTGAGAAACTGGATGTTTTTCAAGA
The DNA here is from genome assembly GCA_907164885.2 of Dolomedes plantarius. Taxonomy (NCBI): domain Eukaryota; kingdom Metazoa; phylum Arthropoda; class Arachnida; order Araneae; family Dolomedidae; genus Dolomedes; species Dolomedes plantarius. The sequence goes on along the minus strand of OU015498.1, from coordinate 172,880,781 downwards.
AAATGCAAGAAGAGTTCAATTTTATTCACTTTAAGTTACACACCTTCGATGTTGATGGTATCTTCTGATGTTTCTTTTAGCATTGTTCTTCAAGCTTTGCATTGTTAATTTAATTTTAAGGCTAATTACTCACAATATTTCAACTGATGATCTAACGCACATCATAAAGGATAAGCAGTTAAACTTCTGTTTAAATAAGTACATTTGTTCTACTTTAAAAAAAAAAGCTTAAGAAATCCCTTGAATAGGTATTAATTTAAGTTGCAAACACATTATATAAAGAAAGAATAACAGCATGAAAAAAAAGCTAAACTAAACGATTATTTATAGTAAAAAGAATTGTAAATTAATTTTCTTAAACTAAACACGATAAAGTAAATCCTTAATTGAATTAATGAAATAAGAGAATTAACTTGTAAATTATATTCTTTAAATTATTTATTAAATTTTCAATTAAACTGATTAGTTCCGTTTATTTCCTTTCGCATGCGAGAAAATAAGCATATGAGACAATAATCGCATGTAACAAAGAAGATAAAATTTCTAAGCTAACAAATATTATGCTTAACACTTTGTATGTGTGGCTAAGCTCCCTGGGATGGACAGTCGTCAGCCATCACACCCCAGACTGGGGTGTGATGCCTGACGATTGTAACACCCCAATTCGGTGTACATATGAATACAAGGAAATAGAAACATGAATCACACAATCATCTTGCTCACCTCCTTGTGTGCTGCCGTAGCGCAGTGCCACCGCGCTTACCTGGTATTCCCTACGTTGTTGGTTCGGTCCCAGGTGGTTTCGCATCTTCCAAATTTCCCTATCTTGATATTTTTAGTTTTCCCCCGCGGAAATCTGCAATCATCTCGTTACGAATTGTATGACCCTGCACAGGGCCTTTTTTCTTTCTTTTTTGTGCAAACTTTCGATCTTGTTTGCTGAGGGCCTCCTTAACTTGTTAATTTATTTCAACTTATTCTCTTTAAATTACACTGCTGGCCACTGTAAATGCAACACCCTGAAGGAAACATGGAAATAACATGAAATTTACAACATGCATTAGCGGAGGTGAGATATGCAAATGATTAGAATTTCAGCGCAGACGCACATCACGCGCGCCTGTGGCGCCACTTCAAAGCGCTATTTAAGGCTTGGAGATTTCGACGATTTCAAGTTCGGCAATTGTGTTTTTCTTGTGGTTTTTTCAAAAAAACGATCAATTATGCCTCGTCGAAAACAGCGATTATCTTTTGATCAAGTATCCGAGTTCGACAGAGGAAGGATAGTGGAATACCGAGATTGTGGATTATCTTTCAGGGAAATCGGTAGTCGTGTTGGACGAAACCAAACAATTGTAATGCGGATATGTGATCGTTGGATGCAAGAGGGTACGACGGACCGGCGTGTTCGATCGCATACACCTCAGCGCACCACTTTACGTGATGAAAGGCAAATTGTGCGCATGGCAGTGACGGATCGCTCAGTCACATCATGAACCATAGCACAGCACATGCAGTCTGTAACGCATCATCCAGTGTCTGCGCGTACCATTCGACGCCGTTTACAGCAAAGTGGTCTGTCCGCAAGACGTCCATTGCTTTGTCCACCCTTGACGCTGAACCACAGACGTCTCCGCCGCCAATGGTGCGATGACAGAAGGATGTGGACGGCAGAATGGAATGAAATTGTCTTTACTGACGAGTCACGCTTCTGTCTGCAACACCACGATGGTCGCATTCGAGTCTAGAGACACCGTGAAGAGAGGATGCTGAACAGCTGCGTTATGCACCGCCACACTGGTCCTGCACCGGGTATTTTGGTATGGGGCGGTATTGGATATCACTCTCGCACACCTCTAGTACGCATTGCCGGTACGTTAAACAGCCAGCGCTACATCTCCGAGGTGTTGGAGCCAGTTGTCCTTCCTTACCTTCAGGGCTTGTCCACAGCCATATTTCAACAGGATAATGCGCGACCACACGTGGCACGCATTGTCCAACGGTTCTTCGTCAATCGCCAGATTGAATTGCTTCCCTGGCCGCCTCGCTCTCCGGATCTTTCGCCGATAGAAAACACGTGGTCCATGGTTGCTCTATGATTGACCCAGATTCCATCCTCAGCTGCCACAGCAGATCAACTTTGGCAACGTGTGGAAGCTGCTTGGTCTGCTTAACCACAAGAACTCACCCAAAGTCTCTTTGAATCAATGCCGAGGCGTGTGGCAGCGGTGATCTCCAACAATGGCGGCTACTCTGGCTACTGATTTTGGCAGGAACCACACTTCACAGAAGTCTATAAATTTAATCATTTGATACTTGGTCAACATGTTATCTACAAAATAAATTTTGTTGTGATATCTCTTGTCTTTCTTGGTGTTGCAATTTGGGTGGCCAGCAGTGTATTTTAATACTTAATTTTAAATCTTTCTAATTTTTAAATCTTAATATTTTTTACTTGCTAATTTTTTCTTACCCTTCTATTCGGAAGGATTTAAACTTAATTTTTAACTTAACGTAACTTGTAGCTTTATACTTAATTTATCTTAATAATTTTTTTTCTACTGAGCACATTTACATTGATTATAAGCATCTTGCGACAGGAGTTAAAGTCAATATACGCAGGAACTCTACTCATCAAATACAATTCTGCTCACCGGCGATGGACGATGGATTGCAGCTCCCCTTTCTACGGGGCGGGGCTCCTTTTGCAGGCGGAAGACTGACGAGTTTCCCAGAGTACAACCAAATCTTATACGGGAATCGAACCCGCGCCCCTTAACCACTTAGCCACTGGGCGACTTAACGCTATGTAACGACGACATGCTAAGAGCTAGCACCTCTTGCTCTTGGGAATGCATGTTGACCACTAGACCGTCCCAGTGATAGGAGTAGTTTGAGAATTAGATTCTTTGCGACTTAAAAATATATCATAAACTTTAGATAGATTTCTTTAAAATGCATGACAAACGAAGAAAAAGTATTACAAATTAACATAAAGTTATTGCTATTGTTGTTCTAATGCCCCTTGGCTGAATAAATACGAACCAGTTCCATTGAGAATACAGATATTGTAAATCTTTACTATTCAGCAAGTTTGAATTCTCATAAATAGGTTTCCTCATTTCAAGTAAATGTTTACTTAATGTTAACTTTCAGTGATGAAAGCTATTGCTGAGTATTGAATCATTTTGAATAGTAAAAATTTACAAGTTCTGTATTCCCAATACATTCCTAAACTGTTAATTAAAAAATAAATAAAAAATGTAAAAAATTTTTTTAAATCGTGCGTTAATCAGTTGACTTTAGGCTATATTTACAATATTTGTGTGAGTTGGTATTTTATGATGCACTTAATAAATTATAAGTCGTTTGATTCTTTTTGATGTCATTTTTTTGGGGTACAACTCTATTTTAGAACAGATTTACCTCTGGAGGTGCGGGGTCAAGTGTTCCTCTCTCGTCACTTAACTTGGTTCTAAATTACAGGACCGGCTTGTACGTGGTAATGCTGGCCACCTATACGGTGCCCCCTAAATGAATGGCCGGCAGTCTTGCCCTTGATTGTGAACAAATGGCGTCATAGCCCATTTTCCAGGCATTTGTAATAAATAAATTTTAGAACAGAGGGAATACTGCAGATTTCACAAATTTGCTCCTAGTTAGAGCGGGTTCGAGTTCCAGTGGCATGGTTGTTTGAAGTCGTTCAGAATTGGATTTAAATACTAGGTCCTGGTCTTATCATCCCTTGTGTAGCAAAAGTTGACCTTAGCACTCTAAATCAAGTAACCAACCTAGTATGAGCGGTTTCTAAGGCAAAGACAGTTATTTCTCGAAAACTCAGAAGCCACGGAATCTCCTGTCTTACAGGGAACAAAAATTCTAGTTAAATTAACGGCAAAGTATTGACAATTTAGTGCTAATACGGTTTTTCTTCTGATAATACTGTTAAAAGTTTGGAGCTTGCGACTTACAATCACCAGATTACATGTGTAGAGACAGGCGAGTTAGCGTCACAGGCGCGATAACGCCATCTATCGCAAGTGGTACTGTATAGAAATCGTCGGAGGTTATTGTAGACTCCGGACGTGTCTGATATGTTCTTCGGAACTTTGAGATACTTTTGACTAATTTTCAAGTAAAATAGTGTTCTTCTACGTGTATCTAGCCGTCCCGTATTCGTCTGTGCTGTGCTCTGTCTTCAAATAAACTAATAATATATGTTCAAAGAGTTGATTCTTGATTGGATTAAAAAGATACATTACTCGGCAATCTTCACAACATGGTCCGAAAATAAGTACAGCGGATGGGATCTGAAAATAAGATGCAACAGCTGCCCACATGGTTTGGCGATTTAGTGTCGCGATCTTTGAAACAATGCGCTCGGATTTGGTTAAGTCATGGACACTCCTGGGTTGCTCCCTCACAGGGAGCGGCGTTGGTTCACCTTAGGGTGCTCCCATAATAAAGCAGCCAACAAATTCGCGGTGTTGCGTGGGAGGATGTCCTCAGGATAAGTGCTTGCCACTTTTGGAGATGAAGAAAATGGGACGAAAAGACAGTTTGGCGAAATAGTGCAGCGTTATTGCTGGACCAGCGTTTGGCTAAACTTTTCCAAGGTTTTTTTAAAAAAAATTTTATTGGAAAAAAATGTAATTGAAATGTTAAAGCATTATATCATTATCGAAAACTATGAGAACAATGACAACACAAAAATTCTGTTAGAATTCATTAGAAAATTTCATCCTTGAACTATCTCCCCCAAAATGGATCACTGGTGGAATGTGCATTGTATAAATGGTAGAATACCGTATTTTAAAAAAGTTTTTGATTTTACCTTCACAAACTCTCAGTTTTAAAAAAAACCCGTAAAAATGGCGGATTTTTTTCGGACTAGGAATATTTTAAAGGAATTAGGGAATATTGACATGTCGGCTGTGTCAAACTGATCCGTAATGAATGGGAAACTTGAGTCTATGGGTGCTAGGTGCTTTAACGATACCTGACATTAGCATATACATATGGTTAAGTTGGATCATAAACTTAGAGCGTTGTTATTAAAATGTATTCCATTAAATATATTGTCAGAGGCCTACACACATGATGGTTCTGTGCCCATTCCTAATTGGGAAAAGTCTTTACAGATGCGAGCAATTTAAGAAATATTGACAGTGGTCGTTAAACAAGTCATGAAACAAGTCGTTAACGGACAGTTCAAAGCAAACTATCAACAGGGGACCAGAGTCTTCGACACACTGGCTGACCGGAGGCCACGGGAGTTTTCCCACGTTGAGTTGGAGGCTTCTAGAATAATCTGAAGTTTCCGGGAAGAGGGGATATATAAAGGGAAGAAAGAAGGAAGGAGAAGAGAGATAACTATGAGACGTGCTTCCAGTCTCTATGCTGGACTTTAGATCGAACTGAGTTATGACTCTATCGCTCTCATTTTCGATTGATGATTTTTCTGATTGAGGATTGATAATGATCAATGGATAATGGAAATGTTGTATCATAGATGCTGTAAATATATTTGAATAAACAAGATATATGTAAGGAAAGAGTAGCTTATGTGTCCGTGGAAACCATAAACGAACTACTTAACCACAAGGTCACGACATATATGTTATGGTCAGCCAAAAAGTTATTATATATTGAGTGTGGCAACTTGACTTGGTTCTTTCTATTTTGACGGCCGCTAACGATGCAGTCATAACATTTCGCTGCAAAGTAACCTGATTTATTTTAATAACTCTACGCAAAGGGAGAAATTTCGCCCGAGAGAGGCTGAAGAAAATAACACCTCGGTCACCGTCTAAATTCCACTCGTGTCTTCATCCTGCTGACAATAATCTCTTCCACAATGATCGCCAATTGGCAACCTCAGGTCTCCGTTTAATAAAGCCGCGGGCTGGATGTGCGAAAACAGCGTATAAACGCTTCCCCGAGCACCGTTTTCGGCGCCTCGCTTCCCTGAAGGGGGGAAGCCGTTTCCAAAAATTTGCATATATTCAAATGCGGCTGCTGTGCTGGCTCTGTTGGCGTCCGATAACGTTTTAATGGGCCTCTCTTTCTGGAGATTGCATCTTGTGACTCTATGAGGCGCTGTTTTTCGCCCCGTTTTCTCGCGCGCGAAATGGGAAGCGGTGCTCGGTTGCAGATAGTGTCCGGCTTGGCGAATGTGCCGAGTGTGAAAATTAACTGCCGGGAAATGAGTGAACAAAAAATTGAATGGAATTGTAGTGTGAAAGCAGTTAGAGGGTAGTAATAGGAATTGAACTTTCAAGTGATAGGAATTTATTTGATAGTTAAGGCGTCGATTTTTTTTTTTCAGCTAATCGATTGTGAGATGAAAAGGGATGCATAGGTACGGAATAAACGGGCAGTATTATGTAGAATGATTTACAATAACGCATATCTTTAATTCTGAATCCCGTCAGAATGTAGTTTAAATGTTCGGCAGCCGTAACGCCAATAATTATTTCAATGAACAAGGGAAAACAGAAAGAATCTGTCTTCAGGAGAGTGATGAAACCCTAGAGACAGTAGGGCAGATCTCCCGATGGCATGATGTCGAATTTAACCAATGAGACAAATTGAAAAAAAAAACTACTCAAAATAAAAACAAATAAAAAAATGTTATAACATATAAGAAGTTTTATGCAAAATTAACACTTAATAAAAAAGAAAACTATACGTTTAATGAAAAGAAGAAAGCCTCAAGCACAGGGGAGGGCAATTGTTTTGACCCGGGAGCCACTTTATGTAAGCGGAGGTTAGCGGAGGGCCGCACCTTTTAAAATTATTGCATTTATTAGTTAAATTGCATTTCAGAAAAGGTATAAATTGTATCATAAAAATCAATAAATATAAATTAAATAAAATATTGGCAGTTTTTCTGGCTGTCTTGGAGTTTTTGGCTGTCGTTGACAGTTTTCTGGGTGTCTTGGCAGGCCACAAAAAAATCTGTGTAGCGGGCAGCATGTGGCACGCGGGCCGTTATTTACCAACCCCTGCTCTTGCTGATAGTGCTTGAATGTGCAAAATGGGTAGACTAATATAGATCCCGAGGGAATAAATTTTGCTAAAAAATATTTAGCCAATTCTATACTTGAAAATGATAGTTTGTTATTTATTGCAATTTTGTCATTCATTTTTATGTAGCTAAGAGCTTCAATTGTAGGACCAGTATCAGTCTTAAAGTGTCAAATGTTTCAATATTCATAGAATTTCTCTTTGTATATTGGTGTAGATCCAATGTTTTTTTCTCTAAATTTTGACGCACTTCAGTTTGCAATCAAATAAACTTTTTTATGTTAAGAATACAGCCCAAGAATGAATGAATATATATATATATATATATATATATATATATATATATATATATATATATATATATATATATATATATATATATATATATATATACATACATATATATACATACATATATATATATATATATACATGTACATATATATATATGTATATGTATATATATATATATGTATTTGTATATATATATATATATATATATATAATATACATGTATATGTATACATATATATATATATATATGTATATGTATATATATATATATATGTATGTATATATATATGTATATGTATATATATATGTATGTATATATATATATATATATATATATATATATATATATATATGTATATATATATATATGCATATATATATATATATATATATATATATATATATATATATATATATATATATGTATATGTATATATATATATATGTATATGTATATATATATATATATATATATATATATATATATATATATATATATATATATATATATATATATATATATATATATTCATATATATATATATATATATATATATATATATATATATATATATATATATATATATATATATATATATATATATATATATATATAACCCCCTTAATGGCCGTCCTTACAAAGGGGGTATGAAATTTCCCGTTCTAAAGAGGGAATTAGAGAAATGGGCCCCGTAAGCAAAAGGTTAAAGGCCGCTCTAAAGTTTGAATCGGAAAAATGGGCCCCGTAAGCTAAAGGTTAAGGTACTGAAAGTGCAGAAAGTGACAGTTTTTTTTTCGTAAGAAATGCGATAACAACTTTAATCAATTATTTTAGTCTGTTTACAATTTCCCCAGAAAACTTAGGTTTTGAAAAAGCACATATTATGGAAATTTCAAAGACATGAAACTTGAATTTGCTAAAAATTTTGAGTTTTTTTTCTTTTTTATAAGTTTTATTACCTTGCTCTGTATAATTCAGCAGCAGTCGATAAAAATTTGCCCAAAAAATAAGATCCCAGGGCTTGATTAATATACTTAAGTAATAAAAAGCGAAAACTATTCATCACTCTATAAAATATTCCTTCATTTCATCGTCTTATAAAAAGAGCCACAACAGCAAAAAATTGAAAATAATGGGCTTCCAACAAATAACCCACAATTTAATTTTATATCCAGTTCTGCCACGCTCTGATATATATTCCATAAAACATGAACACATATATTTCCCCCTGTATTTACAAAAAGAAATATGCGTTGGTTTACCATGAACTGATAAAATACACTTTCTCCAAAACACATTCATCGAAGGATGAAATTTATACTGGAAAGTGGAAAGGAAGGATTGAATTTATGGGTTTCAGTGGGGTGGTGCCTATTACAACAATGTTGACTAATATTTCTTCGTGTCCTATATTCTATAGGATACGAAATAGAAATAGGCATTATAAATCAGTTTAAGCATTATTATTTGCCTGTCATCGTGCCTGTACATTAAATCGGATGTACATAAACTCACTGCTTACCTGCTTATGCATCATCCTATGTTATCATGCAAAAAGTAATCTATCTTCGAACGGAAAGACTGATTATATTAAGTATAATTAGGCGTACGTAAATTTCGCATAAAATATATCGAACTTTCTCAAAACACACACACAAAAAAATATTTAAAATTTCGCATTTATTCGCAAAAAAATATAAATTAAAAAATTTCGCATTTATTAAAAAAATCACGATTTTACTTACTTGAATAGGTAAGTATCAAAATTCTTAGTTAAAAGCTAACATTGTAGTCTCCATATTCTTTTCTTTGCCTTCTGTCATTAATTATTATGTTGTACATACTAAAATGTCTCTTAGCATCTGCGCTGTTAATGGGACTATAAAGGCTTTGTATATCTGCCTTCGCAAAATAAAGGTAGCAGTATTCCGTTGCAATTTAAATCTGTATAACACCAACATTAACAGGAGTCTCTTGGTACTGTAAGGAGCTCTGTGAAAATGGTTGTATCCATTGATGACTCCGGTACGGACAAACTGTCCGGGTGAAATTCAGAGCAAATCCGAAGGAGCGTGAGCTGTCTTAGTTAAAGACAGTGGATGGTCTCAGTTAAGCAATTATGTTAATAAATTATTACTATCAATACCTAATTTCGCTTAAAATGCCATTTATCGCCGAGTTTTCGTTATGTTACAAAATATTCAAAAGTAATCTGGCCAATATTGGCATCCTTCATCAGAGTCCCTTTGTGAGCACCGTGGAAGTAGATTTCTTCCTCAAGTGACTTGTATCACCCAGATATGGCGGAAAATTTCGAACAGAGGGGTGGTTTTATTTGTTGCAGTTAATATATAAATGAAATCAGACAATTGTAAAATCGGAAATTTTCAACTAAAATATTGCAATGACTATCTATTTATCTATCTATCTATCTATCTATCTATATATATATATATATATATATATATATATATATATAGAGAGAGAGAGAGAGAGAGAGAGAGAGAGATTACAAGTAATATCTTTGTAGCTACGCACAGCGCTATTTAAAAAAAAAAATAAAAAACTGGTATGGAAATTGAACACCACATACACGCACACACACACACACACACACACACACACACATATATATATATATATATATATATATATATATATGTGTGTGTGTGTGTGTATATATCATTGAATGACACATATACAGTTTTAGTTTTGTTATTCTTAATGCAGGAGTATTGTTTGTTAGCTATGACTCATCCATAAACTCTTTAAAGTGCTGACATCTGCTGGGCACACAGAACAATCTATCGATACCCAAAAATGTAAACTAAGTGCTACTGGCGTCTGTGAGACGCCGCGCCACTAAACCAGGGTTAATGCAAAAGGTAGTTAGAGTGATAAAAATCACTGAAAATGCAAATTGATTCTTCTCCATATTTAAATGAGGTATCAAATTGCGAACAAAACATTTCACCTGACACGCACTCATGTTCCCCAAAAACAACCTCGCCAGTTCTACGAGAGATGCTGTCCATGAAAATTTAGACTTTAATCCACATTGTGCCTGCCTCACCTATGGCTTCGCTTTCGTGCCAACGAAGCTCAGAACGAGCCGCGCAGAAATCAGGTAGATCTCAGTTATGGCTTCCTGACCAGAACAGGCCGGACAGAGCAGAATAGATGGACATAGCTGATAAAGAGATTTAGCCATCACGAAGTTCCCATTGTAACACGAGATACGGAACCCCTAAATATTCAAACCGACGGTTTTACACGACATTTTCGTGCGCTATCTCGCGAGAGATTTCCTGTTCTACGAATCTGCTGTTCTTGATTTTTGTTGATGGTTGTCTTTACAGCGCCATGTGTTGAGCGAGGAAATATCGTTTACTAATGCATTCTTTATATTTTTTATTTCTCTGCAGCTCACGATACTTCTTAAATTGGCGAAAGATAATCTTTTATTACCAAGTTTTTACGTATGTATTTTGGTATAGTATGTTTTTTCCCCATCAAATGCCCACTTGAAATGCATATTACTATAGATTATAACTTATTAGTTTCTCTTTGGTGTATTAAGTGTTTCTCTAAACCTATGATCCTTGTTTGGCCTATCAATGTTTGGTTACTTCCCAGAGTTCTAGTGTTGAGAATGACAAACTTCAATTAACAAAAGCGTTTATATGAGCCCCATTTGACTTTATAGTTAAGTAGTTATAAAGAATAAATGACTTAGATTATGTTTTAACGTTCTAGTGGTAAGAATGACAAACTTGAAATAAAGGTTTCAGGTAGTCTCTTCTAACGAAACTACCGCGGGTTATTAACGTAGGATTACTTATCGTTGCTTACTTCTTTTGTATGTATATATGTATGTGTGTGTTATGTACATATGTATTTATATATATGTACATATATATATATATATATATATATATATATATATATATATATATATATATATGTCAAAATTTTGATGCATTTTGGTACTTTTCTGTTTAACTGTTTACTGTTTTCCCAAGCGATACAGACTGAGTTTGGCACGCTGCCAAAATTATAACTCGCGACGACGGACGGTTTTAGCGTCTGAAATTTTGCTTTCCCGAGGACCATTATGGAGGAACGCAATCCTACGTTAAAATAACAATTTTTATGGTCTCAGTATGATCTTACAGTCAAGTAGTCATAGGATAATTAAGGGCATGGATTATGCTTAAAGTTCTCGTGAGAAGGATGACAAACTTCAGTTAAAAAATGGTTTATATACTCTTAATCTGATCTTACAATTAAGTCGTTATAGCATAATTAATGACTTATATTAAGCTTAAAGTTCTAGTGTTAAAAATGACAAGCTTCAATTAACATAAGTGTTTTTATCCTTTCCATTTGAACTTCCAGTTAAGTAGTTATAGCATAATTAGTAACTTAGATTAAGCTTACAGCTCGAGAATTAAAGATGACGAACTTGAATTGATAAAAATGCTTTATTTATACTTAACTTGAATTTTGCTATTGAAGACCATGTAGTGCAGCAAATAATTTGAATTGAATTAAACATTCTTTTTGTTAAGAATGAAACATTTGAATTAGAGGATATATTTACGCTTATATGAATTCATAGTAAAAAGGTGCAGTTCAACTAACAATTTTAAGGGCCAGAATAACAAAAGGTCCGAACAAAGAAGTTTAATGACCCTCATCTTGAAGATGCAATCAAAGAGTACAACTAAAATTTTAAATGGTATAAATGGCTAATTTACGTTGACATTTCAAGTTGAGTCGGTAATTACTCAACTTCATTATAAGTTTATTCGGCAGGCAGTTTTCTAAATTCTGTTTCTTTTCAGATAATTTGTTAATACTTTTATTTTTCAAAAAAACCAAGTCTCAGCATTAATCATTTCAAACGGAATTCCGAACATGTTTCCCCAAATATTTATTTATTCAATTACTGCTTCCGTTACAAGAAAAAAAGGCAATGTATCGTGCCTGCTTCCCAAAATAAGAACATGCTTCATTTAAATGCTTTTTTTCCAAATTTCACTCTCACTGCAGTCTGTAAAACCTCCCCTGGGATCCGGAATAATTCCGAAATTTATTCTAATATATCGCATCCATCACTTCTTCCCCTCAAATCCCAAACTACAAGTCTCTCTCACGCTTCGTACAGATACTAGTGTACGTGTATATATTTTTAAATGTGCGAGATAAAAAATTTTGTATCAGTTCAAAATTATTTCAAATATGTATGTATGTATTTTTCTTGTTAACGTAAGGAGCATTATTTATTTTTCAGTGTAAATTTTCAAATCACTCCCGCAGCTGCGTCATCAAACATTTATAGCTCTCCTCACTGCTTTTTAAAATTAAATTTCAACGACATTTTTAAGAAACTGGAAAGAAACGAGGAATATTTTCTCATTGAAAATTATGTTAAAATTTTTCAACTGACAGATTCTAGACCTTAATGCTTCCCCATTTTACCCATTTAACATAATGTACTATCTAAATCCTTGATCTACCTAATTAAAGAGTTAATTTGCAATTAGTGCTATCACTATTATAAAAAACATAATAGGATAACGTGCTTGTGCGATATTTTGGCCAAATTTGTGTGGATGTTGGTATGTATAAACATAATGAAAAAAGAGCTAAAAAAGTGTTAAAACCGAGACAGAAGTTTAAAAAAAAAAGTTAAAAATGTGTTAATGCTGTTTTCTCATGCAACTTCAATACTAACAGACAAAAAAAAAATTTTTTTCGAACGCAGAGGCACTTTGTCGTTAGACATTCGCATGTATGTACACCTTGAGACTGCTGGCCATTCATTTAAGGGGACACCGTATAAGTGACCAGCATTACCCCCTACAAGCCAGTCCCGTAATTTAGAACCGAGTCAAGTAACGAGACCGGTACACTTGACCCCGCACCTCCAGGGGTAAATTTGGGAACTTATAGGACATTGCAGCCACAACAGATTTTTCATGCACCAGCCGCCTGGAGTATACGCGGCGGTGGATTTGTCAGCGACGAGCATCGAACCAGAGACATTCAGATCATTGGCTCGCTACTGCCTTTGCCAACTGGGCCACCGTTCCCACAGACTAAAAGTGAGCATACTGATCTGATAGAGAAAAATACTAGAGCACCAAAGCTTCCTAAAGATTAAAAATTGTGAAAAAGGTTCCCGGAGTTTTAACGTTGTGGGCGTGCTAAAGAAGAATCGTGGAGCAAAATTTTGAACAATGGTCGTTGAAATGGCATCCAATCGTTGGAAAGATTGCTCATGGACCGTTAGTCAAGATATCTGTCGAAGAATAATTCGTGGTCGGAAAAATTCAACCTACAGATAGAAATAGAGAGAACAGAAGAAATAAATAAATGAAATGGTTTCAAGAGCATCAACCTGTGTCGTTGTCATCAAAAAGTAAAGGAGAAATTCAAAGCTCAATTTTCATATGGAACAAACACTATATATATATATATATATTCATTCACATGTGTTACCTTATAAATTCGAGTTTTCTTCAGTGTATTCAACGAATTCCAATAAGTGCAACTTTTGTGGTAAGGAGAACATCTAGCTGATAATCAATCTCAGCCTATGTGCATTCCGAAATGTATTCTGTATGTTACAGAATCCATTTCATGTGTTACAGTGTAACACAACCAATGAAAAATGTGTTTCAGTCCCTAAAATAACTGGCCGGACGATGTCCGAATGGCTAGGGCGCTGGCATTCGGTATCTGAGTCCGTGGGTTCGAATCCCACTCTTTGCATGGGCGTTTGTAGCCGTTCGAAATCGGCTTTAAGCAGTAGGTCCCGGTCTAATTAGCCCTCGTGTAGCAAAAAATGACCGTAGCGTTCCAAACCAAACCGATCCTTAAATAACGTCATCAGTAGCTTCTTCATGAGTCAACAAGATTAATGTGCCATGTTTCAGAAAAGATATTGCGAAAGAGATCCCAGTAATCATGTGCAGAAAAAAAAGTGAAATGAATAAATAAAAATTGGAAGTTAAAATAATGCAAAGCCCCCGTCATTCCGATTTCACCTAGTGAGAAACGCAAAAATCTTGACGACGCCACATTGGATTAATTAATCAGTTGAAACTGAACAAGGAGTAATTCCTCGCAGCTGGTACTCGAAGTAAAGCTTAGTAACTGTTGAGGGCTGAATTTCTCGAGTTTCATGCACAGAGAGAAAAATATTGTCTAGTTCACAAAAAGGTTCATAATTTTTTTTATGATTAGAACAATTTATTTAGAGCACTTCCTGAAACAGTTGTTATCTCTCTTATGATCTCGAATGTTTCTAAAGTCGTAAAAAATCATCGTTATATAAAACATTTCATTATAGATTTTACTTTATGTGATGGGAATTAATTGGCGAGTAAAAATGTCATCTAAGTTAGGGTTTTTCAAAAATGTTCGTTAATAGAATATTTTGATTTTTTTTTATATGGGAGCACTACTGTACCTGTTCTGCCCAAATTTGAAATCAAGTAAAATATTCGTACATTTATGCTTGTGTTTTTCATACAGAGACGTACGTGATAATCAAAATTGAGTCTCTCACAATGTACAATAAATAGGAAAACGCAATGTAATATAATTAACCATAGGATTGCATGTGTTGTGTTATCCTAGTATGTACTAATGCATATGTTAACATATAAATTGTATTTGTAGCAGTTTAAAATGATATATATTATATTTATTTAACAACACACAAAAGTTAAAACAGTTTTCATTTAAATATATATTTATGAATAGATATTCTAGGAAACTTAATTACTATTCCCGTCTCAGAGTTATTACTTTAACTAAATCATAAATCTCTTTGAATATATTTTGAGGGGATTAGAATATCTTTATTATGTTTTTATTAAAAAATAAAACTGAGTTAAATAGACAGTTCAATTTTATCTTTCCTTTCTCAAATAAACTGGCGAATTATTACAAAATTTCAAAAGAAAATGCTAAATAGTTTGTAAATATTTGACTTTTAAGTTATGATTTATAATACTGAAAGTTTTGAAAGATACGATGCCAACATTTCATTATAGAAAAGTACTTTTATTTGAATAATATTTTTTCTCGAACTATATAACATATCTCTTTGTCGTGATAAATATATTTTTATATTAGACTATATCTCCTTTATTATTCTTTAAACATTCTTTACTTTTTTCCACATATTTCCTAAATTTTAAAGCACATTTCTTTCAAATTTCTCTTTAATTTACATGAAAATGGAGTGTGAAACGCGTAGAAAACTAAATTTTAAGTTTGTATTAAAATTTTTTATGAATAACTTTGCATTTTTTTTTGTCTAACAGTATGGTGTTATAAAGCTAAAAAGATAATTAAATCCCTGCAAAAGTATCTACAATTTTAACTAAAATTAAAGAACTCAGTTTGCTCTGTTTTTTTATTATTATCTATTGAAATTGGGATTCTATCAGCATACAGATTTTACTTTTTAACTTACTATTTGGTTCCGAAAGATGATTAAACTGGCATCATTTTTTTATAACTGTTTGACTGTAGACTTTAATGCCTTTTGAAAGCTACAGACTGAATAATTTTTAAAAAAATCATTTCTACAGTTACTTTTAAATTGACATTCGCTCTTTTATGCATAAAATTAACATTTATATCATTAATACTTAGATTTTTATTGATTCCGTGGTAAATTATTTTTAACTTCTCTGTATGTTGAAAAAAATAGTACATCGCTGATGTTATGTAATGTTTCTGCACATGGTCCTAGAGAAGTAAATATTCTCTTTGCACTGAAATTGTACGGGCTGAATAAATGAATATTGTTGCTATTGATTGTTGAATGCAGAGTTATTTTTGATTCATGACTCTTCAATAACAATATATCAATAGAACTCTACACTGAACGTAATCAAATATCATTGCTACATATTGCAGAATCCTGACAGTGCAGTATTAATAAATTAATATGACTCCACAATAAATATGGCTGTATATTGCTGCTTCTCTTTGTAGAGTCATGACACTGCAGTGTCAAAAAATTAATGACTCTACAATGAATATGACTTTATATTGTTGCTACACATAGTAGATTCATGGCCTATGCCAGTATCTACTATGTGTCAGTATATATACAAATGAGAGTCTAATATGACTCTGCAATGTTATACATTGTAGAGCCGCGTCAAACCAAGCATGTTTAGTAAAACAGAGTTAATATCTAATATAACTATTGATGCTTTCTGATTCAAATTAATCTATTCACATAATTATTGATGTTAAATAAAGGAGGTTTCTTTGGCTTTTTAAACCTATGACTTTTTTGAACCACGGATCTACGGATAATACCCGAGGATGGTTGAAACGCTACAGCATTAGTGTTTAAAACCTGACAAGCGGATCTGGTCCTTCTCGTAGCCAACCAAGCTGTAGGTCCTGGTCAGTAACGATCCAATGAGACCGCAGTACTCCCAGCTGACCAGTCTGCAGAAGATAAACCCCCACTACCAAAAGCAAGCTTTGTTTTTATGTATATTCTCCCTTAACTTTGGAGGCAAATGACATAGTAGGGTGATCTGCTCATATTTTTGTCATACATGTGATAAAATTTTTCGTGATATATTTGCCTCAAGGTCCATTATCATTCTTTTTAACTAACAGACACCATTGTAATGACAACATCTGGATTTTGCAGTTCGTGCTTTTCTCGGGTTGCGCAATTATAGGGATTCATGTGAAAAGAGTTGATGCCTTTCCTCACAATCTTATATATATATATATATATATAATCTGTGGCTTGGTACAAGAAGTGCCTAAGTCAGTTTTTTCCAAGAAGACTTTGTTTGCTTATGTCTCTTTAAAAAAAATATTATTTTCAATGTAAGACGTACCCAAGTATGTCCGATGCTTTAGAAGTGTTTTCTAAACCAGTGTACAGACTTGGGTAATTCTTACATTGAAAATAATATATTTTAAAGCCAGATAAGCAAACAAAGTCATCTTGGAAAAACTGACCTAGGCACTTCCTGTACCAAACCACAGATATATATATATATATATATATATATATATATATATATATATATATATATATATATATATAACCACACACAGCTTTGAAAAAAAATGGGTTATTCGAAATTCCATCAGCAACTCTCTGCATCAACGAATTTTGAATTTTCATCCCAAATGCTCTTCATTAATCATCCCCCAACCCCTGAAGTGAACGATTCATTGCTTTTTTTCATTTAGCATTATTCTTCATCTTTAAAAAAAATAAATATTTTTAAAAAATACGCAGCAATACGCAACGCCAATTATTATTAACCGCTACCCCCCCCCCCTTTACTCACGTACATCAACGATTACGTTTTTTTTTTTTAACCGCTAGCCTTTTGTTGATTGATTACTATTAAGAAGATAGGATCAGTCCCTAAAGTAATAAATATTAAATGAAGGGTCTTATCTTAAATTATCGAAAAGGAAGTTCAGTATTTAATATGCGAGAGGGGTTAACCTGGTCAAAACGCTTATTCACACGGATTAGAGATAAGGTGGTTTTTATGTCCCCCCTTTTTTTTTTCGTGTGCGTTCATACTTATTTGGAGTTTCTTGTCAGATTACACTCAAAGCTAGCTTGCTATTTTGTAGCGAGTCACGTTGGACTTGAATGAAAGTGCCCATTGAATCCAGGAGGGAAAAAAAAGGGAAAATGTCTTATCAGTTTCTGAGTTATTGATTGGTGGAAAGCGTTTGTTCTCACATATTTAGGTATCGATTTTGATGTTGAGAAGAGAAATAAAAGAAAATGAATGTTTGCAAAAGTGAATCAACCGAATGACAGCGAGAAATGAATTGCTCACATTCTTGTGTTTGTGGGTTTAAGTTTAGATAAGAGGTTTTTCAACCTGTTGACTACACGTGTGTATACCCGGGAAGATTGTGTGCACTAATTGGTAGGCGGTTTAAAAACTGTTAATATATATATATATATATATATATATATATAATCGATCTCTCCCCGAATCATTGTTTTCCCGTGTGTGTCGTTTATTTCACCCAGTCCCAACGATTATATAGCTTTGTTAAGAGTCCGTATCTATCGTTTTCCCGCATTTATCGTTCAGTTCAGTCAGTCTCTTGAAAAACGATAGATCGAGATTCCACTATATATATATATATATATATATATATATATATATATATATATATATATATATATATATATATATATATATTCTAATGCGGAGGCACTTGTCGTTAAACATTCGCCTATACCACGCCGCAATTTTACTGCCCATTTTATTGTGGGGGCACCATATAGGCGTACAGCATTACCTCCTACGAAGGGACGATACGAACGGAGGCATTTTTCGTGGCGCGACCCCAGGATTCGATCTAAGCACCCTCACCACCGAAAACCAGCGCGCTGTATCACTGGGCCGCCACACGCCCATATATATATATATATATATATATATATATATATATATATATATATATATATATATATATATATATATATATATATATATATATATATATATATATATATGTGTGTGTGTGTGTGTGTGTGTGTGTATACAGTAAAACCTCTTTTATACGTAACTCCGATTAATACGGATGATATTTGTAGACATTTTTATTTAATGTTCACATTAGATAATAATTTTTAACTACGATAGCAAGAACTTAACTCAAATAAGCCTAATAATCGATTTTTAGTTTGATTCAATGTACAGTTCCTGCATAGAATGTACACTAAATTATGGTAATAAAATGCATTTTGCTGAGTTTAAGAAAGCTTTACTAGACTTACCATTTCTTTGTTAATAAATGATGAAAAAAAGTTTTTTTTTTTATACTTTTTAATGTTTCTTAAACAGTAGTATGTAATTTTGATACGAAACATAGTTTTTTATCGTTTTAAGCGGTATATATATATATATATATATATATATATATATATATATATATATATATATATATATATATGTGTGTGTGTGTGTAGATAGATATGTTATGTTATGACAATATTTCTTGAGTGTCGTATGATGGCTCGGGACACAAAACATTCTACCCACACAAAAACGCAGTTTTGTTCTCTTGGCTAAAAAAAAACTCTGTACAGCTTTTGCAATAAACAACGCTAACCACATGTTTACACTATGTTTCCATAATCAGATAGAACATTTTTATACTGTACTGCCTGTACGTGCCTAGCTACACTTTTGTACTCTAAGTTTATTTATCAGAGAACGGAAGTTTTCATGGTTTGCTATTGTTATAAACATTTATACTCAAATTTCTTTCCAAGGTACCTCTATGAAATTTTGTAGTGTTCCTTTGTTCCGGTTTAATTTTACTTTCTTCAACATATTTTATTTTCTAAATTTTTTTTAAACATTTCCCTGGGCAAAATTTCATCCTACCCTTAAAGAAAATGATTTTTTTTTTACCTTTGAATTGTTAAGATTTTAATATTTTTTATAATTTTATTATTTTATAACTTAAAAATCCTTAAGATAAATTGTTTTAAATCTCCGTAAACTTAAAAAAATCACTGAAATTTAATCTTTTAATTTTTATTATTTTAATGTTCAAGGACTTTTATTATGTAGGTTGATCGTCATACAAAGACTCATGAGAGAGGAAAATCACTACAAAATGCGCATACCTAAAGAAAGACTACATTTTTGTATCTGAAGAATTTGTTGTTTAACAATATTGTCAATCGGGCTTGTGGCAGCCCTGTGGTACAGCGCGCTGGTTTTCGGTGCTGACGGTGCTCGAATCGAATCCCGGTGTTGCGCCACTAAAAGCCTCCGTTTGTGTCGTCCCTTCATAGGGGGTAATGCTTGTCCGCCTATATGGTATCCCCATAATAAAATGGCTAGCAAAACTGCGGTCTACTACGGTGGTAAGGATAGTGTCCAAGAAACCGTCTGCCACATTGGAAAAAAGTATTTTGTCAATCAAAGCATTTGCACATAATCTGTGAGAATCAGTTGTGGACAACACCACCCTCTTCTACCGCTTCAATTTTGACCTAGCACCGTGAGGGGGATCGTACCTTCTTCCACCGTCTCTGACCTCATAGAAGGACTTTTCGGCCTACGGATTGAATGTGCTCATATCCGGTCTAGACATGAATGTATATTTAATGTCGTTCGTCGTGATTCGAATCGAGCAACCCCAGTTTCAACTTCCGACACGCTACCACTATGAACCTGTACAATGCTTTTCCAGAAAAATGTTTGAAATCCATATAAACATATTTATAACGTTTTGGTGATATAAAAAATGATTTTACCCGTAGAAAGCATTCAGAAAATAACTAATGCAGGAGACTGTGACAGTTTATGGAAATACACGCTGTAAATGCAAGCAGATAAAATAAAATTCCATAACAATGTGACATATTACTAAAACTGAAATGAATATTTATTGAACCACCTGCTATGAAAATGAGCTAACGAATTATATAGCATACATACAGCAATGTGACGTTTTGCTAATATTTCGAATTTTTGCGGTTTTAAAAATTTAAAACCTACTTCAAGTGAAACTTTTCGTTAATGAGAATTTTTTCGAGTTGATATTGCTTCAAAATTAGCAACAGATTGCGAATATATTTAAATTCTATTCCTCATTATACAAAAAGAGTCATATGTATGCACATGCATAACTAATTTTCGTGAATACATTTTGGCTGCATTTTTATCGATGAACATATCAATTTATTCTCCGATTTTGCTTATAATTTATTCCGCAAAATGTATTAGAAGTCACGCGATATGATTAAATTTAATTTTGAATTCAAATTAAGCAATCCTTTTAATGGACACATATTTTTAATAATGAACACAAATTACTTAAAAGGCAGTCATGCATATGGTGTTTAATGCTGACAAGACATATGTGCTCGGGATTACTTCATTAATATATACAAATTAAAATGTATGTTTTATAAATCAGCTTTAATGTTTCTTCCCTACTTAGCGTTTTCAGTGGGAGGAGAAGAATTATAGTCAATGAATTCTTGTTGTTTTCTTTGCTTGAATTAAATTTAGAATAATGGCTTCTATACATGATTAAGCAAAATAAGTTTTTCATTCATTTGCTCATTTATATAATTTGTAAACTCTTGAATTCGTTTACATTAATTATTGAGGACTGCAAAAACGGAGCTTGCGAGAATGCGGTAGCCATGATGTAAACCGAATTAGACAACAACAAATTTCATTAAATTGGGTTTCTAACAAAGAGTTTGGATTTTGCACTAGGGAGTTATGAACATGTTTAGTTTTATTGTATCTGGTATTACTCATTCTTAAATTTACACACAGAAAACAAAATGGCTTTGAATTAGAAAATTCATTAGCCACCTGGCAGTTGAAAGAGCAATCTTCTGCCGCAAAATTATCTTTTTCGCAGTGGGTGTAAACAACAATGTGACAATAAGTCACACTATCTAGGCCGTAGAAAAGGACCTAAAAGTCTTCGAATACTCTTCTAAACAGGGTTAATCAGCCATAAATGCTATCATCAACGGTGTTCTTTGATGAGCACAGACAAGTTACTTCACTAAGTAACTCGAAGTGATGATTTCCCAGCGCATCAATTATCGATAACACGAATATATTCATGTATTTAATTAAAGTATCTCAAAATAAACCCTAATGTGAGTGCAGTACTAAATTTAGCTTGAATCTTTAAAAAGATATGATTGGCGGGGGGGGGGGGGGGAGGAATCATCAAACAGGTGGACTGGCTGAGGTGCTATCTAGAGCTATTTATAACATACTACTGTTTTCTCTACAGCAGTGTTTCTCACATGTGGCAAATTTGGAGGACGCGTGAACCTTTTAAGGGATACGCGAGTTCTCGAGGGAGTATTGACAAAAAGATAAGAACCAATTGAATAGAGGTATACCAATTAGTAATTTGATCGTATATATATATATATATATGTGTGTGTGTGTGTTTGTTTATTTTGTATATATAAACAGGGGGTGGGAATATTTAACAGGTAACCGAGGGTTTAGTTACCCATGAAATTACCTATATTTCATCTGTGAAGCCTAAATTGCAATTTTCATTTTGTTACTTTCTCGAATTCTTCAGCGTCCTTCTTCCCGAAATTTATCAAGGACAGCTTTTAACAATTAGAATTCCCCATAAAAATAAAAGTAGTTTTGACATCATGCGGGGGGGGGGGGGGGTTGAGGATGGGAGCACCTTCTCAGCCACTTCTTAATGAGCATGGGCCTTCGGGAATTCCGCCACGCTTGAGGAACATGCCCGGTGTAAAGTGGTGACAATTTCTTTGAAGAATTTCGCCATTAAAACTGTGGGGAATTTCACAATGCAAGCACTTCCTAAACATTTTGAGTATTGAGTGAAACAGTATGAGTTGACTCTCTTATCAATGTGCAGTTCGATATTTATTTTCCATGTATTAATTTCTAATTAAGAGGAATATGTTTCGTGCAGTCTTGAGCATAGGCCTAAGGACATGGTACCCAGAGAAAGGCATTTACCTCAAGCGCATATCTCGAGAGATGTTAGATGTATGTGTGATACCCCGAAACACTAACAAGACAAAAAAATTTCAATGTCAATTAAACTGAAATTTGAAGACGTACAACTTCGGGTAACCCCCAAGATCCTTACCGACGACTCTGATATTAAAAAATCAACAGTTTACGAAAGAGCTGAGCGTTGCCTACACACCTCAAATTCCTCTATAATCTAAGGTAACGGAAACAAAAATGAGCTTAGTGATCGAATGGAATTTTTTTAATGCGAACACAGTTCTGAACGGATTTTCTTTTAGGATCAGAGACTTCACTTTCTTGATATTAACCTGCGTTCGAACAGTCTTAGGATAAGGTTTCGCGGTCATGGGAAAAATAAATAATAAAGGCAAATGTAAATTATAAAACTTATTTCTAATTAAACAGTGGATCAAACAAATCTAATTAAACAGTATCTAACAAATATAATTAAACACTAAATTTATTCAATCCATACGTGCGAATCACGCAACACTGTGTTATTAATTCTCAATAAAATCAGACGTAGGTCCGCAGGGTCAAAGTTTCTTTCTTTCTTATTGTTTGTATATGATTTCAGTACAAACGCGCTAAGCGCATTCTCTCTAGCCAGATGAACATGAAGAGTGGGGGGTGCAGCCCAGTATTTTTTTGATGGAATGCATCAAAAATCTTATATCTATATATCTACCCGGGCAACGCCGGGCAAAAATGCTAGTATATTATAAACACCTTTTTTTTGAAATGCCATAACCGCAATTTTTACACCTCTTTATAATTTGTTGACACGAATATTTCTCCTCGGTTACGTAACCTTCGAGCCATCTATCAATTTTAGGAACCACTTTCAAAATAAATCTTTTATTTTACATTCCAATCAAAACAAAACAGTAGCAGACGATTATTCTGAAGTTGCCAAATTTTTATCTCAAAATGCAAACGCCAAAAATAAATTACAAAATTGTTTCCATAAAGTACGAACGACCTTCTGTATAATAAAAACGATATGAAAATTAAAATTTATTTAAATTTAAGACGTGTCGAGTTGGCGTGGGAATTAAATTTAGATTTCGAGAAGTCGGCCGATTGTTGACAATGTCTAGTACCTATGACTTCCCTTGTGTTGTAATGTTGAAATTTTAAAAAAAACTAAACCCTAACACAGTTACATAAGTGAAGTACTTCTGTCTTGGAACTCGAAATTGAAATTATTGGAACAAAGGAACATTCGAGCAAATCTGTTCTTGCTTGTAGAAACACGGCGATTTTACAGAATGTGATGTTTAATAAATAAACTTTTATTTCAGACTCAACTTTCCTCCATTTTATATTATAAGAAATTCATGCGACTATCTGTAGGACTATTTGGACTATCGACTTTTTCAATTTCCCAGTTCCTGCTACCATAAATTACCACGTACCGATTATTCCAATTTCGCATTCCGTTGATCATAAAATTCCGTGACGTCATCTCATAGCCGTGACCGTTCATCAGAGCAGCCTCCTCCTTATAATTAGGATTTCAGATTTGCTCAAAATAAACAGCTCAATAAAGGGGGCCAATTGCAGGAAAACCCCTTTTTGCAGTCTTCCGTCATCCCCGATGGCCGAAATGAAATTCCTGCATGTGAGCGCCCGGAATGAGTCGCAATCAAAACTCGCTCGGCGGGGGTCGCTTGGTATGCGGAATATCTCGGAATAAATATGGGAATGCGTGAATCAGGAGCAAGGGCTTGTTCAGCAGGGATTTAGGGAATGCAGCTATGGGGTCAGCTATTAAATATCGATACAGGGTTATATCGCATGGTGCCGGCGACATTTATGGTTGATGGAATTATTTGTTCCCTTCTCAGCTGATGCTGTGAGAACTGAAAAAAGACCTGTCTTCAGGAGGAGATAGATTTCTAGACACCAGAATGAGAGGTAGTAATTGTTTAAGTTTAATCCCGTCTGCACACGGAGCAACTCAAAAGAAACTGATAACTGACTCAAATCACAAACCACGACGGGTTTGTAACCAGTTGCGCCGTGTGCGTGGCTCCATTCAATTACATAGGTTGCGACTCATCACGGACTGGTTTGTGATTTGAGTCAGTTATCAGTTTCTTTTGAGTTGCTCCGTGTGCAGACGGCCTAAGATAGAGGTTACACTGGAAAACACATTGCGACCGGGAAAATTGAGGCCACATTCCATTGCAAGAATAAATATGGAAACAGACTTTGTTGAGTTTGAAAGTGAAAAGGAAAGTTGACAAAAATAAATTAGCCAAGTTCAAAATGGTTTTTTTTTTAGTATTGCAATTGGGTAGATATAAACACAACACAAGCAGTCTTGGCCTAGAATCCGCCCTTGTTATGGGCTTCTCACAAAGGCTAATTGATAAGTACACTGGAAGGGGAAAAAATTCAAAATGCGGAAATGCTGAAATTTTACTGGTGTCTGATAAAGTGCATTCATTCAGCCAACTATTTTCAAAGTTCATCTTCAATGCATTTTATCATAGCGCGATATTTGTAAAGTCGCGATAATATGTGTATGAATAAAGAATTCCTAGCATGATGGGCTCACTAACTATTTGATTTTCTTAGAACACTAAGCTCATTTGCTTGCCACTTGAAGGTCAAACGGATCAAGACTGTTTAAAGAAGATTTTGAACGGCTACAAGCACATAACTATAAATGGGTCTAAAGATATCTGATTGGCTAGTGCGCTGGCTTCTGGTTTACGAATGTCCAACCGTGGGACTAAAACCCACGGACACCTAAGTTTCTACACTTTTATGCACTAGAGTTTATATTATTTCCAAAAATGAAGTGTTTATGAGATGATATCATTTTCACAGGCCTCGTTACTTTCGAGTATAATTTATCAGACGCGTTGGTGTGGTATCTGTTTTTGCCTCAAGTCTCAGCCCGTTTTAACACTAACGTAGCAAAACATGATCTATAAAATCAAACAACCTAATCACAAACACTGATGCCAACAAAGAGACTTACAACCCGCAGAATATATTAGAGGAAGTTTCCTGGTTAGAGAGGCCCTGCAGTTCTCAGGCCCTATACGTATAACTGGCCTCCTTTCGACCATCTTCGGCTGACTTTCTAAATGGTAATGTAATGATAAGACTTTTTAAAAACAAGAGACAGCTTAGTAATGTTTCACATTTCTTGAAATGTGTAAAAATCACATACCTTCATCGGCATCAAGTTGCAATACAGTCAGTCATCTTTTGAAATTAAAATGTGATAACACAGATGCCTTTTGGCATCGATACTTATTGCACCGAGTAAAAATTAAAAGGAAACGTGTCGTGACCTTCATGTGAGCCTTCCTTCATCTAGCATGGTTTTATCATACGCTGAAAGCTCATTTAGTCAGCCCAGCACCTGTTGAATTGAAAATGCGGTTGGAGAGGGGGTTATTCACTTCGTGTTCGATTAGTGTGGCATCGAGTGGGGGTTGGAGGCCAAGGTGAGACCAGTGCGCACCTAGGTGATCAATCATTTGAGAATTTTTATCACAAATTGATCTACCCTGATATTATTCGATGAATTGCATTCCGAATTATGATGGGAGATAAATGCAGCAGGCAAACTGCTATTGAGTGAAGTAGTCTGTCACCCTCTGGACACCATGAGATTGCACGCTTTAGAATATTTTATGTTTTCTTTCGCTTTGTCCAAACCTGTCCTTTCACTCTTTAACTCTAGACTCAACGGATAACATGTTTTGGATGTTCCCACCAATGAAGTTTGATTTTTTTTTATTTGGAAGGAAAATCTGGTTAATCAGTCCGGACGAATTCATGGCAAGCAGATTTCACAACGAGATCTTTTAAAATAGTTTCTGAAAATTACACCTTTCAGGCATCAAAAGCAGCTTTTATTTTGTTTAATGTTGTTTTCTTTTGGAAATCTGGAAATATTTTTATAGGGGAAATGATTAAATCAATTTACCTATGACTGTATTTAATTAAAGCCTTATATTGCTTCTGTTCAACGAGAAATATTTAATTTCCCGAAACTCGCGAATGCAATGAAAAGGTAAACGAAAACATTGTAAAATCCACAATAGATTGTAAATATGCAGACTAATTTTCGGATGAAAAGGTATATAGCTGAACATTTTTTGTGATTGTCTGTGTAAGAAAAAATACTCAGATATTGCGCTCATTAAGGTGACAATGGACCTTCAGATTGACAAAAATATGTCCCCGAAACGATTTTTTTTTCTTTCAGAAATGATTCTGCATCTCATCAGCTTTGAATTAAAAAAAAAGTATGTTGATCCGATCATTATTCAATGGAAATGTTACGTTAAATGAAAACTTTTCTCAAAACATGTTTTCATGTCGTTTCGGTAAGTTCAAAATGTTCCATGGGTCATAATTTTTCTTGATTTTTCATAAAGTTTCATAAAATGATTATTTATATATGTTAGAATAAAACTTACTAATAAATTCATTATACTATTTTAAAACAACTTAAAATTTTTACAATAAAAATTTTTTTTAAATAAAATTTTGCATAAAATGACCTATTTTTATCGATTTCTTTTCTAGTTTTTATAAATATGACTGTAAATGAAATATTGCAACTGACTTATTTTAACTATATAAAGCTAGCTTAAGAAAGAAAATTAGATATCTGAGACAAAAATTGATGCTCATGGAGCATTTTTAAATAGAGTAATTAACAAACTGATTTTAGTTAATATCTTAATTAATTACATTCTGATTTTTTTTTAAATTTAGAATTTTCATCTCTAAACAATACTGTATAAGTATACAAAATTTCATAGAAATTGGTTGATAAATAAAAAAAAAGTCTTTCATGGTCCATTGTCGCCTTAAACTCTCCCAATTTATATTTTAAAAAATTGATTTTCCTGGTCTAATACGGTGTGTCAGGCACAGCTACACACTTTCAGGTCTCGACTTCCTTTGCCTACTTTAGGACATCGATTTACCTGCGCCTGCTTTAGTATACTCTCTTCTGTATCTTTCCGTTGATCCACTTGTAACAGTTCTCTTAAAGCCAGAGAGTGGCTTTAAGAGAACTGTTTTTAAATACTATGTTAGTACCAACGTAATCATTTCTAAATTTTGTCCTCGTTGAAGTGGTATGAGACTTTGAGAAATATCTTCAAGAGTTAATCTAGGTAAGAGAACACTTTCCTCGCTCAAGCATTGTTGTCAACTGATCTGCATTTGAAAATTGCATTGTCTATAACCTGGATAAAATCCTCCCAATTCAGTATTTTAACTATAATTCTTAGTCGTCGCATAATAAAAACAGACTTCCCAAACTTA
The DNA here is from genome assembly GCA_907164885.2 of Dolomedes plantarius. NCBI lineage: Eukaryota > Metazoa > Arthropoda > Arachnida > Araneae > Dolomedidae > Dolomedes > Dolomedes plantarius. The sequence continues at coordinate 172,852,581 of OU015498.1, read as the reverse complement.
AGAACCTCTTTTAGAATATTTTATTCAAAAATTTCTGTCCAGCCGTTGATTTTAGTTATGTTTGTATATAAAACCGCCGTTCAAGAATGTAGTCGTATTAAGCGAGAACTGGTCAGTAGCTGAATTTGAACGCAATACCTCACATATGTGTTGTTGAAATTAGTGAAAATGTCTAAAGAAAAGCCCTATGGTGTTACGGTGGTTAGAGCGTGTTCGAAAAGTCCGCTGACAGACAGTTTGTTGCCTGATATCGCTTCATAAAATAAAAATATAAAAACCGAACTGATGTTATGTGGAAACTAAACAGGAAGCACCAAGAATATTGGACTAACCCTACAGTATTATTGATTTCACACCCTACGTTCATTCTTCTAATCACTATGAACTTTTGGGAAAATACAAATGGGGTCGCATGCCTGTATTTTAAGGCATTTTCATTTAAATATTACGATCTGAATGTTAAAATATTAATTCTCATTACTTTTGAAGTTGCCTAAAAATGCTGGATATGAGAATGAATAGCTTCTTTTCTTTGGAGAAAAGCACCGAAAAGGGGAATATCAAATAATACATAGATGTACATATTTGTATTGTACTTCTTAATTTAAATCTGCCTTCCTCCCGTGTTCCGTTGGAAAAAAAAAGACAAAGCTATCTGATGCAGACAGAGGTAGTGCAAACAAATTGTAAGGATCCGAATTTATCCTCTAAGGAGGTCCTCGTGTATGGGGAGCAAAACGATCTTTCCAAATTAGAGTCGTTACTTCAAATTTTGCGAGTCGAATTACTGGGTTGAGATAACAACGCATTTTCTTTGTAATGTCTTCCATTTGTTATATCCTTGGTCCCTTCGTTTCATTTTTGTGTGGGGGGCTGCTCTTTCTTGGCGATGCGAGCAGAGAGCAAGAATACGGCGTCTTCTGTTTTCCATATCTTTTCAGAATCCCTGCCGCGTCTGCTTTTCATCTTCTTCTAACTAATTAGTACCGTTAGCAGCAAAACAATTAACGAATCTGCTGCAGAACTCGACAATTAATCCGACCTCTCCCCCTCCTTCACCTTCCTTCCGAACAAAAGAAGGGGTCGCATCCCACCCCCTGACGATGAACCCAAGTCCGCTAATAAACAATTAGCCCTTTAAATGATGCTTTATTATTAGCTTTTCCCAGCGATAGCCGTTGCCAAGGGTACCGGAGAATTAGTAAAGCGAAGGGTGGCAGTAATTTCTTGAAAGTTCTGCGTAATTTATATTTAATGAATAGCGAGGGGTTGGGTTGTTTGGTGTCTGTTATGTAGTCGACGAAATTCGGTGTTACCGTTAAAGGATATACATTCAAACAAGGGGTTTATCTTCAAAGTATCGACCGGGGGTTAACGTAGGTCACAGTTATCAGATTATGTTTCATAAAGCCTGCAACACGACATAGCTAATGATATGCGAATAATTATTCGGTTATATGGAAGGTAAATCTCGCATATTTTCCTCGAAGACAGAATGGGGTGTGTTTGATTATCTATTTATGAGAAGTTTGAAGTGTCAGGTTTCAAATTTATTCACTCGAATAATTAATAATTTATTACCTTAAAGATGCATTTTGAATTAAGGAAAGTATACATGCTTTCTAGAAATTTCTTTAAATAAACTGTGTAGCTCACTTTTAAAATAAAAGTTAGTTGTATATTTCCTATCGATATAAATTACTGATCTGTAATGAATGGACTAAATTACTGATTTCGATTTTTGATATTAAGACAAATCATCAACACATTCTTAATATATTTAATGCTCCTGTTGTTTGTTTTTTTCTTTAAATTCTTTAAATATTTTAAATAAAATTATGAATCTGTATTTATTATAAAATTCTCGAATTCTTCATTTTTTTCATTTGTTAATAACATATTCAGAACTGTATGAAGAGTTTGAATTTATGAATGAAATACAGTATAAAGTTTATTGGTATAGACCACAATCGTGGGCTTCCCAAAAATATTTTATTTTAAATTTAGGACCATGCCTTTTATTTTCCACCCTCTCAAACAGCTCTTTATAATTATTATCCATGTAGAAAATTCTTGAAAATTTAAAAAATTTTTCCAAATTTAAAAAAAAAAAGTATAGCACGTATAGCATTTTCAGTAATTATAGCATAACTTTTGAAACACCTCTTAAGCGACTGTTTTATTTTCATTACTAAATCTCTTTTGTAAATAGGAATTTTTTTTTTAAATTGTCTTCAGGTTTTATAGAAATTTCATTTCTAAAATTTTTAATCATTTTAAAACACACACAGAATTTTCTTGCACTGCATATTTTCTTGCATATTTTTAGAAACGCCCTTTTAAATCAAGAATACTGATAACTTTTAGGAAAACAGAAGGAAGTAACTGTATAAATTACATAGCGATATCTTATAAGCAATTAAATATATTTTCTTTTAAAGATGGCAGGCAGATCACGAAAATTGATGTTCGAGATAGACTTAATTTCAGTTGTACAGCACGCTGTGTACAAATTAAAAGTATCGTATCTGGTAAAGTAACCATCGCAGAAAAAAGCAGCCTGTGCTATTTAATTTTGAATTTACGTATTATGTAATAAGCTAAAAAATATTTTCAGGTAGTCTCTTCTAACAAAACTACCGCGGTTTATTAACGCGGAATTACTTATCGTTGCTTACCGCTTTTGTATATATATATATGTCAAAATTTTTACGTATTTTAGTACTTTTCTGTTTACTGCTTACTGCTTGCCCAAGCGATACAGACTGGGTTTGGCGCGCTGCCAAAATTATAACTCGCGACGACGGACGGTTTTAACGTTTGAAATTTTGCTTTTCGGAGGACCGTTATGGAGGAATGTAATCCTACGTTAAAAAATAAAAATGGGCTTTACAGATAATTTTGAGACAAGAGCCCTTCGAAAATTATGAAGGTTTCAGCCCGTACAAGGTTACGACAAACTTACAAGCATTTTCATCTAAAATGTAGATAAAGCTACAACCTCCTTACAATCTTTTCATCTAAAATATGTAGTTGTGTAATATCTGTTTCGCTCCATCTGAGAACGGTGTTAAAAGCCATCCATAAAGCATTTAGACATTTTATGGAGCTATATTAGACATTACTGGACTCTGTAAATATGGAGTTGAAAAAAGTCAACAGGGTTGCGACATCTACTAATATCTATAGAAGTGAAATAATAATAAGATGATACACTATTAAAAAAAATTTCGGTTCGAGATTTTAAACACTCGCCAAGGTGTTTGTTATTGATTAAATTAATTACTGATTCTACTTCCCCCAAGGCAATGTTATACCACTTGTTTTATTGGACAAATCGGGAATTGGCCGAATCTGTCAAGGTTAAAAGAAAAGGTAGCAGCTAAAACTTTTAATAATAATAAGTTGGATACTTATTTATTTATTTATTTTTGTTTTTCATTATTTTTGTGTCGTATAGCTCTTTAAAACGTGGACATAATCCCGTTTTACGTCTTCCCACAGCATTTTCCCATACCAGGATGATAATCTTTCTGCGCCCGTGCAGTAGGAAATGCATAAATCCATCAAAGGCGCAGGGAGATGGATGCCCGCCGTCTCCTCGAATTACCGCCAAAGAGAGGGCGCCAATCTCCCATGCATATTGCATGTGCACTTGGCTCCCTGGTGTCATGTGCAAATAAAGGAGCTGGAAAACAAGGTCTCCATTTCCCCTGTCCGTTTGAGTGGCAGCGGAGAAAGAGTGCGCGTCAATATTTGACGACGGGCCTTGCGTCAACACGGAGCAACAGGGACGAGGGATGTTGACAGAGGACGGGACACGCCGCCCCACCCCCACCCGACTCGCGAGCATATTGCTTTTCTCGGGAGATCTTTGTCTTCTTTTCTTTCTAATCGATTCCATTTTATCATTTGGAGGGATTTATTTTTAAATTATCAGAGTCATTATAGAATGATCGCTTGCGAAAAATGTTTAATCCCCGCGTCTTGTTCTTACATGGCCGCTTTTTAGATGCAGGGGGAAAGAGATAGGGTTATGTGTAGGTAATTACTACTCTTTAAATTTTTATTCTTCTGAAAGTTACTCGATCTTGTATCCAATATTTAACCAGTGTTAGAAGATTAAACCTCTCCTAAAATTAGTTTTTGATTATAATAAATTGTGGGTAATAAAGCTTCCAGCTATGAATAATGTAATTTTTTGCGGTAGATATAAGTATATTGTCCAGGCTAAAGGTACCCAAAAGTCATGATCTATTTTTACGAAACTACCCATTAAAATTTTAAAAAAATATTTAAATAGAAAGAACTTTTCACCAAGTTTTAATATCAATGATAGATTTCGATCATAGTATCATAGATTTCGATGTGTACACCTTTTGTAGCACGACAAACGTCTAAATGGTAATCCAGTTCTCTCCAAGTGTTTCGTAGCATTTCAGGAGTTATTACACGAATTGTTTGAATGATACGCTTCTTCAACTCATCCACAGTTTCAATTTTTTTTTGTTTATACACAACGGATTTAATGGATCCCCAAGCATAAAAGTCTAATAACGCCTGATATGCTACGAAACACTTGGAGAGAACTGGATTACCATTTAGACGTTAGTCGTGCTACAAAAGGTTGCACACATCGAAATCTATGATACTACGATAGAAATCTATGATTGATATTAAAACTTGTTGAGATGTTCTCTCTATTTAAATAATTAAAAAAAATTTCTAATGGGTAGTTCCGTAAAAGTAAGTCGTTACTTTTGGTTACCTTTAGCCCGGACACCCTGTATTCACGTTTACATTCATTTATAGGCGTTCTAACGTATTATGTTCTCAAAACTAGTATAATAAATGGGTATAGCAAAAATTACACTCTTTGCTGCATGAAGACCTAAGCAGCATAACTACACGAACTCTAATAGCTGTTAAAAGATCATAATTTATGATTAACTAGCTAATTACCAATGAAATCTTCAGTTATGTAAAAGGTCTAATTTTTACTTTGATAAACATAATTATGAACAAAATATTCTTTTGCAAACGTAGGTGTATAAGTCATGCTTTCCTGCTTCAAATCCTTCAAATGTCACAAACTTAAACTTGTACACAAAAAACGCTATTAATAATATTACATATAGTATAAATTTTCCAGATTTAAACAGTATAACAGGCAGCAGTAATATACAGGGTCATCGAAAAAGGTGCCTCAGCGCAGTCACGGTCACCATGACGTGGAAAAACAAAACGTGGAAAAACAAAAAGGAAGTTAACATACCATCTGCTGCTACTCGAAATCTGATCGGTTGATTTTTGTTCGATGTGCACAACTGAAATCACGGACACCTTTTTCGATGACCCTGTATATGACAAAATGGTTTCAGTACAACTTCAAATAAATTCCAACATTACACATCTTGTTTACATAAGGGAGTTTATAAAAAAATTCACGTCAGCCAATTTATCAAGGATTAATGTTCATTAAAATAGTAGACCAAAATATTTAAGAGGACTTGCATACAACTAATGCTCATTAGTGACAGCTTGAAAACGACTGCTTTTGTTTGGCATCAAGTGAATTATAAATACATTTTCTACACTTGAAATTTCAGTTTTGTTACTTTCATTTTTCTGTTGACTTTTTTATTTTTCTTTAATGTTTTCTTTATTATTATGCAGCATATTGACTAAAGTTTTCAACTCTTATATACATTTTCTCTTGCAATTAGAATAAATGATCGGTTCTCCATTTATAGAATTTTTTTGATAAATATTCGATTTTGAAATTTGCTATAATCTATAAAATCTGAAGTTTGATACAGAATGTTATTATTATATAATTGATTAAAATTTGTTCAAATCATATGTAAATGTTAGTCTTACTGTAGATGTACCCAGAAAATTTTTTTCGTCATATTCGGAAAAATAGAACAAATGTAAAATATCCAGCGCTAAAATTTCGCTCTCGGATTGGTTTTCAAATGATACATGAATGGTACTTCTACAGTAAGAAACGCATTTAAAAATAAATTCTGAAATATCGGGCTTCTAGAATTTTTTATTTAATTTCTAAATTTTCAAAAGTTCTCGTCTGATGATTCGTATTAAGATTAACTACTTTCAACCGAAATAGTTTTAAATATTTTAGTTTTTACTGGAATGTTTTCAAGCAAACGGTTTCCAATTGGAATGATTTAAAATTTTCTGGCAAAATTTAACAATTTGGATACGGTTCCCTTTATTGTTTATATTTTAAACCCAAAAAGCCTTATAATTTATTTTCAAGCAAATGCACGGACGTGTCCAGACTATTTAATTTTATCGCAACTCTGTGCGTGCAGTTGTTACTAAAGAAAAAAAAAGTATTTCAACATTTTTTAAATTCATCTATAAACATCTGGGTTTTATAAGGCAGATTTTAAATGTTTATTGTTGTTGTTGTTGTCCAAATATGATGTCTGAATTTTTTAAATATGTGACGGGCAAAGTTCCGTTTGGCGCAGATAACTATTTGTATTAATATAAGTAAAATTTTTTATTTTGCTTTGCAATGGAATAATGAATTATCGCTGTATTCACAGTGTTAGCAGAAGGTCCTAAAATTGGCGCCCAAACTTAAATATCTATTTTATTTTAAACAATAATTGACCAGCGGGTCCTGTCGGACCGGCGGGGTTGCTATGGCGTGACTGGTCTACTGGTCATCAGAGAATACTTGGCTGATACTCCATATGGAGGAGGGGGCCGGAGGTATTTGAAACTTAAACAATAAATGAATATTATTGTTTATTTTAAACAATAAATGAATATTATTGTTTATTTTAAACAATAAATGAATATTATTGTTTATTTTAAACAATAAATGAATATGATTGTTCATTTTAAACAATAAATGAATAAAATACTTATAAGCCAATATACTGCGTTCAAAAAAGGGAAATATGTGAGAAAAGTCTTTGAAAGCAGCAGTACGGGATAGATACAGTGCTAGAACAATAATAAAATTCCTCTCCCGGCAGACGATCGAGACAATACCTGGTATCTTTATATCACTTCTACATTAACATCCTTCTACAACAATGTTATAGGGAGCGAGAGAAATACTGTTCTAATATGAAATATTGTTATAGTAGCTTCGTGGAATGCTTATGTGTCCAAAACATTTAAACATTTAAACACAGAGCATTTCGATGCTAATTTGAGATTGCGCCATGGTTTAACCGTAAATTCAGGCATTTCCACTCGTTAAACTTTAGTACAGAAAATATTAATTATAATCATAAAACTATTAACATAATGTTGTTATGTAGCAATGAAATTATTATCACTATGAAATAAAGACTCAAACAATGATACAACTAGTTCCATAGTGTAATAATAAAACTGTAACATCGTAACAATTTTTATTATTACATAACAGCATTATGTGATAATAAAACTGCTGTCTTTAAAACATTATGTCCCTAGTAATAATATATCGTGAGTGTCATCACGTAATAATAAAACTATTACCAATTATATTAAATGCGATTTTATCAATTTTCCGTAACCGAGATCAATTTTCCGTAACCCTTTGAGAGATATTTTTCTTGCAATTCATTATTATACTGAATAGCGAGATTTTTACTGCGCAAAATTATAACATAATAGTTTATGTTTAATTAAATATAATTTCTGATTCATAATTTTATTATTTCACTTACATAGCTTTTTTCTTTTCTTATTAAGCGGACTTATTAGAACTAGCATTGGTTCAATTATATTGGACAATGTATTCAATTATATTAGACATTGTGTTCAAATATATTAGACAATGTATTCAATTATATTAGACAATGTAATTAGTAATATTAATAATTATTACTATTAATTAACAATACAATTATTATTATTTGTGAAGTATATCAATCATAAATTAAGAAATATTAAAATTTATTTAGTCTTTATATTATTATTTTATTAATCATTATTTGTTTATTATTAAGAATTCTCTTAAAATTTTCTATTAACGCAACGACTATTTTGCTGTGAAAGGAGTTAAATTTGCCGTAAACTTTTTAAAAGATTTGTTTTCCCGATTTATTATTACACTGAATATCGGCATAGCGAGACTTCAGTGCCTAAAATAACTACATAATAGTTTATGTTTAATTACATATTTCAATATAATTTCTGTTTCGGAATTTTGTCATTTCACTAATACAGTTTTTCTCTTTTCTTAATAAACGGACGTATTAGAACTTGCATTGGTTCAATTATCTTAGACAATATATAGTCTAAGAACTTTCCTTTTGCACAACGACTTGCTCCACTGTCGCTCACAGCGTTCTTTTTCGCTCCAAACCCTAAGAAAAGAAGAAACCCTGTGCTGGTCCACACTACTAAGGGTCTTTGTTATTATCCTCTGAGTGGCCCGAGGAATCGAATCCCTGGACAGACGGACACAGAATGAAGAGGAGGAAGCAAAAAAATAAAAATAAATGCCACGGGGATGTGATTAGTTCGAGTCCTTCCCCTCTCAAGGTCCGATGTTCGATTTTTAAGGGCATCGGCTGGAGATGGTAAAAGGGACGATCAATGCGGCTCTAATGGTAGTCTGCGGCCGGTGTTTCTCAAAATTGAGGCTACGGTATTTCGATATTTTATTTCGTATCCCTTGTTTGAGTCGGTTTCATTCAAAACGTGTCGTTTTAAGGCAGATGTCATTATTCAGTAGTGTTTAAGGATTTTAAGATATTTTTGTTTATTTGTTTTTGCTTATTCTCATACATTTAATGGAAAGTGTTTGTTCAGTGAATGCTTCACGCCTTGTAATCAGTTGGCGCTGCTGCATTCAATTCATAATTGGATGGTAATGTTCTCTTATGCGTTGCGTTAACAGTTTGTTTTAAGCTATAAAAGCATTTAGATACCGTGTAGATTATTTTAGAAAGTCAGTCGATAATTATTCACGATAATTTGTTAATTATTCACGAAAGTGTTCTGTATTACAATATTGTACTATATAAAATTCCATTTTAAGGGTGCGGGGGCCCAGTTGGCAAAGGCAGCAAGCCAGTGACCTGAACGTAACTGGTTCGATGCCTGTCGATGACAAATCCACCTCTGTGTACACTAATGGTGACTGGTGCACGAAAAATCTGTTGTGGCTGCAATGTCCTCCAAGTTCTCAAATTTACCTTTGGAGGTGCGGGGTCAAGTGTACCGGTCTCGTCTCTAGACTCGGTTCTAAATTACGGGACCGGCTTGTAGGGGGTAATGCTGGCCACCTATACGGTGCCCCCGTAAATGAATGGCCAGCCGTCCCGTGGTGTACATACAGGCATAAGTGCCTCCGCGTTCGAAAAAAAAAATTCCATTTTATAAACTTTAATAACTTTACTGTTATTTAAATGCGGTACATGTATTATGTCACGTGCAATACATGTTAATATTGCCTCTGTCGCACTATGGTTATGCTTGCTAGCTTATATTGTTGGTACTGCGTTTACATTTATAAAACATACTGTTTTTGTACAGCGTCATGTATTGCTGTTTTCCCATTTTTTTGTATATGTGTATTAAAAATAGTCTACATTGTTAAGAGTTTCTTTTTGTTTGTGTGTGTCTGTTTGTATGTTAGGTGGGTGAGGCCTTACGCCTTTGACTCCTGAGAGTGTAAAGGGTCTACTCTATTTACACTTCACTTTCATTTCGACGAATGTAATTAAAAAGTGATTGTTTTTTAAATCTAAGTGTTGAGAGAAAAGTCTTGACAAGTATAGTGTTTAAAATTCATGAAACTAATATTTATTTTGCGGAGTTGGGATTTACTAAACTAACCACTTGTAATCCGTTAAATCAGCCACTCATAGCGACGTAGGTGAGAAGAGGGGAAGGTGTAAGCTTCCGAAATTTGCTTTTTCAATTCCTACTATTAGTTCACACTCTCCCTATAAATATCTTGTTCAAATTTTCAATCGTTAATAAAATACTTTTTATTCATCCACTCAAGTTCAAATACATTTTTTAAACTTGTAGTGGATGACACTTGATGTTAATACAGTTTTTTCAAATATTAATTCATTAATTAAATTTAATTAATCGATTTTAGTTTTAGACCTAGAGCATCTCTTGCTCTTGAATAGTAATTTCCCTGTTGTTACTCTGTAAACGGTAGCACTGCGGTAACGCGGGCTCCTCCCGTCCTGTAGGTTGCGGGATCGAATCCCCAACCTGACAAACTTTTTCTCTCTCTTTCCCCTCCTCCTAATCTCGCACAGTAGGTAAGGTTATGGCAGGTAATCCTTTTTTTCAATTCCTACTATTAGTTCACACTCAAATTTTTCTTTGTTGACCTAAGTAGGAATTGACTTTAAAAAATTTTGTTTTTATATTACTTGTTTCATATATTGTCGCGATTGAATTAACCCAAAACCAAGCCTTTTTGACCCCTCTTTCTCACCAATCATTTCCTCTCTGACTACGTCAGTATGAGTAATGACTCTTAGATTGTTGAGAATCCAAAAATTTTTAATGTTGCGCCGGGGGAATTCATTGAAACGCATCCATCTATTCCTGTTATTCATAATGCAAGAATTGGAATAAATTATTTTTTTTAATCTTTTTCGGAATAATTTCTCTGTGCTCGGCAAAGAATTCTTTTGCCGACATTTTTTTGTCGCTTTGACATCTCTGAAAGGTGCTAACACATTTTCTTTCTTCTTACCGCTGCGCTGTATGTACACTGGCGTGCAAAATTTAAGAAATGAATGAAGGAATTAACATGACAGCGGAACTATCAGGCAAAACCAAACAAAATTACAGGGACTTTATATATATATATATATATATATATATATATATATATATATATATATATATATATATATATATATATATATATATATATATATATATAAATAAATATATATATATATATATATATATATATATATATATATATATATATATATATATATATATAAAAATATATATATATATATATATATATATATATATATATATATATATATATATATATATATATATATATATATATATGTTAGCATTATTGCCCGGCGTTGTCCGGGTAGATATTTAGATATAAAATTTTTCATGCATTCCATCAATAAAAAGAATATACTGGGCTGCACCCCCCACTCTTCATGTTCATCTGGCCAGACAGAATGCGCTTAGCACGTTTCTACTGAAATGATATACAAACATTAAGAAAGAAAGAAACTTTGAGCCTGCGGACCTTCGTCTGATTATATTGAGAACTAATAACACAGTGTTGCGTCATTCTCACGTTTGGATTGAATAAGTTTACTGCTTAATTATATTTGTTAGATACTGTTTAATTAGATTTAATTAGATTTGTTTGATCCACTGTTTAAATACAAATAAGTTTTATAATTTACATTTGTATTTATTATTTATTTTTCCCTTAAAAACTCAGTTTTTTCCATATCACCCAAGAGACTCACTTTTTTACACATCACCCAAGAGGTAAAGTGCAAGATGCGTTATCCCCTTTATTTAATCAAAGTAAGGCGGGATTCCGCATGAAGCCTATTTTCCTTACTTTGGTGATTCGGTTTTTTATTGTCGACAGGCCAAAAACCATATAAAAAGCAAATTTTAAATCGGGTTTTAATTTTCCCAAGGCCAAAAACCGTAGGAGTGTGTATCTGGGGAGGCAGGGCCAAAGGTTATTGTACCAACCCTCTTCTCCCCCGCGCATCGAAATTTGATTGGTAACGCAGCGCCCAGCTTTTAGCGTGCAGAAATACTCGTCTTCGTGAATAAAGGGTTGTGATGAAGGGGCTGTGTCCACATTTAAGTGGTACGCGCACCTCTTAGGGGCACAAAAAATCATTAAAAAATTCATTTAAAAAACTAATTGAGCCCCAAATTTCGTTTTTGCTGCGTTAACTTTCTCGGGTCCTAAACATTAACTGTGCCGAATTTGGTCCCGGTGCTGGAAACAATCTAGGATTCTATAGCGGACAAACAAACAAACAGACGAGCTCTTTGATATATATATATATACATCATTCACATACGCAGCACCTTATGGTATGATTTGTAAAAGTTATACATCATTTGGGGTATTATGTTTCGATTAAAAGAAAACCTTGACCACTGCTATGCGACATCACACGTGAAAACCCGTCTCGTCCTTAATTTGTGTTCACTGGTGTATTTTCATACTGTTTTGCATTTCACTCACTCACGAGAGTGAAGACTTGTCAACTGAAAAAAGTCTCAACTCAGACTACCTACTTACACCACTGTTGCTGCATCCGGGCGCCTCCACGAAACCGTCTTTTACTGCCTATTAGAACTGACCGTCCTCTCATCTCTAATGGCGTGTATTTCTTGCAGGAAAATTGCGTCTTTTTCAATATTTTTCTACCAGCTCCCATTTATTGGGGATACCGTTATCTCTGAAATAAAAAAAGGGACTCGAAAAAAAAACTCCTCGGAACTAGAACGACATTTTGAGCGCTTTATTGTGAAAATACCTGCGGAAGATAGAGAAAAGATTTTCGAATGGGGAGGAGGGCGAAAGAACAACAACTTTAAAAAAAAAAACTCCCTCCTCTCGGGCGTCTGCTAGCCCCGGAATGAAAAATATTCGGTGACACGGGCCTAATAGCGTGTGAGAGAAACTTGCTGAACCCAGAACGACTAAGAGAGATACGTCACCGACTTTTCTCCCAGGCAAAAGGGAGTGCATCATAAGTCGTCGTCGTGTTTCCCAGGTGTTGATGTATTGATGTGTATGCTTTTCGATTAGTGTTTCGATGTGAGATGACTTTATTTCACTGAATTCAGTTCAGATCTGGATGCAGGCATAAAGACTCGTTGGTCACAAGCGTAGCTTGTCTGATTCTTAGCTTGAAATAAACTGAAGATCTATTTATCAAAGTTGCATCGTTCTACTTAGAAAAAAAACTAAACTATAAAACTATACTGCGGCTCTGAAAATCGTTTACTAGGAAATGTCTGGATTTTTAACAAATGAATCTAGTTGTTTTCATCTGTCCGTATCGCCTATTTTCATTTCAATGGACAGAAACTTGGCATTAAATAATTTTCTTTCTACAATTTTAAGGAAGACATTTGCTTTTAAAATAAGTATTTACTCTTAGAAAAGAATGACCGTTTTCAGATACATACACACACACACACACACACATATATATATATATATATATATATAACGGTGGTTCGGAGAACGATCGATTTAGATTCCACCGTATATATATATACAGCGAAACTTCTCTATGGCAGCCAGAAATGGTTCCGAGACAAAAATGGCCCTTTTGAGGAGTGGCCGTGGAAAAGGGGTTTCTTCCACAACATTTGCACCTCGGAGTCTTTAATCAGTTATGAAGATGGGCTCGTTTAAAGGGGTGGACGGCTACAGAAGTTTCACTATATATATGTGTGTGTTTATGTTTATTATGCGTATCAATGTGATCAATCTTTGAAAATCTCGTTTATAGTGACTAAATTTTTCTTGTCCCGTTAATTACATCTTTTAATTTACAGGTTCACGCATTAAAAAAAGTTGAACGCGAAGCTATTTGTTTGCAATCTTGAACCTGACAGTCGCAATTTTTTTCTTAACACTCCTTTTTTTACTTCGAAACTCGTTAGTGTAGCATTTTAAAATACAAATACGAATATTTTAAAATTGTCGATTTCAGTTTAAGTTTATATATATATATATATATATATATATATATATATATATATATATATATATATATATATATATCATTTGTTACTCTGTTTAAACTTTTATATACGGCTCCACACACACACGCACACACACACACACACACACACACACACACACACATACATATATATATATATATATATATATATATATATATATATATATATATATATATATATATATATATATATATATATATATATATATATATATATATATATATATATGAGAAGTTGGAAACATTTAAACATTTTGTTTTCTTTATTTTGTTTAAATACATAATAGTTTATAGCCCCAAAAAATAATAGTTTGCTCTCTTTTGAAAGCATACGGAGATTTTCGCATAGCACTCTATTGTTGGAATACGCCATTTTTTTTATTTATCATGGTTTCGTGCTCTGTGATCGTATGCTTACGATGTAAGCATTTCGAAATAAACAATCTGATATAGTTTTGAATTGTTTACTATGGAAATACAAAGCAGATTCAATTGGATGGGAAGTTTGAAATGGAAAGTTTACCACTCTGCTCGAAATTTCTTTTTGCCGTATTTTTGTTTTCATTCGCATATAAAGACTGCTCGTCTTGTTTTATATCTCAAACGTACTATTTCAAAGGAATAAAACATTTGTTTTCCATTGTTTCTTTTCAAAGACACAAAACGGATTCAACTTCAAAATTAGACTTTCCAAATGATTAGTTTGCGTTTTTCTCGCCAATTTCTCTCAAATATTTTTTTTTTTCCTTTTTTTTTAAATTCGTGCTCTCTTCGCAATATTCTTGTTTGGAGACATAAAACAAAATTAACAATTTTCTCTTCTTTTGAGAGGGAAAATACAGTAAACATTGGTGAATTAATATAATGGAATTTGTTATAATTTGCTTCGGTAGATGTAACTAATGGTACTTCGTTAAAATATATTTGTCTTGATCTTGTAGTAGACTCGGGTTGCAGCAACCTTGAAGTGATTTTTGACTCCGGATCGGTAAATCAAAGGCTCGTTGTATCGAACTAAAATCCTCTTTTCATTTTATCGGGGATGGAGAAAAGTGCAGGTAAAGTGATTACATTGAGGTATGTGGAACAATTTGGTAATCTCACGATAATAGAAGATGTTTCTTATCGACATTTGCTATTTTTTTATGTGTGTGTGTTTTAAAATGTGAAACGTTACGAGCAGTTAGTTGTCTGCCTTTTACTGAGATTGCACTCCAGTCGACGTTCTTAAACACCCCTGTATGATGGTTCTAGGTTTTGATTACACTTTCAAACCAGATAAAAGGAGACGAATAACTTCCAAGAAAAATTAGGATTTGCTTTTTTTGTTTGTTTGTTTGTTTGTTTGTTTACTCAGAATGAGACTCATTGTTTCAAGGCCAACGGTTGCTCCTACTCAAAAAGATAAAGGAAAGAATACATTCTTACGCACAAATAAGCGTGTTGTTGCATAAGTTGATACGCAGAATGTTTAGAATCAAGTGTCTAATGGTACCCTGTGTTGTCTTTCCTATACTCATACAAGGAAGCGAAGGAAACGTTACGTTTTTGAGCACAAACAAAGTTGTTGTAACCTAAATTGACTAAAGCCGGAATTTCTAACAATAGAACCCTCTTTCTAAATAAATTTTATTCCTTTAAAATTAACAACAGTGGTTAGTTTTTACCCTTCAAGTCTGCTGATCAGCATTTCACAAGTTCATCGTAGTGAATTTTCTGTCTATTTCCCATCGGTAGAATGTAAAACAGCACTGGATCTGTTGGAGATCTACTGTGGTCTTCTCTAGCAGTTGTTATCGATATCACATGCAGGCTTTGTTTGAATAGTGGTCCAACTCCATTCTTGT
Organism: Dolomedes plantarius; assembly: GCA_907164885.2. Classification (NCBI taxonomy): domain Eukaryota; kingdom Metazoa; phylum Arthropoda; class Arachnida; order Araneae; family Dolomedidae; genus Dolomedes; species Dolomedes plantarius. The sequence continues at coordinate 172,837,004 of OU015498.1, read as the reverse complement.
TCATTTTGAGATACAGAGCCTTAAAGTCTAAGGAGTGATGAGAAATGACTGCTGAAGTCTGATCTATAATGCCCTCTGTTGGCAGCAGAAATAAGCTGGAAGTGTACCAGTTTAAAAATAAGATAGAAATGACTTATATGAACATGAAAATGAGGCTAACTCCATTTATTTTAAAGTGGCGTTGGACCACTATTCGAATAAGGCCTTCACATGAGTCTGTTGCTGTCTGCATTTGATTTTACTTTCGGAGAAGCAGGAGTGAAACCTTTTTTCAGTTTGATTGATTGAGGATTGAGTGGTGTTGTTGATATGAGAATAGTAAAAAACATTTTGAATTTCTAATAAACCCTATAACTTAATATAGTACCACATTACGTTTTCCTCTTGTAAACTGCATTTCAGTTGTTTTAAACGTTACAGTTATTAGCATTACATCAATGTGAACTAACCGAAAGTAACGGCTATAGAAGCCATGAGCTTATGCATATATATATATAATCAAGGTCAAATGAGTCAAGGTCATTTTCTGAAAGAGGAGATCGAATACAGTCCTTTGGTACTAACCGCATCTCTCTACGACAATTAGGGGCCGAGTTATTACAGTTTGAATTTATACACAGGGCAACCCCCAAACTTAAAAATTTTGAAATGCTCCTATAATGTTGCTATGTGATTTCCCATCGTCTACATGTAATCTCTCTCTCTCCTGAAATTTTGTAACCGCTGTGCTGATACACCCTGTATATATATATATATATATATATATATATATATATATATATATATATATATATATATATATATATATATAAGCGCATGTTACAAGAAATCATATTTTCATCTATTTCAGGTAATGCCAACTGGCCGATTGCGGAAAGTATTTCTATCGATCTCAGCCATACTAGGATTTTTTTTAAATTTAATTTCTGTGCTGTGTCTATAACAAGATTACAAAAATTTTTTCGTTTTCATCGAGTATTTTCCAGTATTATATTCCTTGTTTTCAGTCAGCCGAGCAATGCACAGTATCTCAAAAATAAAATCAAATGACGGATAATCTGTAGAATGGTTTAATTTTTTCCCCTGAAAATTTTTTAACTCTCGAAAAATTTATAAACTGCTGAGTCAATGCCAGTTTGGAAAAAAAAGGTTTTATTTCTTTAAACTCTTGAAGGATATCGTGTAAAGTTGTTTCTGCTGATGTATAGCATAAGATAATTGGATTTATTTCTAATATGTAAGACATACCGGATTTTCCTTTGCAGAAAACGTTAAATAAATGATTCGCCAATTGGATGATAATAAACTATAATGAGGAACCAGGGATTTAAAAATTCTATTAGAATATTTAAAATTGGGGGAAAATGAACAATATCGATAAAAATATCGATAGTTTAAAAATATCGATAGTTTTTCAGCGATGTTTTATTAGCATCGATGTTTTAATATTGAATATCGATGTTTCAAAACATCGATGTTTTGTTGTTGATGTCGCATCCCTACTTCACATTCCACGAGTAGTATACAAAATTTATGGATGAATACCAAATACGAACTTTAAACTGTTTAGAAAATCAATAACTTATTATATCCCCCCTTTTTTAAATAAATATTCAAAATGTTTAATGCTCTATCAAATAATCCAACATACGCGTCTAAAAACAACATACTCATCTGGAGCCGTATCATATTAAAAATCAACAAAGTGCCGTCAAAGTATCCGATCAAACATTACGACTCCAGTATCCATCTTTAAGGATTCTTTAACTCGTTTCGCCGCATTAACTCCCACGGCGACATGTCTTGGAAAGTTTAAATCAGAGAAAAATGATCTCCTCGTATGACGTGCTTCGGAAACATTCCAAAATTCATAGATCAGAACGAATGGGCACTAGCGGTTGGGGTCAATTGAATCCCGAGGAATTCTCCGTTTTCTCAAGTTTAAATCTGGAATAAACGATTATGTGGATCTTTAGTTTATGGGAAAATATTCTTTATGCCCGTATGATTTATGGCAGTATTCCTTTTACCTATGAACTTTACATAACATATTTAAAATTTAGAGCTCAATATGATGCAAAAACTTTTCTTCTGGCATACAAATGTCCCGTTTAGGGTTCCAGTCACGTCGAGAATCGCGATTTATACACGTATGCGTATCTATATAGTGCTAAAACTCTGATTTTTCTTGTCTGTAACTCAGCACAGACAAAGCAATGCACAGAAGTACGATGTTTGTAAGATTACAGTATTCTTGAGAAGACTGAAAACATCACAACTTTCTTTAAAATTGGGACAGCTATCGCCAAATTATAGAAATTTTTAAGGCTGTAGTTCCGATTAGCTGCCAATTTGCTGTCTCTTAATTTTGGATTTAATTCTGGCGAATACCCGTTGAAAGAGATGTCATCAATTGATCAACTTTAAGAAAATGATGAAATTCAAGGATAAAAGGTGAGAATTAGTCCTAAAAAGTGATAAAAAATGAAAAGTAACTAATTGACGCTACAGCTATATTTAATCGTATTTCACAGAGTATAGTTGATCATTAAGTTTACAAGAAACATGGGTTCTTTTCAAATTTCATCGCTGGCATCTGTCGGCTGAAATGGAAATCTTTTATTTACCGTAAATACCATTTTATTTTCCGAAAAATGGCAAATGCTGCGTAATGTGGCTCGGAGTCAGTAAAATAGAAGGGAAAATGTTCAACTATAATTTTGTATAGTAAGTATCAAATCAGCGGAAAATGTCATCAAAAATATTCTTTGATGAGCTCAGACGAATTGTCAAAATAATGAGAAATAATTAATATTGACACTGGAATCATAAAAGAACGAATAGATTGAAATATTTATTTAATTTTTTTCAAAATAGATACTTGTATTGGTACAATATCGGAGTGAATTTAGTTATCCATAACTTATTAGTACGAGTAGGTGGCATTACGGATAACAGGTGGTCTAGTTTTAACTAAAGATGAATTGAGTTTATTCACTTTTATATACGAGTATTTGCGTGATATCCTTTCTATGTCAAGTAAATTCTTTCCGTGCTTTCTTAGAAAATCCAGTAATATGACTGACGTTTGTAAATTAGGAATTTCCATGCAAGAATATTACAATGTATTCTACAAAAGAATATTTTAAGCATATTAATGTCAAAATTTTATTCGGGATGTAAATAACGTTTGCTTTTAAAGAGCACAGTTTGTTATTCAACCATTCTTCTAGTTAAGAGTATTTTACTAAATATAATTACCGTCCTCTTTTGTACGCGTCATGAAGGGAAAATAATCTAGTTTGAATCCAAAGACTACTTTAAATAATTCATAACTCCAAGCAGTAAGTAATCTTTGTATTTAAGAGTTTGTAAAATATTTCTCGTAAGAAATATAATGTTATAATTCAAAACATGTTTAGGGATAAATTTTTGTACCGCACTGGCTGTTCTATTGCTCTGAAAATATTATCACTTTCAGGTAATTTAATATGAATTTACATTTTAGAATCTGTCTTCTTCAATTTATATTAAATGGGAACATTTTCTTCTAACTTATCGGTATAGTTTTTATAAATTTAATAAAAACTATATTGTTAAAGCTCTACCCCAAAACATGATAGCTAAAATGGATGAATAGAGAAATAACTCGATAAAGTTGATTGTTGAGCCTGTCATCAAATTCTCAAGAGAGAGACCTACATGCTATATACTTTTAAAAGGGCATTAAAATGTGAAAATGATGTCAATTTAAAGTGCTGATTGTGCTTGTGGGATTTGAACACTGTTATGTAAAGGTTATAACAAGACCCGAAGCGTTAGTATGTGAGAAAGAAATAAAATTTCATTACGACGCCCGTGTAAGAAGAGCGATCGTCACTAGTGTCAGGCTCGTACCAGACTGATTCTTTATTGTGAAAAATATGACTTGTTTAGGTATGATCTACAGGACCATCAACAGCTCAAAGAACTTTTTAAAAGAGAACAATTCCGATACCAAATGGAATGGAAACCTTATTTAGAATAGTTAAGCTAAAGATCGTTAGCGCAGGAAGAGAGGCGACATAAGAATGGGAGGACCTAGCTGACGCGGGCGACAAAAGACTGTGAATACTGAACCGCATAGAAGCGCACTGCCGACAAAGGATTGAAAAGGTGACTTCTGGTAAGCATGGTGAATACTACACGTGGTGCGGTAAAACGCACGAGAATTTTCAAAGGAAGGTGAAAAAAGAACGAGACAGCACGATGCGGGGAGCATTATAGATTGAGCTTCGATTATGTATTGACGAACTGAGAGAGCGTGGAGAATCGAGGGACTGAGGTCTCAAATTTGGACTGTTTTATGTTTCCGCTCCCTTTAACCTATGTGACGATAGTTCTATGGAACAAACTCATGTATATTATTATTATTGTAAATATGTCATATTAAACAAGATGCACATTTCGAGCAACCTATTCAATTTATGCCTAAATCAACGAGACACTTATACATCGGGTCACGACGACGCTACAACTAGTTTAGGAGATCCGAATTCGACTCCCGGCCCTTTTAGAAAATCGTTATTTGTACAGATTGATATGAATTTGTTGATACCAACAGTTTTTTTCCTTGTCGCTTAATGAACATATTTTAGAGCAGAATTATTGTTATAGCAGAATTATTCAGTGCCCTTACTTTTTCAATTTAATATCGAACCACCTTATAACAAGTCCTGATTTTAAGAGAATCCGGTTCAACAAAGAGATAAGAATACAACGAAATTTGAAAAAAAATAATTAAAAACTTCACCATAAATATCTGAAAACTAAACTGTATTCGTTCATTTCGACAGCGAATTCGACTATTTTTCCTCTTTATAAGCAGACCAGTAGAACATCTACACAGGTCCATTTTGCTTGACTTGGCTCACTATGCGACGTTCTCATGGTTGCTTTTTAGCGAAAAAAAGCTGAATTTCCTTTCAACATTTGAGTGTTGAGTTAAATTTACATTTGAATATTGGGATCATTTTGAAGGTTTTCTCAATCGTGACTTTTTGTCATTGGGGAATAGTAGGAAATATTGAACCAAAGTTTGAGAACGGAAAAACCTTAGAATATTCACTACAAATAACTATAAGGTAAAGTAAGTTTGGAAACAAATTCAGCTTTCTCTCTTGGATGTAGAGTGGGCCTATAAAGTAAGTTGTTTCATTAGTTTTGGTGCTGTATTTCTATCTAATTATAAAAATACAATAGTTGTGCCAACGCATTTTTTATTAGCCCTTAAGGGATTGTTATTCCTTTGAAAGATCTGCGTTTCCACCTTCTTCATGTTCACCAAAAATTTCCGATGAAACAAGTGATAAAGACATAGAAGGGCGACAATTAACGGGAGAAGAAAAATATAATGAATTGAATCAATGGTAGCTTTGTGTATTTAAAATCCTCAATTTTTTTTTTTTTTTTAAATATAAGGAATTGAATTAATGGTAGCTTTGTGTATTTAAAATCCGCAACTTTTTTTTTTTTTTTTTAAAAAAAAAGCACGATGCTGTTACAGCGCTCTTATCTCTCAGATTTACATTTCTGCATTTTTCCCCATAAAAATTTCCCGTCAGTTCGTTTCCCTAAAAATTAAAATCAGTCAGTTGAAACTGAGATATCTCAAAATTGACAACTTGCTAGGATGAGATACTAATGATTGAATTAAACCGACGGTAAATATGGAAATTTGTTATTGCGAGTGTCTGTCAACGAACGTCGAAAAATGAGGGCGATGAAATACAAGCCTGAAATGCTGCACAAAATATGCGATGGGCGGGGGGGGATTTCTGGCAGAAATACTGCCTAAGTACTCAATAGGTTAAGAAATCGCGGTAAAACTGCATTTTTTAAAAAATGAGACTAAGGAATTCCAATCAGAACCGCTACTCAATGGCTTTTAAACGCGAGAAGAAAAAGTAGAAGAAAGGAAAGTAAAAATTCGTGAAACGAGAAGGGATGGTAACAATTATTTTCTTGCTGTGTCATCCTACGAAAATTAGCAAACAAAAGGGACGATTAAAAAATAAAAATCAAATAATAACCAACTTATTTTTTGATGTAGCATGTAGAAAATTAATTGCGTCAATATTTTTTTCCCCTCGAAACGATGTTTCTCTGAGCACTCGGATTTAACGAGGATGCGTATCATACTTTCCCTCTCGTTATTAGGGAAATTTTTGCTCGAGTTTTTATTTTAACAATATTCAAAACAATAGTTTTTTTCTCCCATCTTACGTAATTATGTTCTAAGCAACCCGACTTCGTGGTCGTGTCTTACTTAATGTTAAGACTTATTAGGGTTGTTATTTACCTTCATTTCTCCGAAAGTATCCACCTGAAAATATCATGCGATCTAATCCAATTATTTCCCTCGCAGTCCCCAAAACTCCTTCCGAACACTCCTCGCATCTGAAGCGAAGGTGGGTGTGTGTGTGTGGGCAAACGATCGGGCACACGACATCGCGTGCTTCTCCGCGCCCCCACCCCAATCACGGGAGTCCATCTTTTGTGGAGCAAGCAAGCCGTGAAGTCGCTAGGCCGTTTCTCCTGACAAAACGGATCCGGAGGAAAAAGTCCGAACCGGAAAATCCGGCCGACTTTTGAATGGCTTCTGGATCATTATTTTTACGGCTTCGGAGACGTTGGCCTACCAGTGTGACGTCAGATATTATTGTGGTAATCCATCCACCTCGTTTGGAAGATCTTCAGGTAGCCGGCTTAAGCCCCCTTTGTTCTTGGGGCAGAGGCAAGAGGTGCTTAATCTCCGAAAGACTACATGTTAGGTTGCTGAACTGCTTGCAGTTCAGATATAATGATGTTGAATGAGATTTCTCCGTTTTGCTCGACGCGTGATTTATGTTGTTTAGCATGCGAATTATTTCCAGGTTCTCAGCTTGATGAAAGTTTTTCCGATTTTAGGACTCACCTGTCTCCCATAACGGAAGCTGCGTCGTTGCAGCATACGCAGAAATAATGTAGGCTGTGTACATTAAGCATTGAGTTTGGTTAGAATGTTAGATTTATGCTGGCATAAATAATAACTGTTTATCTAGATTAGCATTTGTCGACGATAAAATTTCCCTCCTAGCACTTAATTAGTGCATTTAATTGTTGACAATAAATACAGCCGTTAACAACTCATTAACACCGCAATAGATTTGTTTTGTTTTCTCAACTGAAGAATAATTAATATATATATATATGTGTGTGTGTGTGTGTGTGTGTGTGTGTAACATCATGGCGGCGAGGCGTGGGATGAAGGGGAAACGGTTGATATTCGGCCGGCCGTGCGTCTCATCAAAGGTTGTTTTCGTAGTTAATCCACCAAATTCAGTTCCCGCGCACAACAATGTAGTTGGCCGGTGAAGTTTGCTGTCGCTTTTAGCCTCTCAAGCCCCGGACACACAGGAACGCACCGCAACTGCAGACACAACTTTATTTCTCTCAACTGCTACATTATAGTGGGGCAATGACAATTCCCAGAAAAGCAAATGTACCTTGAGGCGTGCCTATTTATAACCTAACTAGCTGAAAACCCGCACTTCGCTACGGAGTACATTCAAATTAAATACAACGGTCAATGTATGCAATTAATGCCAAAAAATATAAATATATATATATATTTATAATAAATACGACGATCAATGTATACAATTGATGTAAAAAAACATATTTATAAAAAAATCGTAAGGGATATTTTTATAGACAAAATAATGTCCAATCGTCTGCCGCATTAGCAAGAAAATTTTTTTTTTGTCTATTTAGTTTTTATGCACGTGACGATAAATTTATTTAAAGTACCAGAAAAAGAAATCACGTGATCAGCATTTAATAAATTAAATTCTAAAAAATTAATTTTTAAAAATTCACCAAAAATCAGAAAAGGGAGGTAAAGATTCGAAAAAGATCTCATTTTGAAAGAATTTTTATGATCTTTTTCGTGATATAAATTTTATAACCCTCAAATTATTATTTTAAATGCAAACTTTAAAAAAGTTACAAAAACAGCTTAAAAATTTAATTTTAAAAAATCTATGAAGAATTTTTCAAAAATCTTTCTTAGTGCACCCCTACACTATAAGAAGAATCGCCATGCAAAATTTCAGCCCTTTAGGTCCAGCGGTTTGGTCTGTGCGTTGTATGTCAGTCAGTGAATGAGTCAGTTACGGAACTGTTTTATATATATAGATAGAGGTATAGTCACGTGACCCCTGAACTCTTGCAGTGATTGGCTGAAACCCTGATTTCTGGGCGCTTGACAAAATGGTAAACAACAGGGGTTATATAGGAGTTTACAGGGGTTATATAAAAGATGTCTGAAAGTCAATTCCTTTGTTCTTGGAATCGAAATCCGTAATTAATGAAAAGGTTTTTGAGTTTTATATGTTATATATATATATATATATATATATATATATATATATATATATATATATATATATATATGTGAGAATGTAGTTGGCAACACAACTGAACTATTACTACAACTTCCACTCCTACTACTGCGGCACGAAGGACTTTAAGCGGATGTGTTGTTCTGCAAGCTCCCGATGTTTAGCTCTTTTGATGCTTCTGTGTTTATTTTTTAATTTCATACTAAGTGTTAGTCCTGTCTTGTAAACATCGTCTAGTTTAATTAAATGTTCAAAATAATTAAGTCTAATGATTCACTTCTAAAGGAAGGAGTACTAACTCCTTCCTACATGGGTGCTCGGCCCTCGGACTCGAAAAATACCCCTAGCATGCTGAACTTAAAAAAAAAAAAAAAACTTTATTTTCTTTCGATGATACGACTTGATTTCGACTTGATTTCGACTTGATTTCGACTGGATTACTGTTGTCTGTCATTTTGGATTTGGATATCGAAAGCGAAAGCCAAAGTGATGTGCCACGGACTCTGATGATACTCTGATTGGATGATGAGAACCAAAACCAGAATTGTAAGTAACTTGGATCATATTAAAATTATTTGATGCATACGTTGACGCTTGTTCAAGAAAATTTTGATGATTAAGGGAATTCTCAACTTATTGATGATTTAAGAAAACTGAAAGATATTTCAACGTTCTTTTGATGCAAGAATTTAATTGATGCTAAATTCATTTTTGATGGTCTTTGACGTTGAATTTATCACTTCTGTTTTCTTGAAGAGAATTCTATTTCGATGAAATTATTTGATGATTTGATGAAAATTTCGACATTTAACTTGAAGAATCTTGTTTCCTTGAACAAACCACAACATAACATATATTTTGAATGATTGCAATTTGAATACAGTTTGAAGAATATTATATTATTTCCTTGATGCATAATTTTGACGAAGCGAATGTTTATTTGATGACAACTTTGCTTATTTGATGCGCTTTGATGTTGAACTTAATTCTGCTGTTTTCTTGCGAGAATATTTTTTATTTTGCAGAATGCTTTGATGCTTTCGATTTCACAATTTTGATACTTTCGATTTCCCAATTTTGATGCTTTTAACATTAGAACTTTAACTATTATTTTGATGCTGCATTTACATCCTCTATTTTCTTCAACAGTGATTTATTTTGAAGATTAATTTGATGAATATTTTGCTGAAGTAATATCTAACTTGATACATATCTAAATTTACGTCATCTGTTTTCTTCAACCAGAGAAATTATTTTGAAGAACTTATTATTTGATATTTGATGCTTATTTTAGTTCATAATTTTGTTTTCTTGAACAAAACCTGTTTTAAAGATTACTTATTTTGATGCATATTTTGAGAATCAATATTTTATTATTGAATTGATATTTGAGGAAATTTCGATTTGAAATTTTATTTTTGAATTTGAGTACCTACGTATTATAAGTATTGATTTTGGTTTTGAATATTTGTATATTTGTGTACTATAATTGTTTGAACCTAGTATATAGTTATGGCTACTCTCAACGATTACCCCAATATTGCAAAATCATTAAAAATTGGTGGTACGAATCAAATAAAGGTTCTACATCGTTTAATTTTTGGTACAGACGGCGACAGACAAAATCGTACCAGATTACGTAAATTTACAGGTTTTAAACAGCCATTCGTGTTAGAAGCAACGAAACAGAAAGTACTTAAAGAGTTTTCACTTAAAGACTTGATTTCTATTTGTAATCTACTTCATTTAGAATTTTCAACTGACCCAGACAAATGTGCCAATACCATTCTTATGAGTCTTACTGATTTATCGTTATTAAAAGCAGAATTTTCTGATCTTTCGGAATGCGAAGTGAATGATGACTCACTTCCGGATGCACGTTCATCCCAAACTAACAGCGTTATAGAGGAAAATAGATCTCCCTTTTCTCCCACCATTGACGCAAAAGAATCTTCGAATAAGCAAAATACACACATTTCCGTTGGTGAATCAGATCAAAATTCATTGCCTTCAGTTGAAACTGCGAATCTCTCTTTCCAGTTGTTTAGTCTGAAAGACGTTGTTGATTTAATAACACCTTTCTCGTCTCGTGATAATTACAGTGTTGAGAATTTTATATCTGACGTTGAAGAACTTTTTTGTTTATATCAGATAAACAATCCAATTCACCAAATTACTTTTGTTAGAAAATGTTTAACTGGTCCCGCTCAAACTTTAATTAGGTCTATTCGTGGAATTACAAATTGGGAACAATTGAAGCACCATTTATTAGACGAATTTTCGGACAAAATTAACGGTATTCAGTTACATAAATTAATGGAATCTCGACGTATGAAACCGTTTGAAACCCTACAAGAATATTTCTTAGCTATGAGAGATTTGGCACACAAAGGTTCTCTCGATGACTCCTCTCTGTTTGAGTATGTCATAAACGGAATTCCTGATTCAACAAACAATAAAGTTATTCTTTACGGTTGTAAATCCGTCCCTGAATTTAAGGAAAAGTTGAAAATTTATGAACAAATCTTTAACAGATCACAAAATTTCAGACAAAATAATCAGAAAAAAATTGATGCTTCCTACCTCAATGTGAAAGTCGATAATACACGTAGCCCAAATACACAGCCAGTATGTTTTTCCTGTGGCTTGAGAGGTCACAAAAGCAACCAATGTTTGAATAAGTCACATGGTAAACAATGCTACGGATGTAAAAGTTTTGGTCATGTTCATGCTAATTGCCCTAAAAGTTATCGAAATTCTAAACCAAAACCTGATTCTCAAAAACCTATTTCTGATAAAACTGTAAATGCACTTTCTCCTGAAACTTCATCGAAAAATCCCATGCATGTTGACATTCAACTTGCAGGAATTCAATTGACAGCACTCTGTGACACTGGGTCACAGGCAACCCTCATCAATGAGAAAACCTATCGAAGAATTGGTTCGCCACCATTGCAGCCCACCAACATTCCCTTTTCAGGAATTGGCAAAAACCAAGTTCACAGCATCGGATTCTTTCAGGATTCCATCGAAATTCAAACCATTACTTTACCTGCTAAAATACATGTTCTAGAGGATGACTTGATTCCTTTTGATGTGATTATCGGAATCGACTTTTTGCAGCAAACCCAATTTACATTTGATGAAGACGGTATTCGTTTTACTCTTGATAATAACATCTTCGTTAATATTGCTAATATTCCTGATGACGAAGCTTTCCCATTTGATCTTTCACACATTTTGAATTCTGAAATTCGTGAGGAAGTTCAAAATATCGTTACTTCCTACAAACCACATAAAGTTCAAGACACTGAAATTAAGATGACTATTTTATTACAAGATGAAATCCCCGTAACTCAACGTTCTCGACGACTCCCTTTTGCGGAACAGAAAATTGTAGAAAAACAAATTCAAGATCAGGGCCAAATATGCATGTCTGAAAAACCTCTAACATCTACTCAAGATAAGATTTCTAGGGTAGAGAAAATGGATAATCCAATTGATTTTGAACGTGATGATGATGATGATGATGCCAATGATTTAGATTTGTTTCATGATAATGATGATGGAAAATATTTAGATGATGCTGATGCCAGTGATTTAGATTTGCTTCATGATAACGATGATGATAATGCTTTTGATATTGGAACTATCAAAGCAACTCTTGAACCAAAAATATTTGATGCCGATGATGATGCCCTTGAGAATGAATCCGTCAAAAGTGAAAAGGTTGAACCAAAATTTCAAGTTATTGAAGCTCCCAAACCCCCTGAACAAATAGCAGCTTTTCAACAACAGAAAAACATTCTTTCACAAAACCCAGTTCTTCATGTTTTTCAACAGGGATACCCATTAGAACTCCACACTGATGCCAGCTCCTTAGGTTTTGGCGCTGTGCTCTTGCAACAATCCGATGATGGACAGTTTCATCCTATTCATTATTTTAGCCGTAAAACTACAGTTCAACAAGAAAAATATCATAGTTATGAACTGGAAGTTCTTGCCGTTATTGAAGCGCTAAAAAAATTTCGAAACTACTTGTTGGGAACAAAATTTAAAATTATCACCGATTGTGATGCTTTCCAAAAAACGATGCACAAAAAAGACCTACCAGCTAAAATTGCTCGATGGGCATTGATGTTAGAAGACTTTGATTATGAAGTTTGTCATCGACCCGGTAGACAGATGAAACATGTTGATGCTTTAAGTCGTAACCCCATTCTTGTAATTACCTCAAATGATATCACTCAAAAGGTGAAAAATGCCCAAGACCAGGATGAATTTATATCTCAAATTAAATCTATGCTTGAATCTACACCTTCTGATGAATTTTTTGTTAAAAACGGAATTCTTTATAAACTTCATCTGGATGCCGAACTTTTAGTAGTACCACAAATGATGCAGAAAGAAATAGTGCTAAACGCCCATTCACAAGGTCATTTTGCTTCACAAAAAACCGAATTAATTGTTTCTCGTGAATTTTTCATTCCTCAACTTAAGAAATTAGTTCAAGAAATTATTTCGAACTGTATTCCTTGCATTTTGTCCTCGCGAAAATCTGGAAAACAAGAAGGATACCTTCACCCCATTCCAAAAGGTGATGCACCCCTTGAATGTTACCATTGCGACTTTTTAGGACCTTTACCATCGACAAAAAAATGTTATAAGTATCTTTTTACAGTAGTTGATGCCTTTTCCAAATTTGTATGGATCTATCCCGTGAAGTCCACCTCTACGAAAGATGCCTTAGACAAATTATCCTTGCAACAAACTACATTTGGCAACGGTCAGGTTGAGCGTGCTCATGGCACAATTATTCCCGTTTTAACTAAGTTACCTCTAGATGAACCTGACAAATGGTTTAAATATGTCCCAAGATTGCAACGTATCTTAAATAGTACCACCACACGCAGTACAAAATTCACACCCTTTCAACTTTTAATTGGTGTTAAAATGAAACAACAAGAGGATCTACAGATTAAAAATCTTCTTGACGAGGAACACCACCAAAGAATTCTTGATGACAAAGAAGCGTTACGTATCGAAGCTAAACGAAATATCCTCCGTTTACAGGAAGAAAACATACGACAATATAACAAACGGCGTAAACCGGCTTGTAAATACAAGATCGGTGACAAAGTGGCAATACAACGAACTCAATTTGGAACCGGATTAAAGCTCCGACCAAAGTTCTTCGGACCATATGAGATCACGAACATCAACCCCAACGATCGTTACGAAGTTCGAAAGTTAGGACATCACGATGGTCCAACCATAACATCAACTGCAGCGGACAAAATGAAACAGTGGTGCAGAAACTGAACACCAATACCACTGTGTTGAACACTGCTTGATTTTTTGAAATATTTTTCCTTTTTCTGCTTTTTTTTTTTTTTATCTTTTCAGAATTATTGTTTACAACCCAGCCGCGGACGTCTGGAAAGTCAGAACGGCCGTGTGAGAATGTAGTTGGCAACACAACTGAACTATTACTACAACTTCCACTCCTACTACTGCGGCACGAAGGACTTTAAGCGGATGTGTTGTTCTGCAAGCTCCCGATGTTTAGCTCTTTTGATGCTTCTGTGTTTATTTTTTAATTTCATACTAAGTGTTAGTCCTGTCTTGTAAACATCGTCTAGTTTAATTAAATGTTCAAAATAATTAAGTCTAATGATTCACTTCTAAAGGAAGGAGTACTAACTCCTTCCTACATATATATATATATATATATTTACATGGATGGAGTTAGACTCAGCCTGAAAGGAATAAAAATTAGATTTAAATGCAGTCGGGCTAAACTTAGTACATCCTTTATTAGAGCGAAAATACATCCGTTCGTTCCAGAAGAACGGCTTGGAATAATATCACCTATCAACATTAAACGCGAGAGGGACATAAGACAATTATTTATAGGGTCAGCAGATTTAGGGGCCCGTGACACTAACCCACTCCCGAATTTGGACATATACACTTGTAGAAATGCAAACGCATGCGATTTAAAGGCCTTTTTCTTATGGGAAGTTCTGTGGCTACGGGTTTTAAGAGATAAATTAATATTACTGGGGATTAGTTTTAGGAAAGGAATTTAAATGCTAAAATGGAGGACATAATATTTAAGATATTACTTACTTACACACACACACACACACACACGCACACACACACACACACACACACACACACACACATATATATATATATAATTTTCCTAATATTATATATTATATATATATATATATATATATATATAATATTAGGGAAAATTATGTTTGTTGATATCAGGTTGGTAAGAATATTGCCCTCGTATAAAATGTTAAATATCTGCAATAAATAGGTAATGCATCCTTTTTAGCCTGTATTGGGCATTTTCAAAACATCTAGTACGCGTATGTGTGAGTGAGATGCTTGATTTAATTGAATATCATTTTAGCACCGTGCATTCTCCGATAACACCAGCCTTCTAAGCCAAATTCCATTATCCCAGTTTGTCGTCAGGCCATTCCAACCCAGCTACGCCCCAATCTCTGCACCCATAACGCCGCTCGTTCCCAACCCCGAATTCGTACCTACGCGCTTTAGCTTAGGGGACCGCAGCTATTCGGTTAGATTTAAATCTCAAAAATGATTTCTCCCAAATGTTCTTTTCTGCCGTCATAAAATTGATGGCTCAGAACGAATGGTGGACATCTTTGAGTTTTCGTTCAATTGAGTTGCCACGGCTTCCATCCCTTTATTTTAAATGGCTGCGTTCAAATTAATAGATTCTGTGGAGTCAGTTGGAAGGGGGCGTTGACTGCTGCTTAAATTCTGTTCAGATGGCTTTAATGGGCTCGTGTGCAGAAAATTGGGATCCTTTGGTGACGTGAGAAGACTCGTGTTACTATGCATTTGTATATGGGCTTGCATATTTAAGTCTAGAAAAAAAGGACATTAATTCTAAAATGACTACACTGTAACCGAGAAATGGTGGATTTTAAACTTAAAAAAAAAAGGCTTTCGGATCAGTAATGCCTTCTTTTAGTGCGCATGCTCGAGAATTTTCTTTGGGGAGATTATGGTAACGATAAAAAATGTGATAACATTAAATGATAATAAAATTAATTATTAATGTCATGATAACTTTGATAATAAATACGAATAATATGTAAGAATTGTTCATATGATATTTCTTGCATATTATTCGTATAATTATATGTAAGAATTGTTCGTATATTTCTTACATATTATTCGTATAATAATATGTAAGAACTGTTAGTATGCTCGAGTGCTTTTGCTCGAGAATTTTCTTTGGGGAGATTATGGTAACGATAAAATTGTGATAACATTAAATGATAATAAAATTAATTATTAATGTCATGATAACTTTGATAATAAATACGAATAATATGTAAGAATTGTTCGTATGATATTTCTTACATATTATTTGTATAATAATATGTAAGAATTATTCGTATAATAATATGTAAGAATTGTTCGTATGATATTTCTTACATATTATTCGTATAATAATATGTAAGAATTATTCGTATAATATTCGTATTTATATATTTGAATAATATGCAAGAATATTAGCGTTTGGGGAATATTGTAAAAATAATGATGCATAACATCATAAAATGTTTCTGACGTTATGTTTCTGACGAATTGTGTAATAGTAATGATAATGCAGAACTATGTGATCAATTGTGGGATAAAAATGATAATGAGAATTGTGTGTTAATAATTATATATTTGAATCACCCGATAATAATTGTGTTGAAGTACGTGATAACAATACTGATGGATCACGAGATAAGAATGACGATGAAGAGTAATTCAATCAGAATGTATATTAGCCTCAAGAAGAAAAATTGTTAAATTTTTACGACATGATGTATGCTAGCAAACTCTTCTTCTTCTTATGTTACGTATAGATGTAAATTAAGTACATGTTATGCATATGTGTAAATGTCAACAAATGCAGATATTAAAATACTTTATTTATATATATATATATATATATATATATATATATATACTGTGGAATCTCGTTCAAGGGACCGACTGAACTGAGCGATAAATGCGGGAAAACGGTAGGTGGATGAACATAAGAAAGCAATATGATCGTTGGGACTGAGTGAAATAAACGACACATACGGAAAAACGTTGATTCAGGAAACGATCGATCGAGATTCCACTGGATGAACGTATGTCATAAGTATAAAAGAAGTGTAATTAAATAAATAATTAAAAGAATTTTTGAAGTTTTTTAATATAATTTCTTAGTCTTTTGTAATATAATAATCCTTACTCTACATACCGTTGTCATTTGGCTAAAGAGAAAGTTTTCGTCTAGATTTTTATTAAGTATAGAGAGAGATATACACATCTATAGAGAAAATTTTTTGTACGTGTTTCTTAAAAGCAATTGTAGTTGATATTTTTCTCAGTATTTTTCTTGTATTTTTATGATTAAAAACATGCTTTTTGAACATGGAAGAGGAAAAATATCATGCATTTCTAGGTTAAATGTACTTCTATTGAAACATACACACTGCTTAATATTACATTCAGCATTTAAAATCTTATGAACGTTTAAATTCAGATTGTTTCTCTAAAATGATCGTTTTATTAATATAAGCATTAATACAGTATTTAATACTTTTCTACCATTTCCGTGACTGTTTTCATGCTTTACAACAAAGAAAAGTGCATTTTAGTTGTAACTGTGAATTAAAATTTCTGAAAGACATTTATGGTAGTTCTTTGATAAAGATTCAATAATATAATAATTTTTCGAACAAAAGAGAGAAACTGGGTAGAAACATTCGCATTGATTGTGTAACAAACAAGCTTTGAAATATTCGTTTCTCACACAACGCTGCAAAACATAAATGTTTATGAGACACAGGAAATTCAATTAAGTAGTTTCATAAAAGCTTCATTCATTAACAACGCGTAAATAGGCTCTGATGGCAATGCATTTTAAAACATGGTTTCAGACCAAAAGAAATAGCTCTGGAAATGCATGTACATTTCCCATCTTGTTCGTTTTCGAAGATGGAGGCCATTTATTGCATGTGACATAATTTTATTTAGCTTTTCACCGAAGATTCTAACAAGATTTCCCATCGTTAATTAGAGACATCTAATAGTGTCTCCTTCTGTAAATACTAATGGCTTTGCTTCAGGTTTTAAAGCTTGGTGGAGGTTTTAACTTTGGTGTTAAGTGCATTATGTATCGGACAATTGAAAAAAAAGAAGTCTGAGATGCTTCTAGTATGTGATATTTTTCTCAACAACTTTCACCCAGCGATATACCATCAGGAGGAAATTTTTTTTTTCAACATATTAGATTTGAGTTAGAGATAAAAATAACGAAGAGTATAAACAGATATCGAAAGGTAATTTGATTAGAAAAAATTAGTAAACGAGAGTTAATATTAATTCATTTAAATCATTTTAAATCTTCGTTTCTTTGTCTAAAGTTGTTATAATAGTTTGCACCGCTTTGATGTTGTTTTTAATACCCCCTGGACGGAAGTGTTCCAGACCAGGTATATATAGGCTTCGTGGGTTGTTGAAGGAGGCTCAGGTTTACAGTAGCACCACAAAAATCGGAGTCCGCCTTAGCTAGGTGCCACCTCAATTTGGACCAAGCAACACCAAGACCGACATCTGGGTGGGTGGGAGTACCCTCTCTGACCTCATACAGAGACTTTCCGGGCTACGGATTTAACATACCCATATCCGGACTAGATACGGAGATATTTCGTGGAGCTTGTCGGGATTCGAACCGGCGCTGAAAGCCGACACGCTACCACTAGTCTACCTAGGGCCCCTGCATCACTTTTTTCATATTTATTTAACTTTTCATCACTTATAATATTTTGGTTGGTGATGGCCGAATGGCTAAGTCACTGGCTTTTGGTACCATAGTCTGTACGTTTGAGTCCCTTGTCTAGGCATGGACGTTTGTAGTCGTTCAGAATCGGCTTTAAGCAGTAAGTCCAGGTCTAATTAGCCCTCGTGTAGCAAAAGTTGACCGTAGTTAACCAAACCAAACCAAACCAAACCAAACCAAACCAAACCATCACTTATAATAAAACTGGCCAGTCCAGGAATAGAGTCGGACCATTTCATTCTAAAGTGATATAATTCGATCTTCACTATAATTAGCCACCTAAATGATAATAAAAAACTTTGTCAAAATATAAGTAAAGTTGTTTTGAGTGATTTTTAAAAGCCTATTTTCATGTCAAGAAACTTATGTAAATAGCTAATGCTGATAACTAATTATAAGTACAAAAGACGATTTAACTTATTAATCAGCTAAAAATAATTTTAATATTCTGAAATGAACCATTAAAAGAAATACTGAAGATGTGTAAAAAATAAAATCCAAATGAATGATTAAGAATGTGTTCGAGATAAGTCCTTGGATTAAGATAATTCATAAAACTATTAGTTTTTGTTAACATTATATGTAAGGAAGATTACTAATCCACAAATTTAGTTGCCATTTATATAGTTGATAAAACTATAGGGACAGCTTTATTTCATAAGCTTTTCTCGTAACTTCGTAAAATCTCTAAGCGCATTAACTTTCCCAGTATTATCTAATTGTTCATAAGAGTTGATTAGCTACATTATTTTTAAATATCGGTTTAGGATAATTAGGTGTGGTACTCTTGGAATAAAAATAATCATATTAATTCATACACTAAAACTTTATTTGTTTTGCTAGAATTTGGCGCGCCAAAAAAAAATTGCAAAATAATGCCCTAATGTTATGAATACATATTCTTAAAATAAAGAAATTGATTAAAACAAGTTTGGTTGAAAAATTAAAACAAGTTTGGCCGTAGGCTTTGGAGAAACATGCATTTTTAAGCATCATCACGTTTCATAATTACGTTTAGACGAATCATAGTTTTTTCAAACTTCATATTTGTGATCTGTCGGCTGAAAGATATCTTAGTATTCGGAAAAAGGGCTTTAGTTTGTGAAATGGTGGATGATTTCTTAACCTATTATGAAAATTCATTATTCTGATAAATCCCTTTCCATGACGAGAAATGAAAATGATAAACTTTGTGTATTATTTTTTTAATGTCATATCTAACAAAATTATTGTCATCCGAAGCACTCTCTGTTAAGCTTATATGCCGCATCGTAAAATAATGTGGAATATTTAGCAACCTTTTATGAAGGAGGAGATAGAAGGATGGAGTAAAATATTTCATTAAATTATGCCAGACCAAATCTTCATTTCCGTGCTGCATTGAAATTAGTCCAAAACCCTTTAATAGTGCGTGACACAACAGGTTACGAGTTGTTCTAGTAATGTACAAAGTTAAAGCCTTCTTTTAATTTTTATTACTCTAAAAGGCCTTTGCACGGAAGTGGCGAGGCTTGCCGCTAGCATAGCGGCTCAACCGGTAGTCGTGGCATTTCTCTACCACAATGAAGTTTAAATATAGGATATACATTACCTAACGTAACATTTTTAAAATCTGAAAGGCACCTCGCAGCAGTATAGTTTAAATTTTGCTCTACTATTTTTACGAAAAGAGTTAGATCTGCATTTTATGAGCGCCGCTTCGTGTTCCCTCTTGGTTCCAGAAATTATGTTCTTTTATAATTAATTATTTCTACTAAGCTGATAATTCTTTGAGGTACGCTGTTAATTAAGCAGCGTGCGAAAACTTTCTGAAAACTTCCGTAGAGAGCGTTTTATTTCCTCCTCATCTTAGACGAGGTTGGATCTTGATGCCACTCATTAGTTTAAAAATTTAATTCACAAAATTCGCAAATTTTTAAAGCCAGAGTAGCTCTAACAAGGGGCCTCACTCCCAGCAATTAGAAACCCCGGAAAGAAGAACCTATATCTCTATGTCTCCAGTAATAATCTCTCATCCGCTTTTGTGCCTGCATGAAATTCGGAGGAGAGTGCAGCGCGTGCTAATTGCACTAATGGAAAATTTCGTGCCCCCGGGGAATTCTTTTTACCACTTTCCGCTGTCTTTTGAAAATTGGGCGGGTATTGGCTTAAAATTTCCCCATTCCATTTTGATATGACAGAAGAATGGTATTTAATAAGTAGAACTATGTTTTCCTCGGCGAAGGTTCATTGTCTGTATATAGACGATGAATGCAGGCATGGGAGTGGTTGAACTTGTTGCGGGCAGAAATCGTAATTAATTTCGCACTCAGCACACAATTTGTTAATCCTACTGTGAATATCGTCCAACATAGTTTTAATAGGCATAACTAACTCTGTATATGTTTTTCCAGTAAGGCATTAAAAACCTGGAATTTCTTTTCAGTATGTGCTATTTAATAGTCTAAGAGAAGTTCCTTGACTTATAACGGTTGCCTACCAAAAAAAGCATTAAAAGTAGTGTCTGTGAGTCACGCTGTATAACACAAGCGTATAAGAATTATTAAGTACACATAGTGATCAGAAACTTCTATAGAGGTATGGATGATGTATAAGCTTCCACCCCCACGTCTCTCTTCCCCCCCCCTCTCTCTCTATATATATATATGTGTGTGTGTGTGTGTGTGCGCGTGCGTGTGTGTGTGTGTGTGTGTGTGTGTGTAAGTAACATAACGCACATCATTTTAACTTAGAAATGGGTATACGAGACCGGAGTGGAAAAGACGAATAAACACTCGAGGAAAACATAGTCCACACGTTGAACAACTGGACTTATTTATTCCGGATTATGAAGACACTCTGCAGAACATACACACAGCAGATTTAACATCGACGCAGATACATGGCGCAAGTTGACGACATGGTGTTGCACTATACAAAAATATAACAGCCGCGACAGACATGTTGAGGAGGTGAACATCACATAAACGTTGACATAGCGTTATAGGAGTGACATTAAATATGATATCAGCCACCGGCAGTCAGAAGGCAGGCTTTACAATATGCGGACAACAGAGGGACATAGCTTGAATTTTGGCGCGAGACTAGGCGCGCGACGAAAGCAAAGCGGGACGTACACTTTAGGGCAAGCACGAAGACAGAGAGAGAGAGAGAGGCGGTCTCCGGGGCGGTCTCATTACGAATGATCAAAGGCACGAGGGATGCCATAAAACCTCCTCTCGATGACGGGACCAATAAATCACTGCTTTGTCACCCACGAGAATGGTGTATGTAATATGTAATTAACATATATATGTATATATATATATAAATATATATATGTATATATATATATATATATGTATATATATATATATATATATATATATATATATATATATATATATATATATATATATATATATATATTAATTAGAGTGCACCAGAGAAGCAGATGTTACTACCATAGCTCTTCGAAGATATAAAAACAGAATTCTCTCGTGCATAAAGGAAATGAGAACATGGTACTTTATGCATTACGTGCATGAATATAGCTTTAATCAAAATATGATCTTTCTTAATAACTTATAAAAGCCAAATCATGTCCATGGCATAATGCTTTATTTTTGAAATTATATCCTGCGGTTGATAGATATCTCATTCATCTGTGAGTGTGTTTTAGCTGAAATTCTGAAACTCCAGTCCATTTACGAATTCTTACTGTGCGATCCTGTCAACCACAAACCAGTCATCAAAATTTCTGCATCCCACAAAATTATCTTTCATCATTTTATTTTATTTTATTTTTAAGAAAAACAGTCCAATTTGTTTTTCCCATCAAAATTATTATTTATCTGGATCATGAAAGCCATAAATGTATACCATCCACCTGCAGTCCCTTTCTGTTCCGTATCATTAAATCACACGACCATTCGATCTGGAGCTCCAGTTTTCCTAACCAACCCCCAGACTCTCTGAACATCTCACAGCAACTCCTCTGCAAGAATATCGGAGGAAAGAAATACGGTAATTGTAGATCCTGCTGTACGACAGCCCTGATTGCGTTTGATCTACCCCCCACCTTCCATTACGGGGCACCAAGGAAGAAGGGGTGGCGGGGAGGGGACACTGCCACAATGATCGCGTTGCAGGCCCTTAATTAGGGGGGTCCATTGTTTTTAGGAAGATGGACAGGTCGTGACGTCCAGGGAAAATTCTCTTAGCGGTCAGGGCGGCGAAGGACACGTCAGAACGTGAGCTGGAGAAATGAAATTCTCGTCGATGATGCGGTTGCAGGGGACTGACATTTCCGTTCAGTATCACTTTTGGCGTCTGGTAATATCCATACACGTCAGACTGAGGAAAAGATGCAAATTTCATAGATAATTCAATGGTATAATTCTTAATTTATGCAGCAAAAATTTTGACTGGTAGTATTAATATAAAGGAACACACCAGACTGGGGAATGTAGATAAATTGAACATATATGTATGTATGTATGTATATATATATATATATATATATATATATATACATAAGTTGAAACAGAAAATCAAAAAAATACAGGTTAACCAAATTAAAAAAAACCCATGAATTTAGTAACTGTTTAAAGATTAGATGTTATTTTCAACGGTGACTATAGTATTAATAAGCTAAGAATTATTCCTGAAATTTGCGATCTTTTAGAGGTGCCCTACCTCACCCTGGACAATTCTTACAAAAAATCAACCAGGAACAGTATCCAATATTTTTCTTGTTTGATTTATTCACTTATTAGTTTATTTTTTACTCGGTGGCGTAGCCAGGGGGGGGGGGGAAGGAGGTCTATCATGCCCCTGTTGCCACTCGCAGAGGGGCGCCAAATGGTCCCCAAGACCATGTTGGGCGCCAAAAGGTATCGTGTCCCTGGCGCCAGTTATGTTAACTACGTCACTGTTTTTATTTGACACACATTTGGCTTGTTTTAAATATTTTTTGGTTATTAAACTCATATTTACTAAATTATTAAATTTATATTTATTCCCTAGTGCATGTAGTGGGTTTTTTTCTGTCATGGAACAGATGCAAACGTATTTGTTAATAAACATGTACACTGAATACCATTTCCTTGAAAATTGTCGGATAGTTGATGAAGGTAATCTACTGGCCCCTGCTTTAGCAGTTAGATGATTAAGACCAAATATCTTGTCCCCTAAGGGTATTAAATTCAAAGTGGATAAATTATTAATTCTTCTTTATAAACTGTTCAATTGAATTATGCTTATTAAATTACCTATGAAACTTATATTTACTAAATTACATATCAAAATAATGTTTATTAAATCACCTATTACATAAAACTTTAAAAATTACCAATGAAAATTTTACATATTAACTTTGCTCATTAACTTATGTTTACTAAATTACCTGCAAAATTTTTACTTACAAAATTATCCTATAAAGTTACTAAATTACCTATTAATCTTGTCAAATTACCTATTGGTCTCATTAAATTACTCCTGCGTATTAAATTACCTGATAATTATATACTTTCTTTCAAGCATAAACTCATATAATTACCTGTTAATCTTAAGCATAAAAAAATTACTTATCAATCTTGTTCTTATAAAATTACTTCTTATTCGCAGTATTTTTTTAAGCTTAAAGACACGCGTACAAGTCTGTAAGAGTGCACATATTTCATTAAATCTAACCTCAATATTAATGCAATATTAATTTTATTTATAATTACACCATAGTTATGAGAAGAAATAATTAATTGTTCAGGGGTAAAATATAATAGTGACATAGTACTACTGGCAATAAAGATATACATCATTCAATCAATGTTGAAATCAGTAAATTTTACAGGTTTGGTGTTCAAGAGTGAGCTGAAAATTTTACATCCAATATATAAGCTTCCCTTTGCGTTTCTTAAAAATATTATGTTTATGTAAACACATTCCAGCAGAAATTTTATAAGAGAAAATTTATATACATATAAATATCAACACTTATAAATATTAATTTTATTTATAACTATAGTATAGTTATGAGAAGATGTAATTAATTGTACAAGGGTAAAATGTAATAATTAACATAGGACTACCGGTCATTCCGATGTACTTATTTCCATCAAAGTTTAAACCAGTCTATTTTACTGATTTGGTGCTTAGAAGTGAGCTGGAGATTTTCGATTCATAATATAAACTTCTCTTCGGATTTCTTAAAAATATTATATAGATGTAAACACATTCCAACAAAATTTTTATAAAAGAAAACCAATCGCTTTTTTTTTCCGAAGCTGTTACGTACATTCCTAAATTTTCTTCCTATATTTTCAAGTATCAAAATACCCTAGTAAAAGGGGGGGAGGAAATGTCACAAAGTGCGAGTATGATTTAAAGATGATCCTGAACTTTATATTTTCCTATGGAATACTGTGATAAAATAAAAAATCAGAAGTTTTCTTTTTTTTTGTCTGTTTAACTTCTGTCAGTAGAATAAAATGGTGCGCACACATGGCCTACTTTTCAGAAATTTTCCTCGGAAGCACGGAATACTTTTAGACAGCTCGCCATATTTTCCCCGATACATTCGAGTTGCAAAATAGAAATCTGAGACTTGGCTGGAAAACTCACCGTTTTGAATTCTATTACGGCGTGTCGGTCACAACTCTCCAGTAAGTGTTACGGTAGCACGAAAATTTTAACCAAGTCCTTTGATGCGAGGTCTACATCTATTGCATATTCAGATGTTTGTGGAAAATTTCCGCGGGAAACCGGGGAGGGGAGGGGGGTGAAGGAACTAGAATGATGGATAGGTTCTTCGAGTGACGCACAGATACCTTACCCTTAGAGCCTATTTGAAATTTGCTCAGGAAAAAAAAAAAAATCCGCCAAGAAGTTTCGGTTCTCAATGGCATTTCAGAAAGGGGGGTTGTGGAAAGAGAGCTTCATTATTATAAGGGGAAGGAGTGAGGGGGGGAGAGAAAGGGTTTTAATGCGGTCGGGAAAATTGGACGAGGAGGGATAAAAAAGAATAGGGTGGGGTGCTCTTGAAGCAAGTTGTAAAAACGGGAACAGGTTGATGGAGTGCGGAATTTTATTAAACTCAAAAGAAGCCATTGCAGTCTTCCGCGAGACGGTTTGCGTTTAAATGTCAATTAAACTTTCAGCCGGGTATATATCATTTGTTTGATATGTAGCTTCCACTGCTGCGTTAGACCTTAAGACTGCTATGTACTAACCCCATTGGATTCGCTCACCTCAATGTTAACCTATGGAGAAAATTTGTCCACGGATTGCCGACTTGGATTCGAAGATTTAAAAAAAAAAAAAAAAATTGTACTCCGTCATAGAGAAAGAACTTTTACATTCGTGTACATTTTTCGTTTTTTTTTAAATGCAATTAATATTTTAAAATTTAAATTATTCGGGGAAAAATCTAGTATAGTGTGTTTTAAACGCTCATAAATTCCTTCGGTGGAAGAAATTTATAA
The DNA here is from genome assembly GCA_907164885.2 of Dolomedes plantarius. NCBI lineage: Eukaryota > Metazoa > Arthropoda > Arachnida > Araneae > Dolomedidae > Dolomedes > Dolomedes plantarius. The sequence continues at coordinate 172,811,235 of OU015498.1, read as the reverse complement.
AATGAATCCTGTAGCGCTTTGCAGAAAAGTTCAGGCTATCTGACAATGCCAATTTTATTTGATTATCAGCATTTCTGTACCTGTAAATAGTTGACAAAAATATATTTTAAATAAAAAATTGGGGGGCAGCGCTTAACCCCCCTATAGAGAGAGAGCCATTACAATCCCTCAAAATGTCAATTCCTTCGGTGGAAGAAATTTATAAAATGAATCCTGTAGCGCTTTGCAGAAAAGTTCAGGCTATCTGACAATACCAATTTTATTTGATTATCAGCATTTATGTACCTGTAAATAGTTGACAAAAATATATTTTAAATAAAAAATTTGGGGGCAGTGCTTAACCCCCCTATAGAGAGAGAGCCATTGCAATCCCTCAAAATGTCAATCCTAAGGGGTTTGGAATTCTCGAACTGTCAACTGGACTCCTCCCACCACAAGAGTTTGCAAGAAGAGGAAAAGGGAAATACGATTATTTTCTTAGTACATAGCAGTCTTAATGAGCGAAACTGTTAATTTGAATGACTTTCCTCAACTGTTCTCACTTTCCTTTCCGGTCAGTAGCGCAGGATATTGTCCGTCCATATACTGTTGTTTATCTCATTCGTGATTTGAAAATTTTCAACGGGAATTTATATCATTGATATGCAACGTGGTACGTCATAATTCTTTTCAATGGTCGGATACTATTCGAACGACTGTCTGCTACCGCTGGCCCTTGAGACACACATCCTCTGATCTAGACAGTTCTTTTAACTACTCAGCTACTTTGGGATGTGAGGATGAATTTAAGTAATGACATTTTATTTACCTAATTTTTGCGCGAATTTTATTGTATTCTGTGGAAACCCTAGATACCCAGTGTAAAGTTTGAATATGTAAGGACTAGCTGAAAACCCGCACTTCTCTACGGAGTACATTCAAATTAAATACAACGGTCAATGTATGCAATTAATGCCAAAGAAAATAAATAAATAAGTAAATAAATATATTTATAATAAATACGACGATCAATATATACAACTGATGTAAAAAAAACCAAAAAATATATTTATAAAAAAAGTCGTAACGGATATTTTTATAGACAAAACAATGTAGAAGAAAATATTCAAATTAAATCTAATAGTATATACTAAAGAATATAGTACAGTCAATATAGTACAGTTTGAGGAACATAACTTTTACAGTGTTTAAATATTTTTTTTGATAATGTCCAATCGTCTGCCGCATTAGCAAGAAAAAATTTTTTTTTTTGTCTATTCCGCTGTTATGCATGTGACGATAAATTTATTTAAAGTACCAGAAAAATAAATCACATGATCAGCATTTAATAAATTAAATTCTAAAAATTAATCTTTAAAAATTCACCAAAAATCAGAAAATGGAGGTAAAGATTCGAAAAAGATTTCATTTTTTAAAGGAATTTTTAGGATCTTTCTCGTGATAAAATTTTATAATCCTCAAATTATTATTTTAAATGCAAACTTAAAAAAAGTTACTAAAACAGCTTAAAAATTTAATTTAAAAAAATCTAAGAATAATGTTTTCAAAAATCTTTCTTAGTGCACCCCTACACTATAAGAAGAATCGCCATGCAAAATTTCAGTCCTTTAGGTTTAGCGGTTTGGTCTGTGCGTTGTATGTCAGTCAGTCAATCAGTCAGTCAGTGAGTCAGTGAGTTACGGAACTGTTTTATATATATACTAGATAGATAGATGTCAAAAAGCGGGAACATCACCTGGCTTTAATATATTTTATAACTAACAAGAGACATATTAAACATACGATGTGTCGCACCATTGACTTAGCGATTTTACTCTATATTAAGTTGGTTGTATGTACCCTAGAAGATGTTGTTATGGGTGTTATACCCATAACATGTATATGATTATACATTGTTCTTGACTTCATTAAGAGAAATATATTAAAAGCTTATCATTAAAAGCTTAGTCTGATGCATATCGATCACTAAGCTTTTGCGATGTTGTACAAATTTAAATTGTCTGACTTTAAAAAAAAAACCTGATGATGGAAGAATTTTCTTTTAGACATCACTGTTAAAAAAAGTGGAAAAAGAACCTGGTCAGCAAACAGGAAATATTGAAGATATACCAAAAAAAAAAAAAAATGATGTGCAAAGCAAGTGGTGTAAAGCAAGTTGTGGAATTAATGCAGCTTCCCAACACTTCCTTAGAAATTCTTCTGTGGTCTAATTTTTTTATTGGTACAATCATGTGCTGTTAAGGATTATAGACTCGGGAAATGGTGTTGTTGTTGTGTTGTTGCTAATGCTCCCTGGTTGGAGGTTCCATTCACCAGGTCCTAATAGGCTATTGAGCTGAAAGGGGGGGGGGGGGCACCTGTTTTGAATTAGCACCACAAGGGTCGGAATCTGACTTGGCTAAATGAGCGGTCCCGTAATTTTGAACCGAGTCAAGTGACAGGAACACTTGACCCCGCACCTCCAGAGATAAATTTGAGAACTCCAGGTGAATTTTGAATACTGTAGGTACAGGGTCATATAGCATCTTATCCCATTAGCGTCTAGCTATAGCGTATAGCTATCCCATTAGCTTTAGCGTCATATCCCTTTCATCAGACATTGCAGCCACGACCTATTTTACGTGCCTCGGCCACCATTAGTGAATACGGCGGTGGATTTGCAGTGACTAGATTCGAACCAGGGACGTTCAGATCATTGGCCCGATGCTTTTGCCAACTGGACCACCACCCTGCAGGGAAATGGTTTTTGACGTTGTTAGAAATCAGGGAACTAGCCAGTGCCGCTCGATCATTTAGCTTTTGTGGACAAACTTCATCGGAACAAAAGCCACGATAATCAAAACATTCCCCCCTTTTTCTTAAAGAATGTTCCCCATACAAATACTATGCATGTATTCGTCGGCATTTCAGGATGTGTTCGATTCAATTTACTCCACCGTTTTTCTACGCTGTCTCAACGCTTCCTAAACAAGCTTTTACGGTACGGAGGCGCTTTTGTAACAAGCCCGAATTCCCATTCATCGGGATGTAATCGCAGTGGGGACTTTTCAAGCCTGGAGACATTCATTCACAAACTACAATGGCCTGTGACAAAAACTGCATTTTCCCCGGCTTCCTGATGAGATCATGTTTCCATTAGGGCAATTAGCGCTGCAGTCAACTCCCCGGGATTTCTAAACACAAAGGGTTTCAATCTGGAGTCAGAGACGTGTGAGCCTTCCTTGGAATCTAATTAGTATAAGGAAAAGTTTTAAAATCGCCCCTAAAACAAAGAATTTTGCGTATCTGTGTCATAAGCCAATGAAAAGCATCAAGAGCAGTTCTGTATTGTCTAGACAACGACAACAACGAAAAAAAAAGAAAGCGTAGAGAGAATTGTCGACATTTTTAAAAGGGAAATGATACAACCTCTTGAAGGAAATATTTATAATCTAATTAGCAGTAAGACGCTTTATAGCTAGAAGAATAGTCGTTGATATGTAAGAAAGGTATTCCTTGTGGGCTTCATACTATATCTCCATTCTCCGACGTATCGGAGAGTTTTAGTCGGATAATTGCATATTCTATCTCACAGAAAACTTTATATCTAAATGAAGAAGAAATATGCTGTGATCGAATATCAGAAGAGAACGAAATATCTTACCTTGCATGACATCCAAATCAATAATATTAAGCTTTTAAAACGAGCATTCTTAGCCTACGAATGTGAGGGAAATAGAATGCATCTGATGGATAACCAACTAAATGCATGGCATTATAAAAAGACCAGATTATCGTACTTTTATAGGAACTGAACTCTAGGGATTTGAAAGAGGTGGTTTTATCAACATAATTCTGATGTAAAATTCAACAACTGGAAATCAAGAGAATAACTGCTTGGGTTAACCTGTGCTTTTCTGTAAGCATTTATAGAGTCACGAGCAATTAAAAGCCCAAAGATATTAATGTCAAAACGATGAACAGATCTGTGCTGACTTATGCACGTAGACTTAGACAGTCACTTACACATGATTTGGGAGGTTTTGAGGGAAAGATACTGAAGGCGTTATGTATATATATATATATATATATATATATATATATATATATATATATATATATATCCTAATAAATGGATTATGTTATGGAAAAATTTAATCTTAAAACTAAACCGCTTTCCAAAAGGTTCTTAATATTGTGAATTTTACGAAGACACAACAAAGTGAGTTTGGCTTATTTTTTAATACCTTACGAAAGAGTTCCTTTCACATGGCATTTTAACGTGTCTATGCTCTAAAAGTAACGCCATCTCTAATAGCAGGCCAATTATCTTGTTTTTCCATACGCTTTTGTGTAATAGTGACAAAAATTATTAGAGTGTTATACATTACCGATATCCACAAAAGAAGGAATTTTATTTGCTATCATTTCACTCTCAAAATAAAACTGATTTATCCCGTCAAGATCTATATACATACGTACATACATACATACATACATACATACATATATATATATATATATATATATATATATATATATATATATATATATATCAATAATTTCTTCTTAGCCTACCATCGCATAGCCTTTGTTTCACCCACTTAAATATAAGATAAAGGGCAAAGGAAAACAATAGATAGTAAAAATTGCTATTTGAAATAAATGAATTAAGTACAATAAAAGAAAAAAGAAAACGAATACGATAGTTAAGATGTAATTTAAAACTCTTTGTGGGAATAAAAAATGAGATAATGATTAAAAAGAGACAAAAAACAAAAGGGGAGATATTGTTAAAAAAAGTAGAGGTATTTTTTTTTAAGGTATATGAATGTTTGGTTATAAGGTTTTCGTTGTAATGTTTAATTTAAAGGAATAAGAATGTTTCGTTAAATAAAATCTATTTTCCATTCTCACGTAATCAAAATAATTAATTAACACCTTTAAACGTTTAAAGGCGAAAGTGTTTAATGATGATGTATGGGGAAACAGTTTTTTAATGCATGAAGTTATGACGACGTGGCTTAGTTGTGTAATGGTCAACTCATTTCGAAGACGTGCCATCTATTCCCGATTCAGCGTAGTTAAGCAGACAAAATGCATATGGACAGAACGTGCGGGAGTGTCTTTGTTAATACAAAATTTTGTGGAAAATCCTAAAAAATCTTTAAATCATTAGGAGATCGAAATTGGTTTGAATATCCATGGTCCACGTTTCGAATTTTGATCCAGCTAGAAATGTATCATAATGGGTTGTTATGCAAAGGTATGATCTATGTGAGATATAATAATTAGGCACCTTCGAAAATTAGTTTAAAGGAACGGGTGCAGCAAATCTTGTGTTATTGGTTTTAATGGAAAATAGGTTATATGTGAGTGAAGTCATTCAAATGAAACTTCTTGACTGGATAAATTAATTTCTCAAAATCTACCATGGAAATCAGAAGTCCCGTTCTGAAAGATGAGTGCTATACAATGGAATGGGTATGGAAATAGTTATGTTTGAAATGATTAAAACGCAAGCAATTAGTTAGGCAGAAACCTAACGAACATGGGGGTGTCGCACTGTTAAACATTGTGCCGAGAGGGTGGCTATTCCAGAGCTATAAACTTCTAACGATCACCGTCTTCCTATAGGATTTTCGGAGATTCAACATGCTTGTGGCAATTCAGATATTACATCACTGCAAAAGCAACTCATCTCCAAAATAATCCTGTCATCTTCATTTGCGTGCTTTATGCAAAACTCGCACTGAAGACGCTGCCACGGGCCTCGGCGATGATTGGAATTCGAAGCGTACGACACAACGTAATTTCAGTATACAAGATTACTAGAACACCACGGCAAATGGTGATAAAGCCAAGTCTCTTCGTAAAAGAAGCGTCAACTCAGTAACTTTTGCTCACAATCTAGTAGTAACTATGTCATCGCCTACGACACTTCTTTTAACTGAAAAACAAAAACGAAGAAGCTGGAAATATTTCTGTTGAATTAGAAGCGGAATATCCCAATAAATGTAAGAATATAAGTTTTCTTCTTATACTTTTTTTAAAGAGTTATTTTGGCTCTATTAAGGTATCCAACTACGTTTAAAACATCGATTTTGACGAAAATTCCGAAATTGTTTTTATTCCTATTTTTTTAAAGATTGTAAATTTATGTTTCTAAAGATTTCGATACGATCATTAGACATGAAATGAGAGCGATTTAAAGATCAGCAGCAGCTATGAATTTTAATAGAATTTAAAAAATTTAATCGTGTTTCCCGAAGAACATTTTTTATGAAAAATGTAAACTATTCTTACGATAACTCAAAATCTGACTCTTGTAATAACTCAAAATCTAATCATGGTATGTCTATGAAATTTTTCACGTGTATTTTTCATAATGCTAAGAATGTAATGGACTACAGATTTGGTTCTAGGTATATCATTTGTTGATTTATAGCTGCATTTATAAAAAAATCTCATAGAAAATTACTAAAATTTTACATTTAATTGCATATAATGACCTGTATTTTTTCCTTACATTTTGAGATATCGGTTAACTTGTAGGTCATTACTCTTAGAGGGTACTTACGTACATATGACAAAAAAAAGTTAATGTTATATGCAGAATTTTTTTTCAGCGCTAGAGCCGTTTTTGTAAAAATTTGCTAAATTTCCTCAATTTTGTAAAAATTTGCATAGTTAATGTCTACTTTTTCATCATTTTCGAGTTTGTGTTATATTCCTTCGAAAATTAAGATAGAAATTTTCGCAAGTACAGGTTTTCAAAAAAAGGGTTCCGAACGTAGTCGGATACCTTAAAACAAAAATATATCGGCAATAAAAAAGGGATACAGCAAAGGAAGAAGTCGATGATGTAAATTTTTACAATCGCAAAAAGAATTTTTTTAATTAAAAAATCAAGTTAAGTTAAACATTACTTTAACAAAAATGTTAAGTTGCGTTCAGTTACCATTAAGTTCTATTACATTAATGTTAAGTTGAATGTTAACAAAGCGTTAAATTATTTTGTCTCTGTTAAAGTAAAATGTAATGAGCAGCGAAAACTGCCTCAGTAATTTAAAATAGGGAGCGCTGTAATTTTTTTACAATAATGAGAACGATGAGAGAAAGACAAACAAACCAGCGCTCGAAATCTTATATTCCCGAACCAAGACCGACATTTATCGAAAAAGATTTCAATTCATGGATATGAAATAATTCAGTTTCTTTGCACACTGTTTAATTTTCTATTAACCGTCTAATTCCCCCAGCGTGCCACGAGACTCTCTATTCAGACCATCCTTCGGTAGTTTGCGCCTGCTAAACAATTATCCCTTATCCTTTAATCCTCACTCCTCAAAAAGAATCTCAAAGGAACATCTAGAGGAGACACCTAACTTGAAAAGACATTCAAACATCGCCAAAAAGAAGCGCCTCCCAGGGCTGCAAATTTCCATTATCGCAATTAGCACAGCGTAATACCCTCCGCAAACTTTAAAGCAAATATTGAGTCAGATCAAAGTGTGTTTACGCCAGGAGATACAAACACCGAGCGCTTCTTTTCGGTCGCTTTTAATTTGTAGGGGCAGCGCTCCATCTGCAATGGAACCGGAAACGGATTTTTCTCTTTACAAATGCTTGGAAACGCGTCTCTAAGTGACGAGACGCTTTGGGCTTTAAGTGAACCTAAAAATCGGACCTATGTTTGTTACATTTGCGGCCTTTGATATCTTGAAGTGGTTTTTTTTTTTTTTTTCAAAGTTCGTTCAAATTTCCATTAAAACAAGTAAGCAACAATGCCTTGGTCAGGTGAAAGAAAATATAACGGTTTTAATCACTACCATCTTAGTGCGTGTTTAAAACCTCGAACCCAATTTCTTTATAGTATCGGAGGTAAAAGATACTAAGTCACAATGTTTGAATTTTACAGGAGAACTTAAAGAAATCCACTTAGTGCTTTTTACCTCGATACAATGATAGGACATGGGGTCATTTTCAATGGGCAAGGTATCTTCTGTATAAACATTCGCGTAAAGGATTTTCTCTACTGAAAATAGTGCTAAAAAATGAAGGAATAAAGTTAAACAGTCTCTTTTTAAGAAACGGATTTGGTGTCCTTTACCTCCGGTATACAGATTTATTATTATTAACACTATGGTGCTGTTGTTATCTCTCTGACAGATTGACGTTTCTTCCTTATTTTAAGTCCTCCAAAATTTCCAATGAAACAAATAATACGAGACGACGTTTAATTGCCGACGTTACAGCAATGCCTGGGCGATTCATTCATTTTTCCTCATTGGAGAAGAAAAATATAATGAATTGAATCGATAACAAATTAGAGCATATTTAATGAGAGTTTTTTTAATAGTCTTTTGCCTTATATTTCTTTCCTTTTTATGTCCACAACTTGCTTATAAATGATATTAGTGCAATTTCTTTGAGAGTAAATTAAGAACTTTAATAGAATCCAAAATAAATTATCACTGAAAAGGACTTCTTTTCTAAGCCAAGATGAAAACCGACAGCCATTTTCTACGAGTATCAAGATAACATCTTCATATTTCCCTGAATGGCGGACCATTGAAAAATTCCAGCCTTAAACAAAATGCTCCCCCATATAAATCTGCGTTTACGTTCGAGTCTCCAGATGGTCGTTAGCATTTTGGTCACGTTGCCATCTTACTAGTTTGGATTCATGGGGAATTTAGTAAATGTTTATCGTTAGAGGGTTGGAAAAGCACGTTTAACCATTTTCGCCCTCTATGGGTTCCTTTAATGTAAGCATTCAGAACTAATAACTGTGAGTGTACAAGTATGTGTTGGACATTCAGACGCAGAACATGGAAATGTGTCTGATAAAATTCTTATTACCGTCAAAAGAAAATCTCCACGTGGATTCGAGCGGAGGGCATGTTTGAAATCCGGCGAAGTTCGAGGTCGGGAATTAAATGGATTCGGTGGTGATAGGTGCTGGAAAGTATCCAAGTTAAAATAATTAAATTAATTGCTTTGGCATCGCGTAAAATGGGAGCGGTGCGAGTGCAGAGCCATCTAGCGAGCCTCAAACCAGCTGCGTGAGGTCCCATGAGCTGCGGTTAGGCTAATATCGCTGCAATTTTGCATTTAATTGCTTTTCCTTCGGTGCAGCCTCGAATGATGTCTGTTTATTAATGGCCGAGATGCGTTTCAAAGCAACAGTTGGTTCGGGTAATAATTCTGACTGCGCTAACAGATGCAAAGTGGACGTGGGTATACAGGTTGGTTAATGCCATGCTATGATGAACAACTCTATAAATGCCTCGTCCTATGCCAAGTTTAGGCGCGGGATACGTTATTAAATTCCAGTTACGATGGAGCTTCGTACAATTCATAGTTCATTTTACTTTTCTGTCACTGGAACAAATTTTGAATAACCAGGTATGTTCACGGATCGGAATTGTCTAAATTACGAATTTTAAAAGTTGCAACGGGGGACTTTAAAAATCCAGTTTCCTTCAAGATCTCCCCCAGAATAGAAGTAGAAGTGATTGTTGGTATTTCTTTGTACTAGCGTTGCGAGTCATTCGCAAGCATTATTATGAAGTATTATGATAATTTGAAGAGTATACTGAGTTTACGTCTTCCGACGTCGTCGCTTGAAACTGTTGCCAAAATGATCTAAAAGACAAAAGAATCGCAGCTAAAATAGAGCGAAAGGAGAAACCGATCTAGCTTTTCAAATGTTAAGTAAGAAACATGAAAAATGTTTAAAGTTACGTAAAGTTATATTTAAACCACATAAATTACCATAAATATACCATTATGAAATTATAATTATGAATTTAATTACATAACTATGAAATTAAATTGGATAATTATACCAATATACCAATAAGAAATAATATAAATGATGTTTTTATGTTTCTTTAACTTATTTCAATTTTGCGTTTATCTCAGCTCCCAGTTTTTCCTGTGAGCTCCAGCATTTAAATAACACCGTGTTATCTGTAACACAATATAAACCCGTTTGTTTAATTAGATTAGTTTTATAAATGCTTTCAGATTTCTCTCAAAAGTATCATAAATTTCCAGTCACTTATGTCGAAGAATGACTCCCCTTTCTCTCGCATTACTGCTGGCATTTACATGAAAAATTTCAATAAGAATCTCCACGTCTTCCTCTTAAAAACCGTTCGAACGATTCCCGCCGCATTAAAACACCCCCCCCCCCCTCCCAGTTTTCTCTTTTCCTGGAAAGCAAGGGGTTGAAGGTAATGAAACCCACATCCCTTTCTCGACTGCCATTGTAAATGAAACCGCTTTCGAAAGAAAAAAGAAAAGAAAGAAGTTTTCGAACACACACTTGATGGAATAGCAGAACACGGTCCCGGTCTTATCAGGGGTGAGGCATGTTCGTACCGTTCGAGAGGGCTATCCATCATTGTGGACGCCCCCGCGCCCTCCCTCCAACCCGTCACTGACTGCACCGCGGAGAGAATTTTCGCAAACATTTGAATATGTAGCAGCAAGCAGTCGCACGAGAGAGCAGCTGGGATGCGTTCTAGAAGAAATTCGGGAACTTTTGAAGGGAATTTATGTATTAGGCCGGATTGCGAGAAACGTTATGTGTTGGAAAAGCAAACGTGGTTTTAAAGTATTAGGTGTATTAAATGTAACATTTCTTTGTATTCCGAAATATGCGAGTTTCAAAAGTAAAAGCTGTAACTGGATTCACGAGTAACTTCTTCCGCGACGATCAAAAGAGGATATCATGGGAAGGTCTTACCGTAACGTCATTAGAGTCTGCATCAGTCTATCTTATATGCTCTATCACATTAGTGTGTGTGTGTGTGTATACACAACACCAGAACAGCTGGGATGCGTTCTACAAATTCTGGAACTTTTGAAGGGAATATTTATATATATATATATATATATATATATATATATATATATATATATATATATATATATATATATATATATATATATATATATATATATATGTATATGTATACATATATATATATGTATACATACATACATATATATATATATATATATATATATATATATATATATATATATATATATATATATATATATATACATATATATATATATGTATACATACATACCTATATATATATATATATATATATATATATACATATAATTAAGTAGATTAATTAGGGTTAAAATTAGGCAAATTAGCGTAAACGGTAATTTACTATTAGAGATTCTACTGCATTTCATATTCAGGAAGTAGCGTTGTTTTTTGCAGCAGAGAGTTTACAAGACCGAGGTCATCAATGATTAATTGCCTAGCTCGCGCTAGGCTAGATGCAATCATCGAATGTTCGAAATCACGCTAGTCTGACTCACGATGCTTCGCCCGCGTAATTGCAGCGCGCAAAAGAGAACAAAGTATTTGATAGAGGATTACATTCAGAGAGGCCGGTCACACGTCGCGGGGCTTGAGAGATGATGGAGAATGGCGATTTAGCTGGGTTGAGGAGATATTCAATTAATGTTGATTAATAAAGTTCTTTAAATGTTATTTAAGTATTAGCTCTTTGTCACAGGCCTACTTTGATGACTGCTAGTTCTAGTAATTATTTAGATAATGGTTACGCGGCATAAGCGCCGTGCCATACACACACACACACACACACATATATATACTATGATAGTTATTGATGGAGTTTTAAGTCCCTTTCGAACATACATGTGTGTATATACATGTGCATATGTAGGCACATTGATTTTACTTTCTAAACACCAAATGTTAAATGGCAAAGAGATGTTAAACTAGTGTCACAAAATTTCTCAAGCAAACTCCTGAAGTCGCATTTGTGTTTAAATACTTCAGTTTAAATATCAGTCGTATTCTGCGTTCAGTTTCCTTTTATAATCACTTGTTTGCATATGAATTATCAACGAAGGACATTTCAAAGATCGAGAATAGATAATATCTATATGCTATAAGTTTAACACTAGTCACATTTCATAAAAATTTATTTGTCCGTTAAACCCTTTCTGAGACTCTCGTGTATTTAAACCAGGATTATTCTTTTCTAAAGCCTTCATTGATTTTTGAGATACTGATTGTTTATAAAAGATAGATTGTTATAAAGATTGTTTATAACTAAACATAAAGTTCCTAGCCTGTGACCTAAATATTCTGTATACCGTGAGCTGAGCCTTAATTCAAATTCGTTCATTAAAACAGATTCGGAAGCTACCCCCTTGGCTACACTCTTTCAACGACATTGAAATGTATTGCCGCCACAGGAAAATGGGAAAAGGCTTTATAGTAACAACAAGGGTAGGATGCGATAGGTTAAACAGTGAATATTTGTAACCTTTAGAAAGATTTCGTTCTATCTTTGCGATTTCACTTTCTGTAATATTTTCATCTACCTAAATCAGAGACTGATTCTCAAGTAAAAACTGTGGGTCGTGAGCCGACTCATAAAAACTGGATGTACACTATATGTTGTATTTATTAAAATTGAGTCATTTTCTGCTGCAGCTCATTATTAATATTAAAATTAAATGCTTCAATCTAAAGATGTCTTAATTCAAGGCTACGTAAAATTTTATGTTTTATTGTCAATTCTCAGGCTAAAAAGACATTATGAAATTGGGTTTTTTATGAGTTAGGGTTTTTAAATAACTTTTAGGGGAACAACTAGATATTATACATCTTGTGGTCCGTTTGGGGATATAAACAGATTATTTTTAATTGAAAACTTGTGTTGACACACGTTTTGCAATTAACTTCGTTACGGAAGGAAGACAATATGTAAAGGAAATGCCTCATGCGAACAAAAAATAGGCTCTACAAAAACTAATCAAACTCTAGCACTGCAAATAATTCTTCTAATGGCCAAATAGTAGTAATAATTTAATAATAAAAATAACAATAATCTGCACTACTAATAATACAAAAACTTTGGCTATCGTATTCCTATCTCAGTCTTGTATGAACTGTGATCGATGTGAGAGGAGTCATTCGTAAAAAAAATTGACGGTTTTTATGGGGAAAGCCTCTGCAAAAACATGTTCCAAGTAGGACGATCCTAGCTGTAAGATTTTTACCTATTAATTCTTCAACACTTGAATTACATATTTAATAAATTTCTTTTCTTAACTCGATGGAAAGGGTTTATGACAATAGGATTTACCACCATTAGTATTTTGTTTCAAATCATAAAATGAAGCCGATGGAAGTCGTCTGTTTGTTTCGTAACAAGCGAGTTTGTCTTCTATTCAAGCGAGTGTTGAATAGATGTTTCACTCAAACCATCTATTTAACACTCTATAGTTTCTCATTAAGCTCGATTCCTATTGTAATATGAGCTCACTATAAAGGATATATACACCAGCAACGTAATGGCTTACCTTACACATTCCAGTGCTCTTCACTGTTCTACAGTGCACGAAAACAACACTTTCGGTAATGGAAATCTTGATTAAATCCCCCAATTAATGAATAACAGAGTGTGTCAGAAGCGTCTTATCTGTAGACATACCTCATCCGGTCCAGGTATTGGAGTGAACGACTACGTTAATAAATTAAATCACAGCGAGAATAAAACTGGAGAATATCCAGAACTTTTCTCGCGCAACCCCCCCCCCCCCCCCCTCGCGTTTTACCAGGGAAATATCCCAGATTTGCCCCATCGACACTGCAACGGAGTCGGACCCGAAGAATTGATGCTGCAAACAACAGGCGCAAACAAATTCTCCGGCGATTCCCATCTTTTCATTTTGACTTAATCGCGTTCGAATGGGAACTATTCGCGTGTTAGCGCAAGATCGGCCTGGAATGCAGGAATTCGCTAATTATTCCTATCTTTTCCCGTTTGTGTTACTTATCCGATAGATACGGGCGCCTGATTGGAGCGGAAAATGCTATTTGGAGTTAGCATACGGGAAGACAGATGTCCGCTCTGATTTCTGGAAGATTTTCCTTTGTTGCGGTTCACGTATGCCTTTATACGCGGTAGATTATTTGATTTCGAGCACTACGGCCATCTTTTGCACAATAAGGAATGAATCAGGACATAGTAATTAAGATGGCCCTGAAGTTCTTTGGGAGAGAACATTTTTATTTCCTTGGCTTAAAACCGAATGCAAAAATTTATATTGTGTATATATATATATATATTTATGTGTGTGTGTATGTATATATATATATATATATAAATAAGAATAAGATGAAAGAGAAAACCAGTAATAGCTCTAAAGCTACATGAAGCCAGGAACATCCAACATGTAAAGAAAAGTATGAATAAGGTTTTTGACAGCATTTCTTCATCAGCGGTGTCAATACTGTCTAAAAACCAATGGATTGTTTCTGATGAGTATGATCTATTAAATAAACACACTCAGACACCGTACAATCCATTATTAACAGAAGAATTGAATAATAATTGAATTAAGTTTGAATAATAGTACTTAACCAAAGAACACCAAGCCTGGCGCTAGTCAGAGTGGAAGTTAAGAACTTGTAACCGCAAGATGACTGACGTCATATAAATTGCAACCATTGAGGTAGTGGATACTCAGTTACAGACTTACTTAGGTTACCATATTTTAAGACTATTATTCCTTTATTTATTTAGTTTTTATTATTGTTACTACTATGAGTTAATTATTTTTTTATTTTTCTTATGTTTTTATTTTTGTTTTTAGTAGTTATTATTTTTATTTTAACCTATCGTTATGTTTAACTTATTAATGCAACAGAACAAACTATTCATTAAAGCAAAAACAACCAATTATGTTTTTGGATAGACTAACTGGGTAATTATTACGAGTTAGCACAGCTTTCAAGTCTATAATATGCTTAATCCTATTGTCTTTAGAACATAGCCTATTTATACGAACTAACTGATTTCAATAATGTTATTAAAAACAGATTTATGTAAACAGGTTAGATAAATATATATATATATATATATATATATATATATATATATATATATATATATATATATATATATATATATATATATATATATATATATATATACAGTGAAACTTCTCTATTTTGGCCAGTCATTGTTCCGAAAAAGTGGTCGTTTTGAGGGGCGTACTTCTCCATGACATATATATATATATATATATATATATATATATATATATATATACAAGGTAAGTTAAAATGAATGCCCCAATTTCATTTTACTACGCAAAATGTAACCAATGTATTCATTCAAAATATACATACATGCAGAGGTAATATACAAAAATTTTGAATGTACTCCTCACAAATGTTCGATATGCGCTCCTTTTGTTATACGGCATATATCAACTCTGAAAAGTAATTCTTGCCAAACTTTATGCAGCATGTCTGTATCGATGCTGCTGATAGCAACTGTGATACGGGCTTTTAAATCAGTCATGGTCGTTGGACCTGGGGGCACATGCATGCGATCCTTTACGAATCCCCACAGAAAAAAATCGCACGGTTTCATCTGCAAACGCCTCCTAAGAATAACTCTCCCCGTCGCCATTTTACCAATGTGTAACTGAATGCAGCATGTGCCTGTTTTCTCAACGCAAAAGCGATTGAATCATCTCTTTGCGAATATAACATTATAAACTACGTACTATTCGTCACTTTTGTATATTACCTCTGCATATATGTAAATTTTTAATGAATTCACTGATTACATTTTGCGTAATACACCTATGAAATTGGGGCATTCATTTTGACTTACCCAGTATATATATATATATATATATATATATATATATATATATATATATATATATATATATATAACGAAAAAAGCTTGCTCCTAGTATTCACTTTGGTTATTTCAAATTCTCTTTCCTAACAAAGTGCAACCCTTCTTTTAAAAATGTAACCTAAAACTAACGAATTAGATAAATTATATTAACCCTTAAAGCACATGCCGACTCTTTTCCCAGGCAGTAAGCATTTACAACCCTGCAATCGACGATCAGAATTCAATTACATAACCATATATAGTAAATAAACCGTGAAACCGCTCGTGCCCTATTAACTTTGTATGTAATAAATAAACCCTATTTACAACAAATTATCCCCTAACAGACCACCGACACCCGCTCTTGCCCCCATCTGGATTATTGCCCACTAAAGTGGCAATACGCGGGTGTAGATCGCGTGATTATTCTAACCAATTAATAATTTCTAACCCTGGTGGTAGAACAGGGAAATGTGCATTTTATGTAAGCCTGAAAGTCAGACGCCTCCGATTTTTCCGTTTGAACTGTTGCCGTGTACAGTCACTACTTTTTTTCCTAGTGCTGCCCAAATTATTGTCATGTACACGCGCTCTTGTAACTCCGCTCTCCGTCTAAGTCTCCTTCATTTTGTACGTTATTACGTATATGTGTGTATGTGCGTATATATATATATATATATATATATATATATATATATATATATATATACATACAGTCGAACCCTCTTATAGCGAACTCGGTATATAATGAACTCACGGATATAACGAAAACTTTAGTTCCGCCATTTTCCTATTGTACGTAATTTAATTAGTATTGTGCCAGTTTAATGTAATCGATTTTAGTCGATTAAATTCATTAAGGATCCTTTTTAATAGATTTTATCACTATTGAATACACTATTGAATACACATTGGATCTACTGAGTTGTACATTTTGTGAACTCTAGCATTTTTCTTAACGGTTCGGATATAGCGAACCACCGAATAAAGCGAACAAAAACTTTGGTCCCTTGAAGTTCCTTATAACGAGGTTCGCCTGTATGTATATATATACACACACACACACACACACACACACACACACATATATATATATATATATATATATATATATATATATATATATATATATATATATATATAACTAATTTTTTGTTCATAAATTTAATTTTGGAACACTTGAGAAATTTGACAGTATGCATCTAGAATTTCTATCATGCCATCTACCAGGTTATGAAGACAGCAGGAATCTTTTATGAACACTAGGTTAAGGTTCTTTGGGATTTGAAAGGATTTCTATCTACGAAACGAAACACACGTTTCCAGGGAATCGCGTGTCAAACAAATTTTCAAAATTAGTTGTTCAAGACTTCCTGCGAAAAGTGTAGTACATACTGGTACAAAATGATGGATTGTTATGTCAAAGTATACACAGAATTTTCTGAAACATTTTACGCCAGAGGTGTATTTTGATGAATTTATACTGAGTTACACTCGTGACTGACTGCTTGATCAATGCCAATAAATTTCAATCTGTACTACCGGTTTAATTAAATTGTTGTAAATCACTTGACATTTAATATGCCTTTATTTGAACGTGTTTCCTATTGTTGTTATTTACGTAGCGCGCATTAATTTCTAATAAATTAAATTGTTTAAATATACTTTATGAGATTTTAGAATATTTAAAACTTCTTTAAGAAAAAATGCATGAAAGCAGTGCAGAGCAATTGACGTTTTTCATTTAGTCAAGCAACTTTGTTTCAAATGCTTTTACTTTTTGAAAAAGAAAATGTAAAACAAGTTTGGTTTTAGCGTATGATCAAAATTCTTATTCGAAAGAACTACTTGTTTCAAAGACGCTGTTCGTTTGGTTGCGTGCGTTAAACAATTTCACTTCACTTTTCATTTTAATCTTTTTTAACGAAGAAAGTTTTGAGACGTGTTCGAAACATTAGCATTAAAATAACTCAATTATGAATATTTTACAGCAGAGTAAAACTTAATTAAGAGTATTTTATAATCATCAAATTTTACAGATTCTATTAGAAATGGAGATTTTGTTGATGGGTTATTCTATACGATACGATTAAATTTTTCGAATATTTTGGTTTTGAAAGTTAATGCAGATTTCAAATCAAATTTCGTAGTTATTGGGCCAATGCTATGAAAGTAGAAATTGTCGTCTTCCCTTTACTGTAAAAATTAAAATAAAGGCGGAAAATTGCATGCTATATCTAGCTACGAGTTCTCATTTTGCTTTTAAAAACCGTACTGTGTATTGCTTTCAATAATTAATTATAAAAGCTGGAGAATAGTAAAATTAAGACTTAAGCTTATTTTTCCTTTGCGTTTATTGATTCCGTCTCTATTATGATAAAGAAAAATTGAAGCAGCATTTGTAAGAAGATATTGTTTTCAAATTTGTGATAACTGATTCTGTCTACTTGTGAAAGTGGTGTATTTTAATAAGAAATGCATCGTTTATTTAATCACCTAAAAGCTTTATATGAATGAGTTACTCAAGATTTAGTATATTTTAGGTTAAGAAACATTTTGTGTTATTTCTTTATCATTAAACTGCTTTGTATGCACTCTTTGTTGTTGACAGCTCGAATGTTATATCCATTTGTATACGATGTATGAATGAATATATATGTGTATATAGTTATAAATTTTAATACTCATAGATACTGAAGCCATGTTTGAAACTAAATTTCTAGAAATGCGTAAAACATTATAAGATATGATACAAGCTATACTAAAATAAATTAAAATTTACAAATAAACACAGGAGCCAAAAACACTCAAAAGATATGAGGAAATGAAAACTTAAAGAGGAAATTAATACAGGGTGTCCCCAAAAACCTTGACACATTTTAAAAATTTATACAAAAAAAAGTATACAAGGTAAGAACTGGAAAAACTCAGATGTGTTACCGTATATATATTAGAGTTTTATTCTGTGTCAAAAATGTTAAACAGGTGGCGTTAGTTTTTCCGTGAAAGTGAAGTTGTAAAATGGCTACTCCACCAGAGAAAGCAATATGTGTTGGTTGGTATTAAAATGGAATCTGTTGCGCAAATGTAATGGGGAAAGATTTGGAATTTGGAAAAGATTGGAAAAGATCCTCCAAGTCTTAACAACATCTTAACTTGGTATAAAATGTTTCTGGAAGCAAAAAGTGTCAGTTGTAGTGTTGGAGAACTCAAAGAATTTCTGTAATTTCATGTGTTACGGAATCCATTTTGGAACGCACAGGGTGAAGATTGATTACCAACCAGAAGCTCTCCGTGCCACAAAAATTGCATATATTGAACTTCATTAACTATACCAGAAAAAAACTCTAATATATAAGGTGTAACACTTATGTGAATTTCTAGTTCTTACCTTGTGTACTTTTTTTTGGTATAATTTTTAAAAAAATGTGTCAAGTTTTTTTGAGACACCCTGTATAAAATCAAATAACTTATTCTAATTTTGTCTTTGTTTAGAATCAGTAGCACCAATCATATAAATAAACTTGGAAGTGTGTCTATGATGCTTAAAAAATCGCAAAATTAACTTCGAGCCTTGAAACAAAATATATCGCATGCGAGAAATGAAATGTTACATAACTGAAAATTGCAAATTTACTGATTCAGATGAAAAGTTACCGTTAGATACGAATAGCGGGGAAAAGTTCCCGATGCTTATTTTTTTTCAACCTGTAACAATTCACGCTAATGAGAACAGTATCACTCCTTATCCATTAATGGATCTTTTTGGGATTGGGGTATTGTTGGTGCTTTCATTCCTTTCATTTGACAAATGCCAGTCGGATAAGGGTCGAAATTTCTCCTTGTAAATTGACTGCCATAACACTGTTTGGTAGAAACTGGGTGCAGGTAGCCCTCCTACAGCACGGCATCTTACACAATGGTTTCGATCTAACACGACAAAAAAAAATGTGAAAACCTTTGTACAACACTGTACTTCTATAGTACTAGATAACAGGATTTTTGTTTAACACATTTAAAAACTAAATTACCTTAAAATAATGACCTGATGGAATAATGAACTTATAGTGGCTTTACATGAAAATGTATAAACAAATTATAATTTATTCAATTATAACTCAATAAAATTAAAAGAAAGCCTAAACTTAGCTGAAAATCTTGAATCATTTTTCCTGAATGCAGACCCTTCCGCTGAAAGAAGTTGAAAATTCAAAAGGGAGCTGCAAAATTCTCCATCTCCACACCGTGAATCTACAATGACTTTGTAAGAACCAGCAAATAAACAAAAATTACAGATTTTTTAAAGAGGACAGAAGGTGCAAAAAATCTAAATGAAAAAAAAAGGTTCTGAAAGTGAAGGTGATATCGTTCAATCGAAAAAACGTTCTCGTTTTATTATACTGAGCAGTGATGAGGAAGAAATTTATTGAATTAAGGTCGCATTAAATGAAAATATTTTTTTGTTTCCTTTCGTTTTGTGTTGTACAAACGTTTATATTTTTAATAAAAATTAAGTTGCTTATATGGAATTTAAAAAAATGTTTGTTTTTAATAAGTGTACAGAACGTAACCTCCCTTTTTTGAACTGTCTTTGGGTTTCATATAACACGGTTTCACACAACACGGCATTTTCTAGGAACCTATCTACCGTGTTATAGGAGGGTTACCTGTATAAATCAAGTTGCTGTAAATTATGAGATGCTGTTAGTTATACTAAGTAAACTATAAAAAAAAATTCTGATGAATGACTGATGTTTAGCGTTCATATCGTTACTCCCAACTTTCTGGTTCTGATATCAACAGGTTTCAACCAAAAGTTGAGTGAGAAAAAAAAGTTCTCTTATTCTTTAAACCAATCACTGGAGAGTTTACCCGTATGTTCTAAAATTAAACCAAACCATCCCTTTTGAGTTAAATGAAAGCTTGCGTGTGCGTTATTCTGGATGAATTTCTGGGCCGCAAACGCGTTCTGATCGTCAGATTTGGAATATTGAGGTGGTCAAACGAGGCAAAAGCCTCAAGAACTTCCCGACTTCATGTAATAATTAAATTTCTGTAAACGTAAATATTGCTAGCCGCCTCCCCCCCCCCCCCCTCGTCTACGCGTGGGATTAGATGCACCTGGTAGATGGCGTTGCATGCGTTCGGGGGCCCTTTCCGTGATGCCAACGCGATTAATTAAATTGTTTTCCCCGCGGAAAACTAGAAATATTCGCGCATTTTCTGCACACACACGTGTTCACCGAAATACCATTTATGTTCGCCATCCAAAGTTCATAACTGAGTTGAATTGTGATTGGTGGAACGAAGCAGGTTCTGGAAAATATACGCCCGCATAGTTTTCCGTGTTTTCGTCTTTTAATTATGACCTAATCGTTTACGAACGGGAACTATTTGCGTGTTTGCGTTCTTGGAGTGGCGTGCCTGAATGCTCCCATAACTCCTTCCGGATATTTATCCGGCATATACGGGTGTTCGGGGCTCAGATATTCCTGAAATTTTCAAGCAAAATCTTGGCGCTAAGAGCTGAAAAGGGGCGGGGGGGGGGGGGTTTTCAGGATTTTCAGCTTTAGACTCCGCAGGTTCCGAACTCGTTATGAGAAATTGAGAGTTCAAATCCTTTTCAACGTTTATTGGGGAAATTCTTGGATTTGGATGGGGAAAAAATAGACGCTTTTCGTCGCCATAAAGGTTGAGTTCTCGGGCCTAATGGAAGGTATTGGTTCTATTAATTAAAACTTTAAAACGTATAAGCCATTATAAAACTTTATGGTGTTTTATCTAAAGTACGCGCCACTGTTTCCTTTTAATGACGTATGCATAAAGTCAAAGGTATAAAATTATCACGGATCAAATTTCTAGTAAAATTTTTTTGCTACGCGTAAGAAGGTAGTAAATTAGTTAATCCTTTATTGTTTTATTTTAAATGCAATACTGTGATCATGCTGAACTTAAAATAGCTAAATAATTTTTTTTCTTACTTTGTTATCTGATTGCAGTTTTTTTATATTTTAAGGGCTTTTTTAAATTTTACCTTTAATATTTTATTTTCGATTTTTTTTGCTACCGTTATATTTAAATTTGTATTTTAGCAATTTTAAAATTACGATTTTAAATTTAATTTTTAAGGCTCAACCTTTTTATAAATTCTTTTATTTTATATTGCAATTTTTGAGCCGAAAAATTTTAAAACTGAGATTAAAAATTACGATTTCAAAATTTTATTTATTTCAATAATTCACAAAGCTGATAAAATTGCGATTGTAATTTTTTGTAATTTTGTAATTTGGTGTAATAGAAATGTTGTCACGGTTTTAAATTTTGCACCGGTATTCCCATTTTTATTTTCATTGTCGTAGCTAAATTTCGCAAATGAAATGGCAATGCGCGTGTTTGTCATTTAGCGTGACGCTGGGAAATTTTATTTTGCGTGTCAGCGTAACATAGTCAGGTCTGACTTACCAAACACTGTAAAGATCTAAATCAAGCTTAAATCGCTAACATACAGCTGTACGCAAATTTCTTTTGCAAAAATTGTACGTATTGAAAAGGCATCCGAATGCGATAAAAAACCGTGTAAAATTTATTATATAGCACGAACAGTGCACTTAAAGGAGAGAAAAAAGAAAATCGAGTGAAACCTAAAATTTATTTCTAGGTATATTAAGCTTGCTATAGAAATAACCTGTCAAATCTGAAAAGCATATTTAACTGACGAATCGAGAACACAAAATAACGATAGAAACATTTCGAGAAAACTATTCCGATACAAGAGGATACGGTATGTTACACATTTACACATGTCTATATTTCTAATTTAAGGATGCTGAATGCCGCAATATATATATATATATATATATATATATATATATATATATATATATATATATATATATATATATATATATATATATATATATATATATATATACAGGGTGGTCATAAAAAAACTTTGCTGATATTTAGACCTCTATCGGCCGCACCGTTCAACCCATCGAAATGAGATTTCATATATAGTTATTCAGAGGTATGAGCTCGAGATTCTGTGAACGGCAACAAAGTGGTTACTTATAGTTATGGTTATAGGTACAGAAACTAGAAATTTCCGAATAGCAATGCACACTTTTTCCCGTCGCAAAATGTTCAGCGCATGCGAAAACCCTAAATAGCGTTGGAACGGTACGTGTATCACAAAAAAACGGACCCGTTATGCACAAAAAACAGCTCTGCGAACGGCCACCAAACACACGAGCGGGGCGCACGGAGGAAATTTGCATATGACAGGGGCAAGACGCCAGTCACTGATGAAAACACACATCGGACAAAAGAAAACTTTTATTTTGATTGCACATTTTACACTTGGGTGCCATCATCGTGTTTTTGTTGGCCGTTCGCAGAGCTGTTTTTAGTGCGTGCATAACGCGTCCGTTTTTTGTGATACACGTACCGTTCCAACGCTATTTAGGGTTTTCGCATGCGCTGAACATTTTGCGATGGGAAAAAGTGGGCATTGCTATTCGAAAATTTCGAGTTTCTGTACCTATAACCGTAACCGTAAGTGCCACTTTGTTGCGGTTCACAGAATCCCGAGCTCATACCTCTGAATAACTATATCTGAAATCTCATCTCGATCGATTGAACGGAACAGCCGCTAGAGGTCCATATATCGGCAAAGTTTTTTTTATGACCACCCTGTATTTATATATATATATATATATAAACAATGCACATAAAACAAATAATTTTTACGTGCGTATAATACGTATAATATATATATATATATATATATATATATATATATATATATATATATATATATATATATATATAAACAATGCACGTAAAACAAATAATTTTCAAACAAACTGGTGAGCAGTTGTTGAGTTAAATGTAACATGTCTTTTTCTTGTTTTTATTTAGGTCAAAAATGTATCAAACTAGCGCTGGTTATATAATACAGTGTAACACGACTCCCAACTAATCCCGCACCTAATCCACTCAGGAAAAAAATCTATAATTTCATCTTACAAGCTTAAACATTTTATTGTTTAACCCTCTTTCTCGGCATCACGTGTCTTCAGCTCTTTTCTGCTCACTTTTATTGAGTTTTCAAAGTCTAATGGTTTATACGAGCCCGGGGGACAAAAGATTTTCAGAAAAAGAAGATCACATTTCGAAGATCATTACACAACAGCAGAGAGGGAAGAGGGAAAAAAAATTGCAGGGAACCTTTTTCGACTGTCAAGTAATGGAGTAACAGAAAATCCCATCCAGATTGTAAAGTTAATCACATTAAATGCTCTTCCAGATTAAATTCTTTGTTGATTTCTTCGCGGAGTCCTTTTGTTAGTTAATGATTATTATACAAGTTGTACACAACTTGTTTGTTCCCTGCCAAGATTGAGGAGAGGGAGACATTTCCTGTTTTTTTTTTCTCCCCTAAAAAGTAGAGATGGATCGAATTTCATTTCTATCGGCTTAGGTAATGAGATTAGGAGCAATGTAATGCAATTCTTTTCAGTTAAAATGCTCAGTAAAAATTTTTTTTTTTCATTTGCATTGATATTCTCTGTATAGGAGAGTAAAGCTAAGAAGTGACAGCTGGAAATTAAATCATCAAATTAATAACATTGTTTCTTTTGTACTAGAAATAACAGGGTAACAAAAGAAATCGGTGAAAATGGTGATGCAAATATGGTGAAATATGGTAGTTCAGAAAAATATTAAAAAAATTAATAAATAAATAAATAAATAAATAAATAAATATATATATATATATATATATATATATATATATATATATATATATATATATATATTCTACATTACCAAATTCATATTACTCTACGTCAAGATTTTTGAGGCAGGAATTTCAATGGTGAAAGTACTTTGATGGCACCGTCAATCAAAATTGCCGCTAGAAGAAGTTATTGGCTGGTACCAGGTAGAAGTTGGTTCCTGGGTTCCTGCAATGAAAAGAGATATGGTGCCTTCAACCTTTAAATATGAGCTGCCTCGGCATGAAGGGATCCACGTTTGATACTGTTGCAAGTAACAGTTGATCACGACATTGTTTACTAATAAAATTTTACGTAATTCGTGTTACAGCAGGAAATCTGCATTTTCTAATGTATCATTCAGTGATCTGCGTACATTGACTATAGCCACAAAAACTGTTGTTTTTACTTAACTTTTACTCAATGTATGAGTTTAAAGTTATGTATGTTTCGTTCACAGTCAAATTTCTTTGTTTTCATGATAAAATTATGTTGAATTATTCCTTCAAGGACTGTGGAATAAAAGAAATTCTGAATGTGGTTTTGCATGCCGTTTTCTGAAGAGCATTACTCTGTATTTTGATGATAAGTTCTTGTAATTAACTTTTATTTTCTTTCTTTTTTAGGTAAGTACTTTCACTGACTATGCATGGATCAGTTATTCCTTCTTACTTCTGGTTACGTAAGATCAGATTTTATTCTTAAATTATTAAAAAATTTTTTTGGCTTATCTTGTAAGAAGAAATTGTATTTAAGAGTTTCGTTTTTCCTAATTGTGAAAAGAAAAACGAGTAAGATTTTCCCCAGCTTTTACCGTGGGATTTATTTATGATCAACTCTCGTAGTGGTTGGTTAAAATTATATTTGTGTATCTAGGATAAACTTAAAACAGATGCAGACCGTTTGATTATGAGTTTATGTTCTAGCACAATTGTATCCTTTTTTATAAATCAAAACTGTCTCGTTTATTTTAAGTTAATGAAACATTACATGTTTATAGTGGTCCTCTTGTAACTCTATTTCATATCTGTGTCGGAAATTATGTCAAGAATATTTTAGAGAATGAATTCGCATATGTGTCTTCATCCTTCGAACATTTTCAGTATTAACAGGCCATCTTGCGATGCTGTCTGGAGGTCTCCAAATTCAACATTCATTTGGACGCCTGTTTCAATAAAATCGTTTAATTCTCCCTTTCTGTCTGTTCGGGATGTCTAGCTTCGACTGCATTTTGATTATAGTACGTTTTTGCGAATATATATTGAACAGAATTTTCCTAAGCGGGCTTATTTTATAACTGGACTGTTGCTGTTACATATGGCAATTTTGGGACTTAATCCATTACACTTTGCAGCCTTGACTGCTGACCATTCATTCAAGGAGGCACCGTAAAGGTGGCCAGCATTCCCCCTACAAGCCGGTCCCGTAATTTAGAACTGAGTCAAGTGTCGAGACCGGAACTCTTTACCCCGCACCTTCAGAGGTAAATTTGAGATTTTGGAGGACTTGTATTTAAGAGTTTCGGCGAATTTTACGTACATCAGCCGCCATTAATGTACACGGCGATGGATTTGCAGCGACGGGCATAGAACCAGGGACGCTTAGATCACTGGCTCGCTGCTCTTGCCAACTGGACCATCGCGCCCATTATAATTGGAGTGTTGAAATAAGCATTATTAATGTGCTAAATTTTATAATTAAACTTGATAAAATATTGCTTATAAATTCTTGAAATACTCGATTCTTTGCTTCTTAGGCGTAAAACGGTTTAGTCTCTTATTCCAATTGTTTGTATGGTAATCACTCTTTAGTAGAGAATGTTGATTTTTTGCAATTTTTCTGTTATGTGAAGAAATTTTTTTTCACGGTGTTCATTAGAAAATAACAAGCTTTTTTTTAAAATTAAAAACTATTCTGAATGTTGGATGTCTAAAACTATTTAAAATCAGAAATTTATAAAATCTAAGATCTGGATAAACAAAGAAATTGAGAGTTGAAAGTTTTGCATACAAATTTTTTTTGGATAATCTAAAGTTTATCTAATTGGAATCTTTTGATTTTTTTAAAAAACAAGAAGTTTTAATGTAATTGATATCTTTTGAAAATGAACAATCTAAATTTTTATATCTAAATGATAGCCTTGAAAAGTTCTTGAAAAATGAGTTGGTGTAAAAGCTTTTGCTTTATCACATATGCAACGTTCGTAGCCAACAGTGGCAGAAGTTGAAACATTCATCCCAAACGTAACACGCGATTTGCTTCTTGTTGATGCACGTTTAACCTGTTTTGAAAAGAACATCTTTAAAATACTTTCATTATTATTATTATTTCATGAATAATTGATGCAACAAATTCTCATTAAGTTAGAAAAGGGGATAATTTTTTCCCCGCAACGTGGAATAAATATTTATTATTATTGAGGCATATCACTGACACGATGATGAATAGCTACTTAATGATTTCGGCTTTCATTTTGTATCGATTACAGATAAGCAATCGATTAATTAACGACGTCTAATGAGTTGCCTTGACTTGTAATTGGAGACCATTATATGTGGTTATTAATGGACGCTACTGAAAGGAACCAAAATGGCGTGGGGTGCGTAGTTTTTGTTGAGATATTTTTTTCCCAAAAGAAAAAGTGAGGTGATGAATTGATGTGCAGTTGGAGCTTCTGTTTTGGTCTTTAAATAGTCTCTCAAAGATAAATGATGAATGCGTTGTTATGTGACAAAGTTAATTTTAAATGACAAATGATTGTTTAATTTCATTTAATAATGTGTCAAATCATTTTTGATCCAATGCGGTAGTGTAGCCTAAAACATGTAATTAAGTGACGAGATAAATAAGAGTGTATCGTTTCTGGAAAAATAACTTGACTCAATTCGTTAGGCCCTATTCGTATTTAACAGAAATGTAAAACCACCCCACGAAAATGAAGGTTTGGTTTGTTGTAATTTAACTAAATATACTTGTCAACCCGCAATTGACAATTCTAAATTCAAAATTAATTATTTTTCGTTATTTTGAGAAGTTATTTAGGTACTTTTACGGTAGCTGGGAGCAAGTGATAAATCGTCAGATATAGTTGACGAGTCGCATTTTCTGGGATTTTTTTTGTCAATGAACTCTTAACTCTCGAGATCGATGTGCGTGAATGAACAAAATATAAAAACAATCGTGATTTTTATTTATTATTAAGTAGATATAGAGTTAGGAGGCCCCCAAATCTTTTAATGTCCTTTAAAATGTCTTCAAATGAATCTTCTCTTTGTTGACACCAAAACAGCGCGCCATCATTTGCAGCCGGGTGATGGCCGAATAGCCAGGCCAATGTCATCGGTATCAGAGTCGGTGGATTCAAGTCCCACTGTTGGCATGGAAGTTTGTAGTCGTTCGAAATCGGCTAAAAGCAGTAGGTCCCGGTCTAATGAGCCCTCTATTATCAAAGTGGAGGTATAAGTAGAATGGTACGAAAACATGTTTAAGATACAAATGTGGGATACCCAAAACAGGTCCATTTGCTCCGTAGAAACATGACATCCTGAAACAGGTAGCTTTCTGGACCTGTAGCAGCATTTCATTTTTACAGTGAAGAGTGTTGCTGATTTATCAATATTGAATAACAGAGAAACAATCTCAGGGTTTTATTTTTATCTGCATATAAATAACATTCATAAATAAACCCTTATGTGAGTTGTTGGTTATTAAATCTGATCCAGTTGAAACATTTTGAAAGTCTTGAAAATTGTTAGAGAGGGTGTTATCCAGGTAATAGTGTTCGTAGTCAAAGCGAAACGCACACATTCAAACACTGGATTACAGTAGGCACTTTCTTATAAAAACGAGACATATTCAGTTTAGAATTGTAACGTGAGGATAATAAAAAAAAATCTAAATTTTTTTTTAATCTCGGGAATGAATACATTTCATTGTAATTGCAATGGGAAAGAAAAGTATAAGGCAAAATCATCCGCATTTGTTTTATAAAACAGAGTGAGGCATGTTAGAAGTTAGATAATAATCATCTGCATAAATTCATTACCTCTATGATAACGTATCGAACACCTGCTGAAAATGAAGGACAGCAAGAGTGCTTTCTGATCTGCAAGTTAAGATAAGTAGCACAAGGAACACATTAAAAGTTAGATTTAATAGGGTGCTTGATTTTATCAAATCCCGTGTTACAAATCAGATAGCTACATTTCTGTGCTTTGCTTAGTTTCCTTTGCGGTCTCTCTTGTTGTCAAATTTGATAATAATCATCGATTAGACTTAATCATAAGTAGTATTTTTGCAAATGTGTCACAAGGAAAGAAGCTGATTGGCTTGAAGCATGTTTATTATTTCATTTCTCTTATTTTACCATTCCCCCAAAACTGTGTCAGAGTTTGTTTGTTCCTTTTCTTCACGAAATCAAACGACTGTAGCGAAATGACGGCAGCCCACTGCCGTCCCTGTTAAACACTTCTATTATTTCAACCACCATTATTATCATTTGTAATATTCAAATCAGACATATCGCTATTTAAGCGATTTTATCTCCCTCCGTAATCTTATGTATTACTGCGCAGCGGAGGAAAATTTGTTCTGTAGGCGTGCGAATCTGTCATGTTTAGACTCAATTAAAAGGTATTAGAATTCACCCCTACACAATGTTCCACCACGGCAGATAGCGATCTTCCATCTTGCAACCTGTTAGGAGTACTGTTTCGGAAAGGATGCGTGGGTGCAGTGGTATAGAGGGAAGTAGGCCGGACAAAAACAGGTTCCTCGGCATACGGGGATGAAAGCAGGGGAACACAGAAGGTTATAGGATGGAGATATGCACTGTATGTCATAAGGCAGCTGTAGCAAATAGCGTTAAATTGCCGCTTATCTGCCAAAATTAAGATTTCCTTATCACAAGAAAGGTATAATCATGCAAATTTGCCTTAACTTTCACCAGGAATTCTAACCTTATTAACAAGTACTATAGATAGCTAAGATATGCTGTTAAAGTAAGATACCTGGGAAAGGTGGGAAAATGTCTTGGATCTAAAAAGAAGGCAACGTTTGTAGTAAAATGTTACTTTAACCTTTTGTACACGTTTTCTTTCCTTTGTGTTACTGATAGTTCTTACTGTCCTCTGGATTACCTCTGTGTATTACTCAATGAAATTTAAAATTCCACTTTGAGAGAGTAGCCCCTATAGCTAGATCAGAGCACGGTACTGGAAGCAGTTAACAAACAAACATAAAAGTACGTAAAAAAACATGCGGGATTTTAAGTTTTTTGTGTTTTCAAATAACGGAGATGAGAAAAGAAGGAGTTGTAGTCAACAGATATAAGAAAAGAGTATTTTAATATTAGTTAGGACCATGATATGGTTGACTAGTCTAATAATCAGCACCCCTAATCGGAGAGCAGGATACTCGTGTTTGATTTCCAAGACTGTTTAGGGCTTTTACAGGAATGTCCAAGACCTTTTTTCGAAGTGAGGATGTGTCGCGATGTTGGAATAATTATAACGTAGAAGAAATACAAATGAGAAGCAATGTTTCATTCAATGAAGCGCAAAAACAATGTATATTATATATATGTTAGGCTCAAAGAACGACAACACTGATTGAGCGAAAAAAATGATTGCTATAAAGAGACCACAACGCGATGTGGACATTTTTTTTCGCTAAATGAGCGTTTTCGTTCTTTAAGCCTAACTAACTAACTAACACACACATATATATATATATATGTGGCGTCCGGTATAAAGGGCTTAAGTCAAAAACAGTAATTTAAATGTACCAAGTTATTGGCTTTTATACCAATCACAGAAAGATAATTTTGATTTGAGTCTTTTGTACAAAGAAATGTACTTTTGTATACGAAATTGATAGACTTAAGCCGTTTATACAAGTCACAAGATTTTTTTTTTAAAAATCAATAGTAACAAATATCTAAAAGTCACTTTTTTTTTACTTAAGTCCTTTATACCGGGCACCATATATATATATATATATATATATATATATATATATATATATATATATATATATATATATATATATATATATATATATATATATATATATACAGTGTTAGATTTCTAGACATAGAGGTGCCGGAACGGTAACCTTCCGGGGGGTGTGGGGGGTATTCCAAATTATTGATAAAGAGAGGTACCTAAAGAGAGGTACCGGAACGCCGTTTCGGCGCGTTCCGCCTCAAATCTAGCCCTGTGTATATATATATATATATATATATATATATATATATATATATATATATATATATATATATATATATATATATATATATATATATATATATATATATATATGTGTGTGTGTGTGTTATTAAAACAACAATCAAAACGTAAATTATCAGATCAATAAATGATTTATGAATTCTACGCATCCATACCAAAGGATTCGACCAATTGATCAATCACCCCCGATGACTAGAATTGTTTTAGTTCAACTTAAATCCGTAGTAAAATAACTTCAATAAAATAAATAACTTTACAGGAATGCGTCACTCGTATATGAGGAGCTGTTTAGTGCATGACTCCCAGAAAACTCACAGGCGAAGTAAAAATGGACGCCCGCAGATACGCGTTGTGAAAGTAAACACGGAATATTCCGTCACCAGCATATACAGTGTTGATCAGGAATTTCGGGAAGAGAAAGAAAGCGATTACATAATTTTCTTTAAGATTCACTTGAATATTTAACGCCCTTTACTCATATTTCTCACTCTCGTTTGACGTTTCAAAACTTTTAGACAGAAATAAATTTATAGTATAAAGTTATAGCGTAATGAACGAAAGTTCTTTTATAAAAATTTTCTCCTGTACGTCTGTTATAGTTTCCAGACATGTCGATATTTTTGGCTACATCTATCTCAAGGAAAGTGTCCTTGGAATACAAACTTTTAGAAATTATTCTCGTTCTACAGATTTATGTTTCAAGCAAATTAAACTAATTGCTCCTTCAATTAGTTTTGATTCCCGTGACAGGTATTTGACTTAACCTTTCAGAGGGATGGTTTAGATTCCCAACATGACTGTGTGTCACGCAAGAGGTACGTGAATTTTCCACGCGCGTCACTTGATAGCATACTTACAAGATAATTGCGCAGGGTGATAAAAAAGAAATCTCAGCTCATTTTATGTCAGTGGAAATTTCATAGAGTTATAGAACATCATGAATGTGTTCTTACAACCTGTCTCTCTCTCATATATATATATATATAATGTATGTGTACATACAAAATTCAAGTAAACATATCTACGACTATGGGAAAAATTGTATGGGCGAAACATTTTTTACAGGAGACCTGCAAAGTGCCGAATTAAGAATACTTGCTGTTTAGTAATTTGTAATGAACACACCAATTGCGATTTTTAGCAATTTATTTGCAGTTTTTAAAAGCAGCTGTATTATTGCTAGTTACTGTTTCCATTATGAAATTCCTTTACACACCGTCTTTCATTCGTTTCTTATACATTATTAAGAAGTTAAATTTATAAGAGAAAGAATTAATAAGTAGAAGAATAATAGAGAAATAATATATTATAAGAAGTAATAAATAAGGAAGTTAAAACTTTAAAAATAATATTTATCTTTTGAATATGCTATGCTTTTGAGTGAATTTTTTTTCGTCCTTTCTCACTTTACAAAATTATTTTTTACTCCTGATCTTTAAGTCAATGTAAAGAACTTTATCTATAACGAAGTTATAAAGTACGATTGAACTACTTTGAATAGAGACTGTACTGCGTATCACTGAACTGTAGTTTTTGAAATCGAATATATCGTTTATTAATAAAGATATAAATCGCATATAAAAAATTCTGTTATGAATAGCTTAATATCTTGCTCAATATTTTATGCAGTTTCACGTAATTTTTTCATTCAATCTCACTTTACTAAATTACTTTTTACTCTTCAACTTAATTTCAGTTCAAAGAACTTTATTTATAACGAAGTTTTTAAGTGCGCGGATTAAGTTAAATAGAGACTCTATTGCGTATCATTGCACCGTAGTTTTTGAGATCGAAAATTTCGTTTATTAATAAAGGTAGAAATCGAATATAAACAACTCTGTCATGAATAGCCTAATATATTTCTCAATACATAAAGCATGGTTGCACGTAGTTTTTTTCGTTATTATACTTTTAATAAATTACTTTCAACTCGTTAACTTAATTTCAATTTACAGAAATTTATTTATAACGAAATTTTAAAGTACTATTGGCTGTTTTAAATAGAAACTTTATTGCGTATCATTGCTCTAATTTTTTGAGATCAAGATTTCGAACATTAGTACAGAAAAAAAAATTCTTATAAAACAACCCTGTCACGAATAGCTTAATATCTTGCTCAACACTCCAAGTATAGTTTCATGTAGTTTTTTTTTCGTCTTTTCTCGTTTTACTAAATTACTTTTTACTCCGCATCTTAATTTCAATTTAAAGAACTTTATTTGTAACGAAGTTTTGAAGCACCATTGGACTACTTTAAACAGAGCCTCTTACTGCGTATCACTGCACTGTAGTTTATGAGATCAAGATTTTGTGTATTAATATAGAAAGAAATTTCATATAAACAACCCTGTCACGAATAGCTTAATATCTTGCTCAGTACTCCAAGCCTAGGTATATCCCTTTGCGTTAAAGCATTTCTAACCCACATTTCCATTGCAACTACTCCATTATCACCCCACCTACGTAACTGGTAGTTTCATTACCTGTAAAGACTTGCCTATTTTTACCCCATCCGTGCAAACATCGCCCAGATTCCACTGTCCCCGCTACTTCGTGAACTGCGTGACCCGGTTACAAGGTAACACACGGTTATTACGAATCCCCGATACCCATGGACGCGGCAGATCTATCTCGGGTTAAATCAGACGTGATATTTGCGTGTGCATTTTCGATGAAACGCACCAAGAATAGAGGGAAGGCAAGAGAAGAGCTCTGAAAAACGTTCTCATTTCCGCGTATGGAAATAGTCGAACGCGCTGTTTTGAAGTGACCCCGCGCTATCTTAGAGCGATCGCAGACAGAATTCCAAATCTTATATTTAGAACGAATGGGAGCGAGAAGAATAGTGTGGGAGGGTGTAAGTATACGTTTGGAAGAGAATCTCGAGTATGAAAACGAAGCACAATTTCGAATAGTCGTGGTTTCTGATGCTAATCGAACGCGAAATGAGCAAGGTCTCGGTGCAGTCAAACCCTGAAAAGAAAAAAAGAAGGAATAGTTTCTTTTCGACAAAAAAATTATCCCATCCCATATATTGGTCGACCTGAAAACTTTTTATTACAGTTTTGAAATCCAGTTACTGTTACATATACTACCAGGGCGCAGTGGCCCAGTTGGCAAGAGCAGCGGGCCAGTGATCTGAAAGTAACTGGTTCGATGCTCGTCGCTGACAAATCGACTGCCGTGTACACTAATGGAGGCTGGTGCACGTAAAATCTGCCGTGGCAGCAATGTCCTCCAAGTTCTCAAAATTACCTCTGGAGGTGCGGGGTCAAGTGTTCTGGTCTCGTCGCTTGGATCGGTTCAAAATTACGGGACTGGTCCTTTGGTCAAGTCGGACTCCGACCCTTGTGGTGTCAGTCAAAACAAGAGCCGCCCCTTTATTGCCCATAGCCTTCGGGACTTGATCTGATGTTGCTGTCTGTCAAGTGGCATAAGCAACAACAACAACATATACTACCATGCACTATAGTATAGCTGTTACACATACTACGCATCTTATAATGTCAGGGGAAAGTCCAAATGCATATAAAGGCAAACAAACTTACATTCAAATCTATACACATATTTCGACTTGCATGTATGACTTTCCCAGAAAATACGCTACATTAAAAAAAAATGTTTTGAACACGTTAAGAATTTTTTAAACTGATAACTTGTTTCGAATAAATATATCAAAATAACATTTTAACCTCACTTTTCGAGACATTTTTTTTATATCTGAAAGCGCAAACCTCACAATAGTTATTCTCAAAATTTTGCGCATCTGAAAGCGGCAGTATCTTGCTGTCATGACGTGGCCGACAACAAGCCAACACATCTCACACGAGATCAAATAAATCCGACTCATATTTGAGATAAGCAGAGGCGCGAAATTAAATTAAAATTAAGTTCCTTTATTAGAACTCACTATATACAAAATATTTACAGTTAGCCGTTCGGCTATTACTATTCATTAGATTTGCTAGTCGTGCATGGAACTAGCCACTGGTCTCACAAACAAACTGTCTTATCAGCTTCCCAACGCTGAACCAACCTTTAGACCTCGCCTCTGCCCACTGACTGTCTGTTCCTTCTTCAAGTCACCTCCAAGCAGACTTTCCCCCCTCCGAGGGGGTTGGATTTCACTTCCGCCACCGGACGCCTTGTGCGGTCTTTGTCTTTGCCGTGCTGGTCACTTTCCAGTCAGACCAGCCCCTGAAAACTTTTTCATCAAGAGCATCGGCTAGTTCTCTGCCGATCTTTGTCCTGTGGTATTTCCGGCCAAGGTCCGTCTGCCCCATGGCGAACTGAAATTAATGATGCACCCTAGAATAACAAAAACTATTATCTGGGTTTTTCTATGGGTAGCCCCTTGAACCTTTGTAATGCTGGTTTCCACGTCTCCGCTTCAGACTTCTTTGTACACAATTGTCCTGTGAACGTTGTGAGAAAGCATGGGATGTTGCACGACATCACATTGCATTTATCGGTTTTGCAACATTCCAACTGACGATTTTTGCCCGTTTGTTTCGACAACGCTCTGTTCCTGTAGGCTGCTAACCCACATCCAACAATACTTCTATTTAGCCGCAATTTTAGCCACAAAATTGTCCTCTTTTCACTGAGATAGGAACATGATTACCAAAGTACTTTTATTAATAGTAATAAAAATCAATTATTAACAGAGATTATTGTCATCATTATTGTTATTATCAATGTTATCATCATTGTTATTAGTAGTAATACAAATCATAATTATTACTAGAGATTATTGTTATTATCAATGTTATCATTATTGTTATTAGTAGTAATAAAAATCATAATTATTAATAGATTATTGTTATCATTACTGATATTAGTAGTAATACAAATCATAATTATTAATAGAGATTATTGTTATCATTGTTGTTATTGTCAATTTTATCATTATTGTTATTAATAGTTATACAAATCATAATTATTAATGGAGATTATTGTTATCATTATTGTTAATAGTAGTAATACAAATCATAATTATTTATAGAGATGGAAAACCTCCGCAGAAACATTTCCCATGCTAAAAAAAAAACTGCTTTCAATATTTATTGAAAGTAAGAGATCTATCTGTCCAACACACACTTACTTAAAGTACAAAGACACTTTCCCTCCATGAATGATCTCCAACCATGTCCTCGCTACCCTGGGCGCAGATCAGCGACTCCGAGTCATTAGCCGAAGTTTCACTTAAAAGTATCAACACTCCCGGAGAATCTATGATCCCTCTAATGACTACTTCAGTTTCGTGTGTATTATTACAAATGCGCTTTCTTTTTGCGAGTCGCCTGGAGCTAGTCGGCAACCCTCATATTCCAGTAGCTTTTTTCGTCGGCTAATGAGTATCATTTACTTCCACGGGTCTGATGTGTCTCCAGCGCTGGGGCGAACAATGACTAAAAGTCGTTTAGTTCGGATCGTGTCGAGAAAAAGGCACCAGTGATGAGGTATTAATGGAGAGCCGAAATATGGAACCTGGCTCCAACTTCCGGGGTTATGACGCTTGTTCAGAATGTATTCTGGGGAATATATATATATATATATATATATATATATATATATATATATATATATATATATATATATATATATATATATATATATATAACCACCATCCGTAACATATACATGCATGACTTATCTATATGTAGCTTTAGAAACACGTGACGAATTGCTTATTTTATTGTTATTTGTTGCAGTTGCTGACGTTCGCATTTTGTTTAGATGTGATCTTTTGGAAAAATTTCTTCCGGGACAAAAAGCAGAATATAACAAGCAAAATAAAAAAAATTGCAGGTAGAACATCAGCCTTTAAAAAAGTGTTCTAGAGCGAGACATAGATTCTTCCGAAGCTGAAGCAAGACAAAAATCTTTGGTCGTAAATGTTGTGCTCGGCATTGATGATCACAGAAAAACAGATCCGATTGAATTAGAGTTTAAGCAAGGATTAATGAAGGGTTTACTCAAAAACTGAGAGCCGCATTTTCCACCTCTGTGCTTATATGATTTTGTTTGTAAACTCAAGTCTTTAATAAATTGTAGCTTTGAGACAACAGTTTGTTTTACTCTTAACAATGAATTGTGGAATCTGAGAATAATTGGCAAGTAAGAATAACCAGCAATTAAAAGAAACCAATTTACTTTACCGAACACTAAACATTAGTATTTAAAATTTTTGAAATGTTTAAACTTTTCTTAACGGGTGCAAAAAATCAAGTTTTGAAAAACGATTTTTGAAAAATCATCAAGTTATTTATAAACAAAATCTCAAAGTAGTCTGTAATTTAGTCTGGTATGGTGGTTTGATTACACATTTTCAAAAGCCATCCTTATCATCATAATTGGCACGACAGCCCCACGTGGGCCCTGGCTTCCTCTAGAAGTTTTCCCCAGACTACTGTAAGTACTTTGCCTTAAATAAAAGATTGCCAACCTTTTTGTATTTAATGCTTTAATTGCATGTCTCGACTAAATACAGGCTATTTACAATATATATATAAAAGATTAAATTCGTGGGTTCACGG
>OU015498.1:172766473-172768973 GCA_907164885.2 Dolomedes plantarius | reverse complement strand
GACTTCGTGTATCCTCAAAGTGGTCCCTCTGTTGTTTACACAATAACCCGTTTATCACTACATAACCCTTCTCGCCGGTTTGACTTGGACTTTCGACTTTTTTTAACAATGCGGCCAATTCTACACATTCCCGCTGTGCGTCTGCGAATTTCTCTGGGGAAACATTTAATAGACTCAACGCTGGGTCTTCGCGGTCGAGGGGGGGTAAAACTAACAATTTCGCCTGTTCCTCCCTTTCCAGTTGTGTCAAAACGATTGACTCCCCATCTGAGGGACTATTGTCCGAACGCTCTCGAAGAGAATCGTTTGACTGAAGTGTCTGTGTACAGCTCTCTTGACATTTGGAACGCGAGCGCGTTATTGCATTGATTTGCATGCTCTTAGAGTTTTGTTGACCCTGTCTTAGAAGAGCTGCCGTTTGATTTCCCAGTATGTATCTTTGTTGATTTGACCTGTCGCTAATGACACAGGCCTTTGTTGTTATATTTCCATACTGGGAGTTCAGAATTACGCGCGCTAGGGGCACGTTAATGGCACGAGTGTCTAACGGCTGAGTGAGCCAGACTGTTTCGCCGAGGTAGTCGTCGGGCGAAATAAATCTTTTACAAACCAGATCAATCGTACTACCCGTATCTCTAAGTATCTCACATACCTGGCCGTTCACAGTCCCTATACTCACATATGGTTTTAAGGGATCTGTGATTTCCAAATCGGCACCTATGGAGTTAACCTCTTCTTTTTTTGTTAATAACGGACACTGGGGCCTAACATGCCCGACCTCGTGGCAAAAATAGCACTTAATGTCTGTCACACGCCTTTTGTCGAACTCTTTATGGTTCCATTCTTTACGGCGGTTTTCTTTTGGGCGAGGGGAGCTCACCTTATCTAAATTTCGTTCGGGTTCGTGTTGTTCGGGGGATTTTTCAACTTTCTCTCCCGTTTTTACAGCCCCAAACATTTTACGTTGGTCGGGCGCGCGTCCCTCGAATTTCTTCGGCTGGTTGGGGGGCTTACCTGTTTTTCTGATAAGCTCAAACTGATCCGCGTCTTTGACCAAGGTTTCAGGGGACGTGTAATTCTCCCAATCCCTTATATTTTGCTCCCGGATTTCACTTCCCATTTTCCGTTTCAATTGGTCGACCAGAAAGAGATCTTTTAACGACTCAAAAGTTGTAACACCGAGACCCTCTAACCAACCTTCGAAATACGTCTTTATTTCGAAAAGATAATCTTTCCATAGGGTTCCTGGCTTACGCTGGTGTCTAACAAACTTCTGACGAAAAGCTTCAGGACTGAGCCTAAATCGCTCGAGAAGCACGCTCTTAACATGGGAATATTTTTGTGTGTCCTCGACTTTTTCCCGTAACACAATGGCCGCTACTGATAATGGTAACAGGCTAATTAAACTGCCTGACCATTCAGCTTCCGGTATTTTTAAATGCTGTGCCTGCCGTTCAAAAAGGCAAAGGTACAGGCTTATATCAGTTTCTTCCGGGTCGAATTTTTGCATTATGTGCCTTAATGAGTGTCCCGCAGGTCTCGGAGGACTAACAGACGGGCTTTCTTGGGGGGCTTCCCTACTCAGTCTTAATTTGGCTAGCTCAAACTCTCGCTCTTGTTGAGCTAACCTATCCTCCCGTTCTTGTTGAGCTAATTCATCTTCCCGTTTTTTCCGGGCTCGTTGCTCGTTTTCTATACGGGTCTCCATAATTTCAGCTAACAACCCTTCAGCCAATTTTACATTGTAATCTGCTGAACTTTCAATTTTTTTGATTATCTCAAGCTTCAGCATTCCCAAATCTACCTCACAACTCATTTCTATAGCGAGGTTAACTAAGTCCTCTTTCTTTGCACGAACAAGAGAACCCATGTTTGACAGAATACAAAGCTATTACAATACTACACAGAATAATACACACTATTATAAACCCTGAGGTAGTAATTACTTTAAAACCTGAACACAAAATGCAACTACACAACACAATCAATTAACGTACACATGCAATGTATTAACAAATATGAACTAAATTACTTTTAACATTCCGCTTGCGATGTTACTATTTTAAGGTTCATAAAAGATAAATCACTTTGCTTTTAACATATCACAACAATACACAATGCAAAATAGTTAAACACAATGTAGTTACACTATTTCTTTTTGAGCACAGTTACATTCCTTAATTTCTGAGAACTAATTTAACACACTACTATTTCAATAACAATTCTACTTTACACAATAACACTAGTTCTTATTTTACCTCAAATTAAAAAAAATTTTAACACCTTTTAAGTTCAGATCAAGCTATTAATTACGGTTATTAAATTCAACCATTTAATTCTCCTACTTCTGAGAAAACAACCAAAATTATTTACTAAACTACTGTTGGATACCAGCACAAAAGAGAAACAGAATGGTACTCACAATTTGATGTGAAGACTGGCATCTAGTTGGCACTGCAGCAAGTTTATCAGATGGCACAAGAACGTCAAACGTTCTATT
>OU015498.1:172743973-172761473 GCA_907164885.2 Dolomedes plantarius | reverse complement strand
AATGAGTCCTTTATATAGTTTACAATAGAATAACCGGGGAAGACCTAACACATGCAGTTCAATTCAGTGTTCAAAATTTTACCTCAGAAATGATCACTATTCATTTTGCATGACATCTTGGTCACTACTCTCAACGGGGTGGAAGAAAACAGTTGATGTAATACGTTGAATGATATAGTGTCTTATTTGTAGTTTTTAACTAGTATTTACTATTTACAAGTTTTCGGTCAATGCGCAGTTCTTTAAAAAAAAAAAAAACCTTTCACAAAGCCTCATAGTCTGCTTAGCGACTATCTTAAGTTCCGGTCATTACTGTTTGGCAATATTATAATTTCTAAATGCAATAATATTCGACTGTTTCAAAGGTTCTTCATTCAAAAGTTTCCTGATTTTAGAGAGAAATTTATTCCCAAAGTGATAAAAATATGAACGGTAGCTAACTGGATTTGCTGGCTCACTCCTCGTTTTAATCACTCCTCGTAGACTTGTTGCATTTTGATGAAATATGAGTTCTTTTCAAATTTTACTATTGCTATCTGTCGACGAAAAAAAGGAATCTTTTATTTACGGAAAAACGATTTTATTTTTTAAAGTTTTGCTAGATTGGTAACGCGGCTCTTAATAAATCAAAAATGAAGAAACTGTTCAATTGTTTTTGAAAAGTAGAACTTTGAATAATTCATTTCTATCACATTTTATAAACCAAAAATAGGATCGAACACAATGTTTGTATAGCTTAGTCAACTTATTTCTTAAAATAGCAAGAAATAACTAATTCTTATTCTATAATAATCCATTACATGATAGTATAGATATAACTAACTACGTAATCGCAAAACATACCTTCCGTTAGATGTAAAATCAAAATTAGTCTGAATTCTGCTAGTGGATCACCCGACCTGTGTTACAGGTGGTCAAGTGAAGCACTAAATGTTAAAAGTTAAAAAAGACCATATAAAATGAGAATTAAATCGTTGATGGAGAGGTGATTACAGAGATGTTTAGCTTATTTTTATCATATTTCATTTCGTATTCAGCATTACGTTTGTACAGAATGAATTCTAAATTTCCTCAATGTCACCTGTTGACTGGAACAGGAAACTTTATTTCGGACAAAACAATTTTAATAACTTTTAAAAGGTTCTAAGATTAAGAAAAAGAAGTCGAAATGTTAAAGTGTTTTTGAAAATTGGCAAGTTAAAAAAATATATCATCGAAGAAACATGTTTTTTTTTCGAATCACACAAGTTGATTCTCAAAATGATTCCGTATGTTTAATAATGATGGATTTAAACAAAGTCCAAAAATAGAACATTAGCGATATAATACATTTATGAGTGTATTAAGAGAATTTTAATTACACTAAATCAAATATTGAGGAATGTTTTATTCTGATCATCCAATTATAATTGACCGGAATATAGTAATAAAGTAAAATGTTAATAAATCTGAGTGTTCAATACATTCCTTTATATTAGTGTATTAATAAAACTTTAAATAAATTGCTTAACAATTAACTTTCAATTCTATGCAACCTTAATGAACCTTCATATCATAAATAGCTTAAACGAGTTTTACGTTATGAATTACCCACAAACAGGTGGCGTAGTGTGCTATAAAATTTCACAACCACCTGGATGGTATTCCTCTCTGGACACGAACTTGTCGAAATCCAACGTGCTAAGTCTTCCTTTGTCGAGTTTTTCTACAGAAACTTCCTTTTTTTCTATTCCTTTTCCACAAGCTCGCGTGTTACCTTCCTTCCAGGAATATTTTCCGTTCCAAAACCCCACATTGAGAACGTTTGAGACTTCTTTTCGGAACACTCCTCTTTTTCTTCCTAATCCCGGAAACCGTAGGATTTGCCTCGAACCGTCGTCATGGTTACCGCGCGACGCAAGCATATCTCTAAAGAGGGTTTTCGCACCCCTCTACCTAATAGGGCTTCAGTTCAAGGCTCGGGGATTTTGCAAAATTTGAAAAATGGAATACCCTCAGTTCAGCAGATGTTTAACTAGTGTTCAACTGTGCTTTATTCTACAGGGTTTTAATGGCTGAAGACTAATAAAGATGAAAAAATGGTGTTTAAACATACTAGTAATAGTTCTAAAACATTCTGGTATAATATTTCTAAAATAGACTGAAATATAAATTATTTAAAGAAGAATTAATAAGTGAGAAGTGAAAGGAGTTGCATTATTGTGATAAAGCCAAAACACAGTTTCATAAAATCCACATGCAAACATACAAAAAAAAGCAAACAATCTGGCAATTAGTTAAAATCTAATAATTATATTTCTTCTTCAAGTAGGAAACTGTGTGATTATCTCTGCACTGTTTCCACATACCTAATTGGTGATTGATAGCATTGATTATGATTTGATTTTCGATTGAATTCTTTAACTAAGGACATTTGGTAATTTTCCACAGTCACATATACTTGTAATACCCTCCTGCCTGAGGAAATATAATTGCTGCTTAAAAACTAGTTGTCGGGCTAATTTTTTCAGGATTTGATAAAACTGTTAGGAGTACTTTTCTCTGGACAGTTAAAAAATGCTGGACCGATGTCTGAAGCAGTGATCACTATTTGAATTCCTTCTTAACTATTTGACAAAAAGCATTTGCTAGTTGTCCATTGGGACAATCACAACTAACGCTGAGTGGACTGAAGAACCATAATTATTAAATCAAACTTGCTATCATTTGAAATTCTTTTGTGCATTTTAAGAAGCTAAGTGTTACTATTTGCAAGAACCATAATTATTAGTTCAAACTTGCTATCATTTGAAATTTTTTTGTGAATTTTAAGAAGCTCAGTGTTACTGCATATTTTATCATTTATTTGTTTATTTATTTCCAGCAGCACTGATATTTTTTTCTCGTGAAAAAATTTGTCGCAAGTTTAAACAGCGGTTCTTTCCATGGTTGGGATCCAGTGTGCAGAACCAGGTTCCATTTCCCACTGTTGAGGATCGAACTCGAGTCTCCAAACCTCGACGCCGGTATACTACCATCTGAAACTACCTTACTAATGTGAGGACGTGCTATTTCCAGCGACATTTCCACAGTCTTATTATTATTTTTTAAATATTCTATAAGTCATACTAACGAAGTTCCTTTATAGCGAAGTTCTTGGGTGGATTGAGGGGAATTTATTCTACGTGGGTTCTGAGTTATATTTATAGATCAGTTTCAACGTGCTAACTTAAAAAAGCCCACTATGAAATCTGCAGAATCGATTTGGTAGGGGAATTTTCTTCTTGCATTTTACTTCAGGTAAATTTAAGATGAGGAGAGTAAGTATAACAACTATAAAATAATGTGTACTGTGTAACTTTTATCTTTAAGACATTTAAAAGTTTAGTAGAGGAGGAGATTAGAAAAGTAGTCAGAGGATCCTTCTTGTCTTTCATACAGTGTGTAAAAGATTACTTTATACACTCTCATACATAATAATTGATGAAAGTATATGTGACAAATATAAGTCATACATTTATCATGTGTTATATTAGTCAAAAGTCATATGAAGAATATATGACTTATATAAGTAAATGTCAGATTTAGTTATATGACAAAACATAACAAGTTCATATATACTGATTTCGTAAAGTTCTACCTAAACACTGTTAGCTCACCTTTTCTCTTTTACAGAATATATTCAGAAAAATAATTTTTTCTCATAATTATAAATCCATTACTTATTATTAAAAAAATAGAAAATCGGAAATATTTTCTTTCCAAGCATTTAGGATTTTGAAACATAGCCTGTGCAATAACATATCTACAATGGCGCTAAAACATTTGCAAGTTGATTTGGAAAAAGTAATTTTACTATACGCATCACTTTTATGTAAACAAATTGTGTTTGCATCAACGAATTACTCTTAATGCAGTAATACCTTACAAGAATATTAGACATGTTAATAAAAGAGGACATATCTTTGCTTAATTGGTCGAACTTTAACCTTATAAATGTAATATATATAAAGGGCACTCTCTGGTACGCCTTTATTTTGTTTTATAACGCTCAGTTTATCCGGGATATGTTAATAATAATAACTATTGGCCAAAAAGGCAGAATAATCGTCCACAAATATCCGGAGATTGTAGAAATATGATTAGGAGTTATGTAAGTGAATTAGATGCCTCCTTTAAAGTTCATGCAAAAGAGAGGAGGGTCCTAAGTAGCTCACTTCATTAGCCCTGAAAGTCATTAAGGGCAAGAATTTGGTTTCCTTTCGATGTTTTATTTTTAGTCGTTTGGATGATTGGTTAATTTGTCGAATCTTTTGGTAATTACGCTTATTCATCAATCATTTACTGTTCTGATTGTTTACTTACAATATATATATATATATATATATATATATATATATATATATATATATATATATATATATATATATATATATATATATATATATATATATATGTATATATGTATGTATGCATGTTTGTCAGTATGTTATCAAATAATGATAAATATCAAAATAAAGCTATAGAAATGTTGAACTAACTTTTTAAAGGGACAAATACATAAAACATAATTATTTTGTAAGCAAAGTTATATGGCTTTACATTTTATTTATACATAAACAAATAGAACAAAGTTCCCCCTTGAGGTAACTGATTCAGTTAGGCCTCCTGATGAAGAGACCGGTCGGTTGCCTCGTTGTATGGTTTAGATTTCATATGTTCTTGTACTGCTACAGAATCTTGCATTTATGATGCGTTTAGCTCTAAGTGCTGGATTACTGTTTATTTCGTTTGACTGTCATTGCATTTTTTCTATTATTTAATATCTTTTTCTGTTGAATTATTTACAATTTACTAGTTATAGTTATCTGTTTTCTTTCAGTGTGAGGATTTTTTGCAACTTCGCAATATTTTATTGAAAAGTTTTAAAATAATTTAACGCTAGTGCAGTTTATCCGTTAATTTCGTTCGGCTACTAGGCCTTGTTTTTGCAATTTACCTTCTTATTTTCTGTTGAATTATTTACATTGTAATAAGTTATAGTCAAAAGGAACAAATTTATCGATTTAAAGGTACTAAATTGATTAAAGATAA
The DNA here is from genome assembly GCA_907164885.2 of Dolomedes plantarius. NCBI lineage: Eukaryota > Metazoa > Arthropoda > Arachnida > Araneae > Dolomedidae > Dolomedes > Dolomedes plantarius. The sequence continues at coordinate 172,756,400 of OU015498.1, read as the reverse complement.
TGTTTTAACTCATAAGAGGAAATTTTAATGATCGTTCGCCTTTTTCTAGGGAGAAAAATCCTGAAATTAATCAATTTTAAGTGAAGACAATCATTTGAAATTCAGTTAGGATCTTTTTTGAGATGATTTCTGTAGGCGAATAATGATTTTACTAGGATAAATATTTCTCACTATACAGTTTAAAATTATAAGTGTTAGAAAAAAAAGTTTAAGAAAATGGGATAAGTGGTATAAAAGAAAAATGCACTATTTTGCTTAATCGAGTATGAGGTGTAATATTTTTAAATGTTATCAGTTCGGAGAATTTCTAAACCACAAGAAAATATTTTTATCCTTCGTGGGATGCACATATTTTCCATGTTGCATAAAAAAGAAATTTCTTTTTATTTGTTTTTTACCTTCAATTTTTGACAAACAAATAAACACTTCAAATTAAAGTACCAAAAGAAAATACCTTTACGTCACCTATCATGTTTCAACCTCCCTAAATTGCAAGAACTCAAATATTTTATTGATATTTTTCTCAGTTATCTATATATATAAAACAGTTCCGTATCTGACTGACTAACATATAACGCACAGACCAAACCAATGGACCTAAGGGCTGAAATTTTGCATGGCGATTCTTATAGTGTAGGGGTTCACTAAGAAAGATTTTTGAAAAATTCTTCTTAGATTTTTTTAAATTAAATTTTTAAGATGTTTTTGTAACTTTTTTTAAGTTTTCATTTAAAATAATAATGCGAGGGTTATAAAATTTATATCACGAGAAAGATCATAAAAATTCCTTTAAAATGAAATCTTTTTTGAATCTTTATCTCCATTTTCTGATTTTTGGTGAATCTTTAAAGATTAATTTTTAGAATTTAATTTATTAAATGCTGATCACGTGGTTTCTTTTATTTTTGTGATACATTAAACTAATTTTGCGTCACGTGCATAAAAACGAAATAGACAAAATTATATTTTTTTTCTCGCTAATGCGGCAGACGATTGGACATTATCCAAAAAAATATTATAATACAGTAAAAAATATGTTCCTTAAACTGTACTGTATTAACTGTACTATAATTTTTAGTATGTTCTATTAGATTTAATTGGAACATTTTCTTCTACATTATTTTGCCTATAAAAATATCTGTTACGATTTTTTTATAAATATATATTTTTTGTTTTTTTACATCAAGTTTACATTGATCGTTGTATTATATATATATACTAGCGGAACCGACAGACGTTGTCCTGTTCAAACATTGTAATTCTAGCTGAAGTTCGCGGCGATGCCCGGGATTTTAAGAATGTTTGTTAACCAAACTCAATTTAAAAATTAACACAGTATAAATAACATAGAAAAAAAAGCATACGAAATGTTATACATATTAATAATATGAAAACCCAATTAAAAATGTATAAATGTATAATAAACTCCTGAGATTTCAGCTATATTCGGTATTTCGTCATAAAAAAGCTGAAAAAAATAAAAATAAATAAAAATAATAATTTTAAAAAATAATAATTTTTAAAAATTAAAATAAAAAAATAATAAAATAAAATAACAATTATATAATTAAAAACATAAAAAAATAAAAGCTCAAATAAAAAAGCCTTAAAAAAAAAAAAGCTGAAATAACAGGTCTAGCAAAATTTACACAACTCTGGATTCGAACCCGGGTCGAGAGCATCGTACTTTCCAAATTGGCGACCTTCCGAACGCGCCACGATAACATGGAGTTCTAGTGGGTAAAGTGAAACATATTCGCTATTGGAAAGTTGTTGTTGGCTGGTGATTATACATGTCAGAGGAGTTTTTTGCCAGAAATAAGTTAGTAGGATAGAAGCTTAGTCTTTAGCTCTTCAATAGACACAAACATATAGGCGAGGAGGATTGCAGTAGCGATTAAAAAAGATCTCGTGACGCTTAACGTGGTTGATTCGAATTTTCCATCGCGTGTCGAGAGTATGAATATGCCGTTGGATCTGATGTGTTTTAGAGTATAAAATCTGACTTCAAAGTTTATTATTTTCATTTATTATTCTGGTTTAATATGTGATTTGAAACTTTTTGATTTTCTTTATTTTTATCTTTTCGCTCGCTGTTTACTAACTAAACCTAACGTGGACGCCATTATCCAGAGGGCCGATTCCACAAACTGTAACAACTTCCATTTACCGGACGCACCCCCTTATAAATTGTTGGTTTTTTATTAATTAATTAAAAATATAAAAACATTTTCTATCGGATCAAATTGTGAATCTAAACCATTCTCGAATCAATTTCATCGCACACTCAAAAATTCATTAAAATCAGTCCAGTCGTTTAGGAGGAGTTCAGTTACATACACACGGACAGAAGAAATATATATATAAGATATATATATATATTGGCATTAATTGCATACATTGACCCGTGTATTAAATTTCAATGTACTCCGTAGCGAAGTACGGGTATTCAGCTAGTTAAAATATATTCTCTAATTATTGAGAATAAATTTAAATTTATTCTTTTATTATTGAGCATACATTTTAATATATATTTCCCCATTCATTCTTAGTTATTAATATTCCATTTTTAAACATTATTCTCAAATAAATATTTGAGAAGACATTGAGCTGAATGATAAAAAAATACACTGTATCTTTTTTTTCTAAAACCGAATATCATGTACAATTTTTCAAATCTATGGAGAAATTCTAAAATACCTGAAAATTTTTTAGCTTACGTGAGATGCACATATTTTCCAAGTAACAAAAAAATAAGAAATTTTATTTAATTCTTCGCTTCTATATTTTAGGCATACATAAATAAACACTTCATCCCAAAGTAGCGAAAGAAAATACCCACACGTTACATCCATTTTTCAACCTCCCCAAAATACAAGAACTCCAAAATATATCTGCATTATTTCAAGTCAGATGAGGCAGTGTTTCACTCCTCACAGTTTCATTTTTAATGGAAACATCTCCCCGAATCCTTCTCCGATTCCAATCATATATATATACACGCACGCGCTTCGAACTCGGAATAATATTTAACTTTCGCTGCAAAAACAGCTCCAATATATTTCGAGGTTCATTTTCGTCAAGTCCCTAATATGCGCATTTCACACCAGGAAAATTTGACTGGAATCTGTTGACGTGCAACTGGAGTCCCCCGGGATATTTTGAGACGCTGGGAGCTTTTTGAAACGCGAGGATCGTGTTTAAATAAAGTTTGGAGCAAACATTTGCCGCATTATTTTACTGAGAAAACGGGAAACAAAGTGTTACGGTTTAAATCGGAGCCCCATTTCTGAATATTTAAAATTTTAGAATAGATTTACTGTGTGTGTGTCTATATACATTTTTATACATATTTACCCATTAAAAATTTTTTAATTCATGTAGGGTTTGATGTAATTTAATTCCGGAATAATTTTCATACGCAATTTAATAGATGTGGACAGCAACTTTTAGTGGTGACGTAAAGGTTTTTATACCGTTTACGATGTAAAATTTAATTATTTTCATTATTGTTTAAATATTAAATTTTTGCTATGCTTCAGTATATTTTTAACGTAGGATTGCGTTCCTCAATAACGGTCCTGCGGAAAGCAAAATTTTAGCGTTGTCGAGAATTATAATTTTGGCAGTGCGCCAAACCCAGTAGCAGTAAAACAGTTAAACAGAAAAGTACCAAAATGCGTAAAAAAAAAATAGTAAGCAACGATAAGTAATCCTACGTTAATAACCCACAGTAGTTTCGTTAGAAGAGACTACCTGAAATATTTTCCCTATAAGTTTTGAAATTTGTGAGAACTATAATCAACAATCTGCGGTTCTCTCACATCGCCCGGGTGGTCTGACGTTTATAGAATGAGGCTTTGAGCAGAAGAGTGGGTTTAGTATCCACTCTTGGCAGTTGGTCGTTACAGTGGCAATCAACCGCTAAAAAGAACATCGATGGACCGTTAGAAAGCAAATGACAAACATTCATGGAGAAAAGTGCAGTATTATCTTTAAGGGAAAATGCAATAAAATATATACGAGGTACCAATAAATTGCAAAAAATGAGATCAGTGAATGTGCGGAAAGGAAATTTCATTGAGAGATTTCGTGACATCATTGGAATGGCCATTCAATAGCGCCCTTTACACGTACGCTCTTTTCCGCGTGAAACCACAATCACGCGCGACTGAGTGCACGTGTGAAGGTGTCGGAGAGGAAGAGAAAGCTGCTTTGGAGCGTACTGCAACTTTTCCCGCACGCAATCCCGTACGCTCCAAGCACTCGCGAAAGAGAGTGCGCGTAAAGGGCCCTATTGACATCCGAGCGAGTGATTGTCATACTTCAACAAAGAGTTTTCGATGGCATTTAGATAAAATTCTGGAACATGCGTATGAATAATCTTATAAAATAATTCCCATATTTCTCCCACCAAACGGAGAGCAGCTTGATTCAATTACAAAGCTATCTTGCCCCCCCCCCTCCCCAGGAACGACTCAGTTCATTCCTAGAGGAGGAAGGTACAATGGCGGGAATCTCGATTCTATTATGTATGGATTATTTGATATGGCGTCACATAGCTTCCTCTCATGTACCTGAATTCTCAGTTTTCGCCTCAAACCTCTTCCTCGTATAACGACATTCGGCAACAAAAACATTCGTCAGTCTGCTGTGGTTTTTACCATCAATTCTAAAGGAGAGAAAAAAATTCCTTTTTAAAATTCAGTTTTCCGCCATTAATTAATCTTAAGAAATAGTACAGTCGAACCCCGTTATAGCGAACCTGGTATATAACGAACGAAAATTTTGGTCCCGCTGTTTTCCTATTGCACGTAATTTAATTAGTATTGTGTGAGTTTAATGTAATCGATTTTAGTCGATTTAATTCATTAATGATCATTTTTAATAGATTTTATCATTTTTTAAAACATCATTATTGAATACACATTGCAACTAATGAGTTATACATTTTGTGAATTTTAGCATTTTTCTTAACGGTTCGGATATAGCGAACAACCGGATAAAGCGAACAAAACCTTTGGTCCCTTGAAGTTCGTTATAGCGGGGTTCGACTGTAGAATATAAATGGTATTTACTTTTGTCACTTGAATTGATTCCTTTTAGCAACTCCGATCGACGGGGTTGAGCTTTTACTTCCTGCCTCCTCTTGTAACTGTGCTACTACTGTAGTCTGTTAAACCCCATCATCTATGCCTGTTATCCTGCTCTTATTCACTGAGTGCGTCTTTCGACCAGATAAATAATTATTGGATAAAAGTTATGATTCTATATTGGACGATTATGGAAGGTGTTAACCGTTACATTTTATGGTTTAGCCGTAAAGTTAAGTTTAAGCACCTAGAGTGCCAAGACTTAACCCGTTAATTTACGATTTTTTTTAAAAGTAAGACCGGGCATAAGTTCATATTCAAAATTACTTGATATAATCGAACCCTGCTATAACGAACTTCAAGGGACCAAAGATTTTGCTCGCTTTATCCGGTGGTTTGCTATATCCGAACCATTGAGAAAAATGCTAAAATTCACAAAATGTGTAACTCATTAGTTGCAATGTGTATTCAATAATGATGTATTAAAAGAAAACGATGAAATCTATTAAAAATGATCATTAATGAATTAAATCGACTAAAGTCGATTACATTAAACTGACACAATACTAATTAAATTATATACAATAGGAAAAAGGCGGGACCAAAAGTTTTGTTCGTTATATCCGTGAGTTCGTTATATGCCAGGGTCTCTATAACGGGGTTCGACTGTATATGTATTTTTTTATGAATGGTTATTTGAAAATGATTTAAATTACCTCGAACTACGTTTATGATATTTTTGTAGCACCAGTTCTGTGCCCTATGCAGTTTAAATCATTTAGAGCAGTGGTTCCAAACCTTGGGTACGCGTACCAGTACCGGTACGCGGACAAGCAGCTACCGGTACGCAAATGATTTTACAATTTAAAACAAAAATCTATTAAAAATCTGTATTACAAAAAAAGAAAAGAAATGACTATAATAACTAATAATCCATACGTTTTAGTATTTTAGTTTGGAATTTCTTATCCATTGTTTGTGTTTACCTAATCTCAAAAGATGCCGTCTACACCTGAATGTGTTATCTATGACCCTCCCATAAAAATTTGGCACTCGCCTGTGAATTATAACTGTGTCCATAACTGTGTTTGCGAATTATAACTGTGTCTGAGTTCTACTAAAAATTTTGTTTTGTGTTTCAAACATCTTTAAAATAATTGCATATTATTAATCAATAGTAATTGTATTATTAATAAATATTAAGAAGCTATTAAGGTAAGTGTATTAAACTCAGGAGATTTATTTAAAAGTATTTTTTATATATCCTAATTTATTTTGTTCTCCATTGCATTTTATTCCCCATTTCAAAATTTTTTGTCTACCGGTACGTCATCAAATTGTTTACAACGTACAGGTACGGTGCTATAAAAAGGTTGGGAACCCCTGATTTAGAGTCTTTATTTAGAAAAGAAATTAAAAAATTTGTTTTCTCTTTATACACCAGTGCGCAACATTTGTATTGCATTAAATCTTCTGAAGTAATGGATAAAGTTCTTGGGTGGGCTACGCAGAACGTGAATAACATCTTTGTGATAATTGTGCACTCAACTTTTATCATACAATGTGTTTTCTCCCTGGGGGAAAACAAAAAAAAAGCGTTTTAAACAGTTTCTTTTCGAAAATAGATATTGATGAAAAAAAGAAACAATCCAATTTTAAATCGCTCCTTTAAAGTTATTTTTGCAACACTGACTCTGTCCTCAGGGGGGAAACAACAGAAATAACGTATGTTATTAGCTCTAAATTTTAGTCTTAAAAATTGCCTTCATTAATTAGCTTCTAACTGAATTCTTCTTTACAAGCAGTCATTTGTTTTCTAATTTTCTGAGCTGCGTTCCCTAAAGCTCATTTTGAATTAATTCAATTTGTATTTTTCCTATCATTAATAGTTGAATTACAAGAAAAAGGTTTAACTTAACTCCAATATACCTTTTAATTAAATTCGTTTTATATATAGTCGTGTATTTAATTGCTTACGTCAAAACAGCATGATAGAGCCGGTGAAAAAAAAATAGATTTTATATAGTATGAGCCTTCCGCATCGTATTAGTTAGCATCGACAGCTTTCCCACAGTGGGCACAGATTTGAATCTTAGCCAAGCTGTGGATGTTCTTGCATTGTCCCACCTTAGGGAGTTGCGTTTCTTCCTCCTGTTTAGTGCTCCCATAATTGCGTAGCTTGCAAAACTACGCCGTGGATGAGCGAATTAAAATGTATGTAACATGCCCTCGAGGGAGAAGCCACACTCTTCAAGGAACCTTAATTTTCTACTGCAATTCTTGTAGCCTGGTTCTTTCTAATCTCTACCACCAGTAAACATTTTCACTGTCTGTATTTTCTTGCCTGTTACCTGAAAATATTTAGAGAAATTCCTCTGTGAATTATTATGGACTCCTCAGCAAGGCTTAGCTGAAAAGTTCGCCTAAGGGAAAATAATTCCAAATATGGAATTTCTCTAAATTTTTAATTGATGACTGTCATAGTACAGTCATCCAGCTGCTCCATTTCTGTCGGAACCTCGTGGTTAAGCAGGTAGCTTATGGTTTCCACGGGCATAGAAACCACTCCTTCTTTACATATATACATATATCTTGATTTATTCATGCATATTTACAAAAGATAGTATACAACATTTCCACTATCAATTAATCATTATCGATCATCAATCCGTCGAAAACCAGAGAGAGAGTTCAATCTAAAGTTCAGCATAGAGACGGGAAGCACGTCCCACAGTTATCTCTTCTTCTCTCTCTTGGACCTTCTCTCCCTCCCTTTTTACACCCCATCTTTCAGAAAATCCAGATCATTCTAAAAGCTTCTGGATCGGTGTGGGAAAGTTCTCGCAGCTGCCGGTCAGTTAGTGTGTTCAAAGCAGCTGATCCCACTCGTGGCTGTAATTATATCCCTTTGAACTGTCCGTTAACGAGTTGTCAATCTTTTCTAAAATTGGCCGCATATGGAAAGTCTTTTCCCAATTAAGAGTGGTCACCACCATGTGTGCATGCCTCAGACACAATTGAAAGAACTATCTACCACGAACTGCGGTCAGTTACCAGTAAAAATTGGAACAAATTCTGCTTTAAGAATTCTCCCCCCCCCCCCTCCCAGGGTACATGTTGGCTATGATTTGCTTCAGGAGTCGATACCAAAGGCGAAACCTAGGCCTAACGATGCCAGGTACTCTGGCGGTATATATATTTGCAACTCGGAGCCATGGTTGAGTTTTTTTCAAACAGACCAGAGTCAACATATCAAAAGCCGATTCCAAATGGCTACTGACAATTATACTTACCTGTTTAACGAACTTCCTTCATAGAGAAGATTTTCAGTGGGGCATCGCAGCTGCGTTAATAAGAGAGTTAACTTCAGCACAATTCACACATATTTCGATACTAAATTATTTTCATGTCTAGAGATCTCATTAATTCCGCCGAAGAATTGCTATTAATCACACCTCACCGAGCAACTTGACACCTCGGGAGTATCGATCGGCAGTATCGGAAAATCGGAAAAATCTCAGACAGCGTTCATCGCCTGCTTGGAGAAGCCCTCAGGTACGCATGTTTCTCCCACGCTTTCCACAGACCCCCGTTACAAAGACACTTCTAATAACGAGGGGAATGTGACGTCATTAAGGCAGACTTCATTTTTGAACACGGATGTGTCATTATGCTGGTATAAAACTCACCCCTGGCCTCATAATAGGCCCTCGTTACCTCTTTCGGCGGGTTCGAGAGGCGTGAAAGAGGCAGATATCCAGGCCGATTCACCCCTAACGAAGTGTGGAAGGGGGTGGCCCTTTTAATGGGACGCCACTCCCACCTCCTCACCCTATTGTTCTCCGGGGCCCCCTTCCGACCCGGCGGCCATCTTGTAATTCAATCTGGGAGAAAACCTCTAACGAGAGAAAACCGGAGGACCGGAAGCGAGGGGGAGGGGGGGATTTTTCTTGCTGACGAGGTGTCCCCCTCCGCCCCCCCTCACCTGAAGTGCACCCCCGGTGTGGGTCGCGATTGCTGAAGGCCCCCCGAGAAGAATTCGTCAGCGAGTAAAAGTTTCCAGAAATTTGTCTAGATTGTGTAGTAACTTTATTTGATGAGATCCCAAGGAGGGGGAGGGAAAGGGGGGAGTCATGTCAGTTCAAAACCGTTTCTCAGCAATTTTGGGGAAAGCGTTAAAAATTGTGGGTTACGTCGCTCCGGGTCATCGGGATAATGTAGGGTTTTGTGGGGGGCGTAATGGGATATCCAGGATGTTTTAATGAAATGTGAAGAAGAGAAGTTTAAAAAAAATGCTGACTTATTTTGTGCCTTCAAGTGACAGTTCAATTGAATTCGAAGTGATCCGTGAGGTCTGTAGTCGTCTAAAGCAGTAAATGGGTAGAATTTGATTTGAATACGAAGTGCTGAATTTTATCAAATCCATAGATGCCGAGAATGGAGTTAACATTTAATCCAGTTTATAAAAAAAAAAAAAACTCCGTAAAAGTTGCAAAATATTGGATATTTTAACTACATTTAAAAATATATATATCGAAGGTGAATACAAATTATATCAGGATTCTAAAATTTAATTGCATTTGACAGAATTTTAAATCTTCTCGAAACGGGCACGAATTTTTGTTAAGCAAGTGAATCTGTTTTATTTGCGCTTTTACAAAGAATTTTTTTTTGGCAAGTTTTTTATTTCAAGTTGAAAGTAAAGACTTCTTTCATGCATTATATTTGAGTGTACATGAGCAAATAACTTAGATATTTTCCAGACGCCATTGAAATGCGCATATTCTAATTAAATAAGACCTTTATAACACTCAATTGCTAGAACTGATTACTTCAAAAGGCTAATTTACTTCTGGAGGTGTGGGTCAAGTGTTCCGGTCTCGTCACTTGACTCGGTTCAAAATTACGTTACTGGTCATTTAGCCAAGTCGGACTCTGACCCTTGTGGTTCTAATTCAAAACAGGAGCCGCCCCTTTCAGCCTAGTAGCCTATTAGGACCTGGTGAATGGAACCTCCAACCAGGGGGCATTAGCAACAACAACAACAACAACAACTTCAAAAGGCTAATAGCTTTAAATAAAATGAACAAAATACGCTCTTTAGTGTTACACATAGGATTTAGTTCTATTTTTTGCCTTGTACTTTAGAGACACTTCTTATTGTAGGATTAGAGCTATACCATTATACATTTTAAACACTTTTCACAAACTACTTTTTCGTACGCAAGTCACACCCAACGATTTTGGGCTGCAAAAATGCTTGCCGATCGCTATAGGATCTCACTCAGTCAATCCACTTAAATTTGCTTCCTTTTTTAAAAAACTTGTTGCTAAGAAACAAATATCCATTTAGAAATAGAAATGTATTTCAGCAACTAAAATCCAAACACCATTTCAATAAACATATTTTTTCACTGAAATGATCTTACGAAATTTTTTCACTGGGGAAATCGCAGAAACTTTACAGTTATCATTTTCTTTTTTATGTTACAGTATTTCTTGGCTTTGTCAGATACAATTATGAGGTATTCATATGTGACTCCATAGTTTGTTAAAAAGAAAGAAAAACAGTTGTAAGCCGCAAACTTTTCTAAAGACGTCATTATTTCTGGATCGAAGAAATGATTCGTGTGTCGATTCCACGCCAGTGAACCTCGAAGATCACGTGGTTCCATTCTTTCTCATCTCCAGCTACTTACTCTTCAATTTCGAATAATGATAACAAACCACCGACTGACACCTGATCATCTAGTAGTAGCAGAGTTCTTCCACTTCAACCCCTCATATTCGAAATCGAAAGCAAAGGGGGGTTAACCACCCCGCGTACGTGATCTGTCGGAACATCGCTAAAAGGAGCGAGCTAGACATCTCACGCTGAGCTGTCATTCTTGGGGTCTGGGGTAGAACGTTCTTTTTTTGTTCCAGCACGGCACGTTCGTCTGAGGGCACAGGAGTAACCCTCAAAGTAATGGAGAAAATTGTAAGGGGAGAGGTGGTGGGGTGGAGCGTGATACTAATCTCATCTGATAGGAACAAGGAGATGAGAAAGGCGACAGCATCATCTTGGGGGATCTTTGGATTCGATATTGCAGCAAAGAGGCGGCAGAAATAGCGCCAACAGGATAAAAATTGGTTACCTTTACGGAATACCTCGTGATGAAACAGAAGTAGGGAGATATTTCCCGTAACGATCGTCTGACCACGATTCGATTAGACTTAGAGTCTCTTTTTAACCCAAGGCCGATATTCAACCATCTGCCAACTGTCCTATACCAACTGTTTAGGCGCACCCATTTTCTCGAATTCCATTCATGAAACTATTCAAAGTCTAGAAACTCATTAGAGGCTCCTTTACGCGAGTAAACGATTAGCTGGAATTCGAGATTTGAATTAAATATCTGTTTCAAAAATGAATTATCACTGATTTTATTCCAGTTCATAGATTTGCTGATTGCATATCTTCTATTTTGTTGATGGTTTTGAAAGCTCTATTATTTATTGCTGAATCGTTAGCCATTAGGCCTGAAACCGCTAAGCGTACAAGTAAAACATGTTGCTGCCAGCATCATAATCAGTAACCACTACTTTATCTATTACATTATCAGTAGAAGCTAACATCATTTCAATGTATTTATTAACTTGGAACGGCAACGGCAGAGAGTTTCACGCTGCGTTCAGTTTGAGAAATAAAACAGGATTAGCGATGTTTTGGCACTGACTGAAGAAATTGAAGAAATGTTAAATCACAAAAAATTCAAGCGTCAGACTTTTATTCGTTAAAGAGTACCAACTAAAATATACAAGCTTCACTGAGAAGCAGCCAGGTGGCGCTACCAGTACGCCAAAAATAATAAATATGTTTTCAATTTGCCACATTGACTGCTCTTCCCTTACCTGTTCTAGCACAGTTTATTGTCTTTGCAATACATCTCTCCAGAAACACGATGCTTTGTTTTATTGGCTGACGTAGTGGCTGCTGATGACAATATGAGTGAAATAATTTTTCTTGTTTCTTCATCTACAGTGTTTGGCTAACGATTCAGTAGTATTTAGTCTTAAGGGAGTTTAGTTCTCGATATTCTTGAACTGAGGTCATTGGATCTGAGACCGTTATATTTTCTACTCCTCTGTCTTTGTTAACTGTTCCCTTTCATCTGATAATCATTATATATTTCTATCTGTAATATATAACCCAGAGATGTTTAGCTATTTCTTATGCGCTGCGGAAGAATGATTTGTCTTCAAGCTGCATATTCCGGACCTTCTTTTTTTAAAATTTCATCCGTATTTAACCTCAAATGTAGGTGGTATGGAACGCATTTCTTATGCTTATC
>OU015498.1:172728973-172738973 GCA_907164885.2 Dolomedes plantarius | reverse complement strand
TTTATTCTGTGGTATTAATTCAGTGCTGTATAAAGTTTCGTTTTATGGCGAAAATATGTTATAAACAACAATGGGATTCATAAAAGTTGTGCTGTAGGAAAAATTTGCGTTGTTTGAAGTGCGAAAGATATAATTTTTGTTCACAACTGTATAAAATTTAAAAGAAACTAGTTGGTACCCGTCAAATCATGTCGGCTAGATCTTAAATAAATGTACTAATACACAAATTATACTCAACACATCATTGCTAAATGTTGAAAATCATAATAATGCACAGAAACAAATTAATGCGTTTAAGCGGCATCGTTCTTAGTGAGTATCTAAAGCTAGATTTAAAAATGTCACTGAACATGCTCAGAAAGCAATTTTTTAATTGTAAACTATCGCTAATTAAACAGCGCAAAATAAACAATTTCTATCAGGTTGAATTTTATATTTCCCAAGCATAATTATCCTAAAAATAAAAATGGCAGACAGAGGCCTAGAAAGACTTCTCGGAATAAACGTGTTTATCATTAAAACATGTCACTGAGCATGCGCAGAAACAGGGAGTTTCTAAAGACAGATTTAAACATGGCACTGAGCATGCGTAGAAATCAATTTTTAATTGTGAATTATCACTAATTAATAGAAATTTCGGTTACAAAAACCAAATTTGACAAATCTACAGATTACAATCTTTCGTTTAAGACCAAAATGAAGTAAATTGGTGCAGTAGTTTTCTCCCACGGACTGCCCAAAAAGTCAGCTTAGCAACTTAAATATATAGATTAAAAAAAATATATATATGCAGCAGTACATAAAAATATAATTTAATTGCAAATCTTTAGCCCGTCACATAAAACACCATGATCGTATACACACTTGTAAACGCTTATATGAATGTGCATGTATAGTGTAAACCGAATCGGTATGGTAATTTGGACCCGATGTATAAGTGTGTCATAGAGTTGATCATGAATGGAGAAAATGTCTTATATTTTCATCTTGTTTAATATGCAATATTTACATCGATCACTATATACATTGGTTTCGTTCTGCAGAATCATCATGCATCAACTAGGGAGCGCGGAGTTGATAAATACAGTCCAATAGAGACCCCGTCTCTCTATTCTGGCTTCTCGCTCGCGTCGTTTATGACATAGTCCAAGCTCAGTCAATTCTTTGCCTCTCGCAGTCTCCTCTATTTATCCTTTTTTCTCTCCGTAACTTTCTGGAACATTCTCGTCCTTTCCACACCTCGAATCACCCCTTCAGGTTTTTCTTGCACGTGGATCACCGACCGTGGTCCCATCTGCTGTCGGCTCTCGCTTTGTTGAATACCGCCCCTTTCTGCGCAAACGGTCCTTTGCTAATCATTCTAAATAATGCATCCACTTCACTTAGTATTGGTCATTTTCAGAGGTGCATTCAAACCTCGCTACCTGGTTGTGCTCTTTTGAGTTTTTTAATGATCCTGTCGATCAAACATAATTCAGTCCCAATTAAGAATGTCGGATGCGAGTCTGACATATAGTAAAAAATAAATAATCCTTTCTTTTGCTTACATGTTGTTATATTAATAATGAGAATTTTTAAAAAAAGCTCTATTTTCATCACAAAAAGATTCGATCGCATTTCAAAGATGTAGCCTGAAAATTTTGTAATTAAAATAATATATATTCAAACAGGTTTTTTTAATAATATTTATTATTAAAATTCATTCATAGAATGACAGCATTAATATTTATTTACGTGAGTGAAAGTCTTTACCTGAAAATTTTAAACAAATATTTTAAGTTATTTACACTGTATCTTAAAGAGTAAAATTTATGTATTTTAGTCAAGTTTTGTTTAGTAAACGTCCATCATTTACATTATAAAGCAGATACCCTGTTTAAGATTTTCCTCGGATTAGTTTTAAGTGCATTTCACGGGTTGTCTAAAAAAAAAAGTCACTTAATAAATTGTGGTGATATTACAACTTGATTCGTGCCGATGATTGACCAGCAGTAATATTATTTTAATCAATATCTGGAGTGAAATTAACTTCAAGCATTTTGACCACTTTGTAGACACACTCAGGCGTACTCAGTACATTGCAGTTACACTAAAAAACCGCATTTTTCATTTTATATAAAACATCACAAATCCAAGACTTGAGAAAAAAAAGGTGAAAGAAATCGAGCTGAAATGCTTATATATGAATGCGTGTTCTCTTCCTTTAATTTCTTCCTTTTTCATTTGCTTTTCCTTCTTCTGCACTTTTTTTCGGACCTTTTTTATAACTGTGCTTCCGCTTAATTAACTGGAATTTTTCATTTCTCTTTTTTTTTGTGTGTTTTCGTGCTTTTGATTTTTTTTTCTGGCCATTTCATTACACTACAAACGCGACAAATAATTTATTTCTCCCAAGAGCGCAAACGAAACGCATCTCTTCATTTTTAATATAATTATTTTGCATTAATTATTAATTTGTATTATCTTTAAATTTTTATCTTTTACAAATATATATATATATATAATTAATATATATATATATATATATATATATTTATTTATTTACATGCTTCTACTTACAATTGAGTCAGGAGATGCCTTCAAGTTAAATCATTAAATTAAACAAAAAGTTATTAAGCCATCAGCCTTTGTCTGATGGGTCACTGAATTATACACAAGCCTATAAATTATCATTATTATTCACAGCTAGATGGTAAGGGAAAATCCTAGAAATTAAAACTTCCTCTCCTCACCTGGGTAGAATACAGGGATTGAGGATTGGTAGTGTAGTCCTAACATTCAAAACATCTAAGTATACATAACTATGCTACTTTTAAACACTACTTATTATGCAGAAGTATCCATAAGGTTACCTAAAAATACTTTTTCTTATAAATGCAGATTATGAGAAACTCTTAAGCAAAAAATATGCTAAAAAATAGTTTAGGCATCAGGGATTCTCTCGCTTAGTATACGCCACTTTATCTCAATACAATGTCAGCATGAAACCATTACTTCAAGTTATTCATAATTTCAACGTTTCCAAAATTAAAAAAATAGGAAATTTGGATTTGTAATGACATGTGTTGATGACATGTTTTCTTCATTATTTTAATGTAGATATTACTTTGATCACTTATATTCCTGATCCAAAGCACCGAGATTCTAAAAATCCGTGACAAAAAATTCAAACTGATATTTACTTACGAATGAATAATTAGAGTTGTTTATCATACAGGAAAGCGTCTCATATTTATAGACTCATTGACAAAAGTTACTTTCCCTTAATACTCCCCGATCTAATACACACACACACCGCACACCACACACCACACACCGCACACACACACCACACACACCACACACACACACACACACACACACACACACACACACACACATATATATATATATATATATATATATATATATATATATATATATATATATATATATATATATATATATATATATATATATACAGTGGACGCTCGTTAATTCGAACTCGGTTAATTCGAACTTTCGGTTAATTCGAACTAATCCAAAGGCCCCCAAAAACTTGTATTGGAGTTAATGTTAAAAATATCTCATTAATTCGAACTAAATTTTTATCACTTCGGTTAATTCGAACTAAAAGTTTGACAAAAATGAATTCTTTTTCCTCATTTAATGGAGAAAATACACACTGTATTTATTATTTTGTGTGTCAAAATTTCTTTTCTGTATAAAGAGGCACATGCCTGCATTCCTAGACTATTGCATGTCCGCAAAACGTTAGTAGCTATTGTTCTTCTTATTAGTGCTATACGAAAAAAGCAATTTTCCTTTATTTGGATCGATTTTCTTAGAATTTCATAAAAACTAGTCTTTACTACAGATTCTAGGGAGCTGCGTCAGTTATAACTGCTGTGCAGACAAGTTAATGTGGTCTAGTTTTTCTTCCTCATTGTGTGGTGTGAATGAGTAAAAATTCAGGATGTCTACACGTGGAAAGTACAAAACCCTAACTTTGGAGTCAAAGGTAGAAATTTTAAAGAAAGTAAAGAATGGCGAATGTAAAACAAAGGTAGCAGCTGACTACAGAATTAAAAAAAAATGCCTTGTCAACTAATTTGAAAAACAAGGAGTCAATTTTAGATTCATGGGAAAAATCAAAATTTGCTAGAGGAAGGAAACGCATGGGAAATGCGTCCCAAGAAGTTCTAGAAAAAGCTCTACTGCTATGGTTCCACGATGTTAGATCTCGAAATTTTCCGATAAATGGACCCCTAGTGCTGACGAAGGCTGATGAATTGGTAATTCGAATGGGTATTGAAGATTTTAAATGCAGTGATGGATGGCTTTCTCGATTTAAGTCAAGGCACAATATTTCTTATCAAACTGTATGTGGCCAAAGATCTGATGTAATCGAAGACGTATGCACTAATTTCGGTAGGTAACTGCCAGGGCTTTTCTGTACTTACCTGCCGAAAGATATTTCTAATGCGGCCATAATGGACAAAGCCATAATGGACTCTATTAAAACTCTGAAAGCATTTATTCAGATGGAACCTTCCTCCGAAAATGAATTGAAATGTTCACTTCAAATCGAGAAGATGGTTGAACAATGTAGGCATCATAAACAGAACCAAACATCCATTTTACAGTTTTTCCCCAAAGTGTAATTCATATTTTTAATAAAAGTTTACTTTATACTGCATATCTTCTGTTTCATTTTATGATTAAGGTAAGTCTGTATTGCTTTTTAATATGTTTAACTTTAGATAACATACTATAATATATTTTCTGGGGTTATACATACTAGGAGAGTTTCTTCTTCAGTGATACACATTTAAAGTTACATAGTTTCTCTTAACATCGGATAATTCGAACTTTTTTCCGAGAACCTTTGAGTTCGAATTAACGAGCGTCCACTGTATATATATATATATATATATATATATATATATATATATATATATATATATATATATATATATATATATATATATATATATATATATATATATATATATATATATATATATATATATATATATATATATATATATATATATATATATATATATATATATATATTTATTTATGCTTGTGGCGGCCCTGTGGTACAGCGCACTGGCTTTCGATGCTGAGGGTGCTCGGATCGAATCCCAGAGCCGCGCCACGAAAAATGCCTCCGTTTGTGTCGTCCCTTGATAGGGGGGTAATGCTGTCTGCCTATATGGTGCCCCCATAATAAAATGGACAGTAAAACTGCGGCGTAGTGTTGGCGAATGTCGGACGACAAGTGCCCCCGCATTATATATATATATATATATATATATATATATATATATATATAATGTGTGTGTAAACTGTTCGGAGGAAGGGGGTGAGATTTACCGTTAAATCGTACCTTTTGTTGCGCCATAGTTGGATGACAGCAAAATGGAACTGATAACCAAAATGAAAATCAGGATTTCTGGCGTGTGACTATTCCATTCTAGATCTTCCTCCAGCGAAAGAGGACTTTGTTTTTATGAGATTTCAATATTTCAATCCCCATTCTCACTGAATCCCGCAGCATTCATTATCACAAATCCCGGGACAATACACGCTATTGTTGTGGATGCTTGACACGCGTTCAGAACGCATTACCTTTAGTCATCGGCAAGATGCTTAGTCAGTATCCTAAACGAGAGTGAAAGAGAAGAGAGGGCAACAACCAGATGGACTTCTCGGGCGAGACCAAAGCACTCTCTCTCCGCGATATTACTATGGCATTACCGCCCCTGAGAATGGCACGCCGCGGCACACAGAAAATGGTTAATTACTCGAAATATTACCGAGCACGTGAATGAAGTCAATTAAGGGCCGCGAAAGTCAGTCTGGTTGCCCGACGACGGATCCGCTCCGGTTTTAATTGCAAAAAGAATTTTCGCAACATTTTCCAACAAGTCCGGCGCCGGGTTTTAATTACGCAAAGATAAATTGAAATAGTCGCGGCGATGCTAATTCCGGGGGGAGGGGGGGGGGGGTCGTAGGTGGGTGGCTGTTCCATCTTTTCGAGAGGGGGGTGGTGCTGGCGGAATGCATGAATATTTCAGGCCTCCGCGTGAGTGATTCGTTTTAAAGCTAGAGATTAAATGAAACAAAGTCTGCGCTGTGGTGAGTTGTGTCGTTTCGGACGCAGGTATTAAAGTCTCTCCTCCAGTAGAAGATTATAACCGGGATATTTTTGTGACAAGCAAATACAAGAGGCGATTCTAGTTAAAGTGTAGATTCAGCGCTATGGGTTCTGTGGAGAGGGAACCACATGGGAGATGGTTGTGAAGGGAAACGAACGACTCTTTATGTTATTTCCTCAAAGTATTTGACTACACCACTGTATTGTTTTATCGCCTTGTTCCCATCTTCAATAGGAAATTTTGCATTCAAACTCAGATATTTAACCTCTGCAATTATGAATATCTTCTTAACGTTTGAATACTAATGCTATTATATTTTATTTTAAGAGATTCTGAGAAAAGGGAGGTGTGGTCGTCAGAGTATACAAAATGTTGTTATGTATAATTATTTCCACAATATATTTTACTTTGCTTCCTTATCTCAATCACATTGAGTCAATCTTCACTTGAAGGTTTTTGTTTTGCATTTAAGGTGACTACCTACGCGTTCGGAGGCAATTTTTTGAAAAAATAATTTAAAAAAATTTTTTTTTGTCTTTTATGGTAAAATATCACTTAAAAATTAAAATATGAGCAAAAACTTATCTGTAAATACCATACTTTTTTATAAATTGGTCAATTTGAAGTAATTTTTAATGAAATTTAGCTAAAACGCCTATCCCTCTGCACAAATTATAATGCTATTATCTTAATTTCCTTCTCACACATGATACATATGACAGTTAACTTCAAAATGACCTACAATCTAAGAGAAATTTTAAAATACAAAAATAATACAGACAATTTTATATTCCAGTATGAGAATTTTCCCCGATTCGTCATTCTTTCCTTATAAAAACAGCTCCAAATAAAAAAAAACTATTTATTATACATCAATTATTGGTGGTCATTTCATTAACAATAGCATCTAAAAGATGTACTGAAAATTTCATTAAATTATATGCATTATTATGGGAGATATCATGATAACGGTAGAGATTTGTGCTAAAAATCATAATTATGAGAAAAATGCATTTAAAGTTTGAAAAAGCAATGTAAACAAACGCTAGAGTGAATGATAAAATTGCCAATTTCTATCAAAAAATCAGTTACATAACTGCAGCAAAGTAATGGCTCTGCACTAGCAACATTATGGCACATATTATTTATCAATTAAAGAAAAAATCGTAAAAGCTAGAAGCTGCAATTTATGGTAACTTCCGGTTTAATTTTGTAGCAGATGATGTTTGTTAAAATAGCTATAACTCTGCTTCTAATTGATGTAAAATGAAAATCAAAACGCTTTTGAAAGGAGAAAAGATTTAATTACACGATTTTTGCAAAAAATAAAATTGACTAAAATAGTCAAAAAGTGACATTTTAAACGCAGGCAGTCACTTTAAATCGAGATATTTATTCTTTGTAATACTGGATACACCTAAACGCTAAAATACTGATCCCCCTTTTATTTTATCGTATTTAACGGAAATTTGAAGCACAGCCAGAATGAAGTTATCTCTGTTTGGATCTACCTCTTGGTCTAGTGCCGATTGACTTGGCCAGAAATAGTCTCCTTAGGTTTCTCTTCTCCTTCATTCGTATTAAATGACCAGTTTTAATGCTTTTCCATGGATATAAATAAACTGTTTTGAGGGTTGAGGGGGGAGGTCCTTTATATTAATGCATCATAGAATTAAGCATTGCTTCAAGCAATTGAAAATCTCCCGAAATAGAATGATGATGAAGTTATTAATTAAGAAACTATGAATTATAGATGAAGTCATCCAATTCAGGTTGTACAACAGACAATTTAAACGCTACTTCTCGAAGAAACCGGAAATGGAATTGCGAGCGATTCAGAAATAATGCATCATCTAACAGAATGCTAAAATATTAAGGTTGCATGAAAGCTAAAATTATTGAAAGGCAAAATACGTCGACTTTAATACAATTAAAATACTTAAAATTAAGTGTATTTCTACTTGACAGTTAAGGTTAAATATAATATAATAATCATTAACAATTTGATATTTGGTAAATATTTTAACTTTAACTAATAACATATACCCCCATATATATATATATATATATATATATATATATATATATATATATATATATATATATATATATATATATACATATATATATATATATATATATATATATATATATATATATACATACATACATACATACATACATACATACATATATACAAGTGCGCTGTGGCCCAGTTGGCAAGAGCAGCGGGCCAGTGATCTGAACGTCTCTGGTTCGATGCTCGTCGCTGAAAATTCACCGCCGTGTACACTAATGTACTGGCGGAAGGTGCACGTAAAATTTGTCTTCGCTGCAATGTCCTTCAAGTTCTCAATTTACCTCTGGAGGTACTGGGTCAAGTGTATTGGTCTCGTCTCTTGCCTTGGTTATAAATTACGGGACCGGCCCTATAGCCAAGTCGGACTTGAACTGACAGATACTATCGGTCAAGGGGCATCAGAAACAACAACAACACACACACACACACATATATATATATATCTAATAAATTTTTACCATCTCTACCCGCCTGTAATCAGAGTTCTTTCACTCTATGGTAACCTTTCCGTCGTTTGCTTATACTAACCTTCCTCGCCAATTTCTGGCAACCCGTTGACAGCTACTTCTAGACTCGCCAGATGAAAGCTGGACGTTGCGCTGTAAGGTCATTTTTTTGGCTGCAATAAACAAATGTGTTCATTGTATTCGAATCTTATTATTGTTTCGGCCACGATGTATTTGTTAACAGGAGATGACCATTCGGGTCATCACACACACACACACACACATATATATATATATATATATAATGACTCCGCTTTGAAGTGTGTACATTTTGTACTTATAAATATTTCTAAGGATTGTTGTAATATGGTCCCTGATTCAGAAAAGCAACGTCGATGTTTATGACATAGAAGTGATATTGACGTAAAAGAATAAACAACTGATCCTATGGAAATCATGATAATTTCGTTACTCTTTTGTCCGTCATTACACGAGTTCCAAAAAGTCCTAGGTGAAATTAAAATCGGCATCGTCATATTATGGAGAAAAATGGAACGTCTAACTTTTCTCGAGTGACCGTTCGAGAATTTTTTTTTTTCTGGATTAATTGAGCTCCCCATATCCGAGTTTCATCTCATTTCCAGTCCTCAAATGTTAGCCTCTCTATCTCCGGCTGCTTTATTCAGGGCTCATTAGGGTTCTATGTCTGTTAACTAAATTTGCATGATAGATGCATGCGCTAACATGACGCAGTTGTTTTCTTAACAAACACTTATTCCTTAATTACTGGAATCGCTCAAGACAGCCCCCGTGCGGAGTCGCGGCTAGTGCCAGAAACCATCGCGTGCCTGGCGATAATGAACTCCGATTTATTCTTGGGTGGTGCAGGAAAAACGCTTCATTTCCGATGAAGAGAGGAGATAGCCTTTGATCTGGTTACATGCTAAAAGGGTTCCCCCCGTGGAAGAAGACGATTATTGATTTTCGGGAGATAATTAAGGAATTCGCACAGACCGATGTGTGCAGGAATTTTTGCTCCGTGCAGGGATTGTGTTCAACCGGGAGTGTTTTATTGGGTTGCTGGTTTGCTGAGAGGGTTGCATGTGTAACAAAGATCGTGAAAATATGTAAGTTTGTCTTTGGTTAAAGTACATATGAAAGGAATGTGTTGGTTTTCGGTCCAGACAAATAATTTTTTTTTCCTTGTTTGTATATGTAAGTATTAATTAGACTACTTAAAAATTCGCTTTCATTACTATAAAAGCCAGTGGCAGCATTTGAGACATATATAAAAGTGTCATTATATTCGATTTTAGATGCGTGGATGA
>OU015498.1:172618973-172723973 GCA_907164885.2 Dolomedes plantarius | reverse complement strand
TCTTTTTCTATCGGTGTATATATACATACCCAAACGTACAGAAAAATTCCTAAATGATGTTACACTTTAAAGCGAAATACGTTCAGTCAAATCATCGAAATAGTAAATTAATTTGCAAAGAATATTTCTTTGGTGCCCGATATAAAGGGCTTAAATAAAAAAAAGTGATTTTTAGATATTTGTTAGTATTTAAAAAAAAAAAAAAAAAAAAAAAAAAAAAAAACTTGTATAAAATTCTATCAATTTTGTATACGAAATTACATTTCTCTGTACAAAAGACTCAAGTCGAAATTATTGTTCAACGATTGGTATAAAAGCCAATTACGGTGTATTTAAATCACTGTTTTTGACTTAAGCCCTTTGTACTGGGCACCATAGATTTATTTCGAAATAAAATTGGTATCCATTATTTTAAATTTAATCGAAACATCCAAGTAATTTTAAATATAAGCAAGCCAACATTTTACATATGCTCTAATTAGAATACAGTTATAGAAATAGAGTTATAAAATATCTTTTGACGCTCATCTTTTACTATATACATTTCTTATTGATTTTTATAATAATAATTGAGAGTATGTTAGAACATAGTTTTCTTTTTCTCTTTTTTTTCGTGAATGTTAATGCAGAAAGGGACTGAATAATGACTTGGTCACTGGTAAAGTGAAGTAATAACTCATTATGTACTGGTAAAGTGAAGTAATAACTCATTATGTAACCATTTTTATGTCAAAAATGTATGGTGATAATTTCAGTAAGGCTCTCAGATAAAACTAATTACTGTTATGAAATAGAAAAAAAAATCTAAAGGTGTAAGTTATCTTAGGGTTTGGAGCGCTACTATCAAATTTTGCTACACGAGGACAAATTACACCAGGACTTAACTGCTTAAAGCCGATTCCGAACGGCTACAAACGTCCACGCCAACAGTGGGACTCGATCCCACAAGCTTTAGTATCGAAAGCCAGCGCCCTAACCATACGGCGATCGTCCGGCGCAATTATCTTGAGGAAGTACAACAACTGATAAAGATGAAGTATACAATAAACCTAAGTTGACGTAAAAGAAGAGAAGAATTGGTGTAAACGCACCCTCCCCTCCATATATATATATATATATATATACACACACACATACACATATACAGTGGTACCTCGACTTACGAGTTTAATTCGTTCCATGACGGAGCTCGTAACTCGAAATACTCGTATCTCGAATCAATTTTCCCCATTGAAATGAATGGAAATGCCATTAATTCGTTCTGGGCTCCCCCAAAACACTGCAATTTTTTGTTACATGTTTTAAAATAAGAAAAATGTGCTTATAAACGACGAACATTGTATAAACGCGCAATACAATAGAATGTACTGCAATAAACTTGTTTTATTAAGTGCAATGTACAGCATTTACCTTGCAGATCAGACTTGATGATGGTGATGTAAGAGGAGGAGAAAGGCTGAACTGAAAAATTAAATCTTATTCATTGATTTTTGACCTTTTCACCCCGCTTTCCTCACTTTCGCTTTTATTACCAGCTACTTTCTTAAAGTAAAGGAGTGAGACACGGAAGCTGGGCGATTGTTGCATCGTTCACTGTGGCTATAATGTCCAGATTCTTCTTTCTGAAAATCCGAAGAACGTTTTCTGAGAATCCGTAGAAGGGGGAGAGCTTGCGATCCTAGGACCAATGTCATCTCATCCCCTAGATCCCATGGGGAGTTCCAGTGTGGGAGAGGGAATTGAAGCTATCTCTCTGCTAGAGAGGTTGGGCGA
This sequence comes from Dolomedes plantarius, assembly GCA_907164885.2. Lineage (NCBI taxonomy): Eukaryota > Metazoa > Arthropoda > Arachnida > Araneae > Dolomedidae > Dolomedes > Dolomedes plantarius. The sequence continues at coordinate 172,722,200 of OU015498.1, read as the reverse complement.
TGTTCGGTTTCAGAGGGCGACTCAAGTTTGGGCAGAGCGAGCTGCCCCGGGTGGTAATTATTGAGTGTTAATCTCTCGGTTTAAGACTGGATAGTAGTCTCAGAATAATATGTATACAATTGTATAATAATTGTACATAAAGGTTGTAAATATTATATGCTTCTCCTGTTCTCATTTGACGAGCACGTAACATGGCCTTTGCTGCTCAAACTGGCTGTGGGATATCTGAAGCTTGCTCGTAACCCAAATTTTAGCTCGTTACTCGAAGCAAAAAATCTACCGAGAGAATGCTCGTATCTCGAAAAACTCGTAGGTCGAGGTACCATTATATATATATATATATATATATATATATATGTGTGTGTGTGTGTGTGTGTGTGTGTGTGTGTGTGTGTGTGTGTGTGTGTGTGTGTGTGTGTGTGTGTGTGTGTGTGTGTGTATGACGGGCGCTGGATTTACACCCGCTATAATAAATATACCTGCAGTCATCGTGTCCGTTAACATGGTTGGCGAGTGGAAGGCACTTTGATCAATAAACGGTCCATAATTCAAGTCAATCACTTTATTTCTTTTCTTCAAGAGAATCACACTCAAAGTCCATCTCCTAGCATCGCCATTTTCAAAAACTCCGCGGCGCCGAGCAGCACGCGTCCGTTAACAACAACCTTCCAGCTTAATCTGCCACTATTTCTATTATTCTCCTCAGAGCGTGTCCCCTATCGCGCTTGCTCAAAACACCACATGGAAACTTCCAGAACCGTCTTTTGTATATGTCAGCAATATCTTCTCGCGCTAAACCTGTACATCTAAAATAGATTCCCTCGATGTAACTTTTTTCGCGAATCGAGGTCACTTCCCGAAACGGGGAAAAACCTTTTTCAAAGCGTTTTGACGATTTTAATGTTAAGTTTTGCTATTCTAAAGCCCCCTGTAATTTTCTCATTTAATGTTTTCACACACACACACACACACACACACACACACATATATATATATATATATATATATATATATATATATATATATATATATATATATATATATATATATATATATATATAAGAGAGAGAGAGAGTAGATTTTGGGATATTCACGCTAAATCTACTGCTTGATTAAAATTACGGCACAATAGTCAAATCCTTGACGTTTCATTGCTCATTGCATTTTTAATTGCTTCGAATGTAATATTCTTCGAATGAGATAGAAAAAATCAGCAGTTGACCAATATGTAGAAATGTTCTAGTCTTATAATTTTCTTTTCTTATCTTTTTTGATCGATAGCATTTCGTTTATATTTTGAATATTTTATTGTCTATACAGGCAATCCGTTATTAAAAAATTACAGACGGAACAAAAAATTCTCGGAACATAGTGAATTTTGAAAATAAACAAAACAGGGAGTATTTTCAGTTTTATTTCCGTTTTATCCTTCTGTTATATTTTCAGTTTTTTTTTTTGGGGGTGGGGGGAGGAATGGTCTAAGTGGTTAAGCTAAATATGAAACATGTGAGTGAACACAAAGGAAATACTTTGTAACTTTTATTTATTGTTAACGCTTGCAGTGCAACTGTGTTCGGATAAGAAATTATTTATTGGTTGTGTGTTCCCTTTCTTGCAATCGACACCTGCCCCGCTCAAGTATTCGGCTGCTGTTATTCATTGTTCGAGCAAGAAAAATATGCCCTTTTCCCGGTCGAACAACCGATTAATAAATTACGCCGAGTATAAAATCAATATTTTCTTAGCAATGGATGACGTCACGTCCAAGAAGCAGTTTTGTTAAACAGCTTCAGGAATTAGCATACGGCATCAGAGTTTCCCAAAGTGTTGTTAAGCGGGACCCTTTGGAGTTAACCAGAGATAAGGTTTCTTTTATTGAAACTTAACAAATAGCTGGGGAGAATAGCTGTGGAGAACTATGTTGTTAACTGTTTATCGATTCTCAGTGATTTCCTTCGACAAACTGAATTGAATTTACAGCTTCAAATAAGCTCTGGCCGGAAAAGGGCCCAAATACATTCGTTATTAGATTAATTCAAATGCATTCCTTATCCGACATTGAATTCCCTAATACAAATTCACATTACATTGCTTCTCATATGTTATCTACTTTGTAAGAGCAGTATTACACACACACACACACACACACACACATATATATATATATACACATACATACAGATAGAGAGAGCTTAAATTTTTTATTGTCTCTGCTGTTATTTTGTTTTCGTATAGATTTGTTCTTATTTGTTTGAAGAATTGTCAAGGTTCAGGGTGTGTTCATCTTCGGGGTCGCACCTATCGAGAAGGGGTACGTCGATGATTAATGATGCTGCGCATTGTTGAAAAAGATGCATTGTTGTCAAACCTTATTTATTGAGGGATAGCCTTCATGTTTTGGATTCCAGTCTCAATTTTTTTTTTGTTTTCCTTTTCAATCCTCCTTTCTGATGACAGAGGTAGGATGGCGCCTCAGTATGGAAGTATTATATATAGCGCCATCTTATTTTATAGCGCCTTAGTATGGAAGTTTTATTCTGTTCTTTTTATTGTTGCCTTCGTCTACTGCTTGGCTTGCTTCTTTGGTTTTGGTGACTCCTTATATATATATATATATATATATAAGGCTATATATATATATATATATATATATATATATATATATTCAATTTGTGTAGGACAGGGGATATCACCCTGCGTTCTTTACCATTTTTTAATATCTGTAACACAGTGAATAGTCACAGTAATATTACTCGTGATACTGCTTCAGAAACTTGTGCGTTTGTTGCATTTATTTGTATAGTGGCTACTGATGACGATGAATGAACGAATGAATCATTTTTATTTTGTGCTCCTCTGCTAGGTTATGTATAATGGTATAGTGGTTAAACAATAATATTGTTTCTTCTGGCTTCCATGTAAAATGCATGGGCTTGAACTGAGACTTCTATTTATTTTTTTGTTCCTATTTCTCTGTTAATTGCCTGGCATTATCATGTATATATAAATGTGTGTGTAAGAGAATAATTTTCAAATATTCATTAAATTATACATATTTACATTCATGTATCAACATGCATAGTTAAGCCTTTTTATAATAGGATTCTTTCATAAATAGAAGACATAAAAATTCATATATTATCTAAAAAAAAATTGAGATAAAGTATATCCGTGATTTTATCCTAACCTCATAATTACATTGTTATATTTCCTTCTTTTTTAAAATTTACATTAGAATTAATTGTACGGCTTCATAATGAGATGTTTTAAGTTTTTTTTTTTAATTTTCCGCACTGCTTTCAAAATCGTATTACATGTATAGATTATTTTTACCTTATACTCTGAAATCCATAGTCATTAAAAGTACTAAGGGTAAATTTAAGGGAATTTAGGTTTCAGTTGTTAAGACAACAGTATTTTACCCTTGGACACAATGTACTGGTAATACTACTGAGCCGAATAAGAGTCAACCAAATTGAAGATCGTTTAGGCGTAGTTTTAAAACTACTTTCTGTTACCATTCTGTCGATAAATAAATTTGTGAGTTGTCACATCAAATGGCAAATAATCTGATCAAACCTTGCTTAATAATCGCACATTGAACGTAATGTTCTGCTCCCTTCGTACTCTGGGAATACCTCAATATTATGGTCTCTGAGACTGAAGATTGTTCTAATTTGTCTTGGACTAATTAAAACCCTTGGTACAAATTGTCGAGAGTTCTTTTATCTGTTAATCTCCAAAGCTTTCGTTGCTAGGCAACATATTCGTCAGGATATGTAAATGATTGCATTCAATCTTTGAGTAATGTCTAATTATTGATAAACAGGGAATTTGGTTAGGCACGGGAGAAACAAAAGGTAACTGGGATCCATTTTGTTTCGGTGTTCTGTTTCTTTGAAAGGCAATGATGATAAGAGATTGTTAAACGTCAAATTACGTTCTATTAATATCTACCCTGTTGATTAAATGAAATGGCGTTTGTACGCGAAATACATCAGAACGTATTAAAGCATGTTACTTACCAGATTGTTTATGCGGAAATTTGATGTGAGAAATATCACGAGCCATACTGAAATGTTGGAGTAAAGTAAAAGACTATCTTAACTTTATTTTTAGTACATGGGGGGGGGGGGCTAAGAATTTGTTCAGTAGGATGGAATGTGTACTTATTACTTGTATCGACGTATTACTTGTATCGAATTTGATACAAGTAATACGCTGACCACCAACAACTCGCGTTTTCGTTTATCGCATTAATCCTATTAAAGCAAATTATCTTTATTATTTCTCAAGTGGTAGCTTCTGTCCATTGTTCCCTGCGAAGTTTGAGCAGCAGTTTTATGTAATATATTGTGTTAGAAATTAGCTTGAGAAGCAATCATATAGAAAAAAATTATTATATAAAAAAAACTCTTCTATCATTAATATTCTGTCACATCTCTAGTTACGATTGCAACACTTGGGTGTTTCAAGGTTGGTTGAACGTCAGTATCTATCCAGTCTTTACTGTTAACAATCACAATCTGCTTCATGGTCGGATGCTCAAACAAATATTTTCATCCTCTCTGATGGCTTAATTACCAAAAGATGAACTTCTATCAAACCACTTTACATCCTAGGGTCGTTACTCTATCAGTCAGACGAAGTATATTTTATTTAATTTAGATTCTTTATCGAATTGTGTAAAAATGTAATATTTTCTCAAGTAAAATTTCATCTTATTTTTCGTGTCTTGTTCTCTCTCAACACTTGATTGCTGAAAAAGAAAATTAAAATTTATTAATGGTGTGTATTATGCAACAATAAATGTGTTAAAAAAACTTTACTCATTTTGTAAATATAAATATTTTTACCGTTTTATAGTATAAGTATTTACGAAAAAATAATGAATAAAAATGACTCACATCTTAGATTGCATTGTTTAAATAATTAGATAATTGAAATAATTTTTTATCTAACCTGTATCACCGCGTTTTTGTGACACTCCATTTTTAACTTGAAAGTCAAAAGTAGTCGATTTCCAACAAAAATAATGCTGACTCTGAAATCTTGAACGTTTAAAATTTTCATTATTTTTGCAATTAATTCGTAGTCAAGGATTCCAAAGCGCAGTGTTGCTTTCCACTCTTATATATTCTCAAGAAATTTCATTGCGCGTTCCCGTAATTATTCTAATTTATTATTGCGTAATTAATGTACTAAATTAGACTTGCCGGAAAACGCTGGGAGGATTCTTTTGACAATCATAGCCCAGAAATCTGACTGTCTCCAAGAGGACTTTGTTGGTTGCTAATTGACTTCCTTCAGTCCTTGAGTTATATTTCGGATAATTAACCATTGCGAGACTCAGGCATTTCTTAAATGGCATAGTTGCAATACTCCGTGCGACTATGGAGCTTTATTGTATTCCGCGAAAAAGTGTTTCCTAAACGCTCTCAGTTTAAAGAATTCTAAAGAATTCGAATGGAATTAAGTCGGGAACAGTTGGTAGATTTGCTTCGTGAACTCCGCGTATTTCATTTTACGCCTTTTGTGGAAAATAGCGAGGCTTGATTGTCACTGGAAAATTCTTGCCAAACGTGTTGAGTTTAAAGCGATTTTTGTTTAATTTAGGTCGCATCACTTTTACTTGATAAAGAGTTCTGGCAACCACACCAGATGATTGATTCATTAAGTAATCGTTCTAAGAATTAAGTAATCTTTCTAGCCGATCATTTTCCTACCAGGAAAATTATTTTTTATCAGTTCTCATGAATAATATCGTTCGAAATGAATGAACTTAAAATGCAGATATACGGCCAGGTACACATTGACAGTACAGGGAAAAAAAATGTTATATTTGGCAAAATATATATATATATATATATATATATATATATATATATAACCTTGAACCCTTTAAACTTTGTTTTGACCGCGATATGGCATATGTTGACTACTTCGCCCAATCGCCCAAAACCGCGTGTGCATAAAAGATAAATGTTGTATGTACAGTGTTTAAAAAGAAAATTTCCGCATTTTATTCTAGCGCGCGTTATACGGGAATCGCATTATGCGAATAAAATCGTGCCACTTTTTTATTTTCTTAACGCGTTTTATGAACTCGCGTTATACGGGTGTCTACTGTATTATAATCATGTGATTATCATAGCTGTTTGTGTTTGTTTCTATAACATATATTAATCCAAGGAAATGGAAAATGTGCTTTTTTTAGAGTGTTCCGGATCTTCTAAACGCCTTTTTTTTTTAATGATGATACACCTGTTATTTCTTGTGATATTCTTTAGCGATAGTCGGAACGTCGCGGCCATTTTCAATTAAAAAGAGAAAGAAACGGCAGGTGAAGTACATATAGAACTTATAAGAAGTTTCCAAACGTGGCAAAATATTTGCAGCCTTTCTTTTAAACAGAACGTGATGAGTGATGATTTCCTTTTGACACACCTCAAAGGGCGTAGCAAAATTCATAATCAAATAAAAAAGACTGCACCTTCGTAAAAAGTAATTCTTCATTTTTCTTCGCCGGTCAATTTTCTGTGAAACATTTTTATTGTGAGTACTGCAATAGCGATATTTTTATCCTGGATGTTTTACCTAATTATACATACTTACGTTTATAATTTGACGTCTAAAGAAGCGGCGTCAGTTTTAGGACATCCAGGGTCTAACAAAAAATTCCCTGTACAAAAATTGCGTCATCGGGACGTTTTTAATTAACCGACAGTAATGCTCATGGAGGCTTTACAAGTATATGTTACTGTCACAACATTTTCACATGGCGTAATTTTTATATGCTGCGGAACAAAATTGTGTTATAAAGGTATTACTTTCTACTAGAAAGTGACGTCATATTTGACGCAATTTGAAAGAAAATCAACTTGTAAAAAAGAATTATTTCGGATATAATTAATTATTGATTGTCAGTCTGATGTACATCATTAGCATAGAGTCTTAGATTATATAAAGTTTTAGGGTAAGAAGGTATAGAAAGGATTATATTACATGTCTGAATTTGCTTTCGATACACCAGCAATGGACATATGTAAACATGAACACAGAGTGGCCATTTTCATCACAGTGGAAGATTATAACTCAGAATTTTGATGTAACAACTAATGACTTTGCGTGTGCCCATCAATACAGTCCAACAGCAGTTTAATATTATTTCTAAAATTTTTCTTTTGGCGCAACAGCAAATGAATTTTTGAATCTCTTAGGAATAGAAACACTTTTCGAATGAGTAAATTCTTCAGATTACCTTTCTCCTTTGCAGCTGGCAGTCTTTTTTACGGTGACGTTTTCATTTTGCTGGCAGTTATCACTCAAAAATACTTAAATACAGATATACGGCCAGGTACACATTGACAGTACAGCAAAAAAAAAAAAATGTTATATTTTGCAATATATATATATATATATATATATAACCTTGAACCCTTTAAACTTTGTTTTGACCGCAATAGGGCATATGTTGACTACTTCGCCCAATCGCCCAAAACCCCGTGTGCATAAAAAATGAATGTAGTATGTACAGTGTTTAAAAAGGAAATTTCCGCATTTTATTCTAGCGCGCCGAGTTTAGTTTTCGATTTTTGGTTTCTATATACACTTACAGTGGCGAACTATTCCACGGCTTCATGACCTCTGTTCTAGTGGCTTCGAAGTCCTAAGAAACGGTTGCCAATTTTGTTCTTGGAAAAGGTCATTGCCATCCTCTACAAAGACCATTGAAGAAAACATAATCATACGAGAACCACTTGGGTTTCTTTATCTTTTAGATTACTTTCTTCTGAAAACGAACCGTTATCGAAATTTAAAAACTTTATTGCATATATTTCAAAACTCCCGAGCCCTATATATTAATGTTCTGATAAATTTTTAACTCAGTATTTGATGATGGTTATGAAATCCATTTTGACTCTCAGTTTTGACCTCAAAACTTTTCCAGGACCTCCCTGAAATGGAGATCGACATCGCAGGGTCTGTAGAGTGCGCACCTCATGTTGAGTCCATTCTGTCACGAATAGAAAGTCCCATACTCATATTATGTATTTCAACTGCTTGTTATCTTCATTAAAAGATGTCCATTAGTCATCGTAGATCTGCATAATGCCCAACGGAAGCACCACGAGATATTTCGAAATCCTGACATCGGAAGAACTAGAGTGGGAACATTGAAAAAAAATAGACACCCATCCCACTCTTCATTCGATGCCGGAACCCTTTGTAGTTTTATCCCAATGTAAAGGGAAGTCAGACACACACACCCATCTCCCCTCCACCGGAAATGAAGCATTATTCTGAACCAGAGCCCAACCATTAGAGTACATCACGCAACGTCCTGGGCTGCCGGACTATTACCGATATTCGGGACAAGCATTTTCGAGACATCTTTGTAAGAAGCTTTCATCGTTATTTGTATGTGGTGAGAAAATATAACGATATCGTCAGTTTGGCGACGCAATTTCAAGCGATGGGGATGTTGTGCACAAAAAAATTTTGGGTTTATATTCATCATTGAATGATCTTGTTATATATATATATATATATATATATATATAACAAGATCATTCAATGATGAATATAAACCCAAAATTTTTTAAATAACAACCAAGACCTTTATTAATTAACATTAATTAATTACCCCATCAACCCAGCTAAATAGCCATTTCCCTCAAACTCTCAGCTCCAAGACAAGCCCGTCCGCAAAACGGCTATCCTCCCTAATCTAATGCTTTGATGTCCGAAAATGCACTACACTTTTCGCGCGCGAAAAACATCTCGTGATGGTTGTGTCATCAGATGATATGATATTCAGGCGCTTCCCACCTGTACCTTTGTCGACGAATTTCCGATCGCGTGGGAGCAATTAATTACCGATGACCATAAACTCTTCGCTGCAAAAACAACCTACTTTCTGAATTGGAAAACAGTAGAATTTCTAATAGTAAATTACCGTTTAACGCTAATTTGCCTAATTTTAACCCTGATAAATGTAGTTAAATATAGTTTACGTTCCTAGCATCACACACACATACACACACACACACATATATATATATTTGGACTGAAAACGGGAAGATTTTATGAAGACCATTCTTTTTTTATCCATACTTTTTTTGACCCATTTTTTTTATCGGCTTTGGTATTAAATCTTTCGAAATTTAGAAACTATTGTTTTTGATATTATAACTTTTGACAGTAAATGATTATATACACCGTAGCCAGCAGCCTTTGACCTAGATTTCGCTCTTGTTTTGGGCTCCTCAGGCAAAGCATAATTCATAAGTACGCTGGAGCGATTATAATTCCACATGCCGAATTTAAACCTAGGTCCAAGTAAGCTGGGTACACTTGAGGTGTCTATAAATGCATTAGAAGCCCCTTCCACGAAGAAGTAAGTGTTCAATACATTTTTGACAGATAGGGTGCTTGAAGTTGGTCCGAGAGTTTAGTTCTCTTTAAACTCTTACATTTTGTTATCTATTTTTTTCCATCTCGAATATTTTTAAGTGAAGCTTATTTAGCGTCGCTTTGGTCGGTAGAGGCAAAACCGTGCAACGCTTCCCCAAGAAAGAACGCGAGAGTGGAGGGAGGGGGAAACGTTCCAACTCTATACTTTTTTTGAAATAGAAATCACCAAAATCCTTGTTAAATCCCGTGTTCATATGTCCCGTGTTCATTCCCGTGTCGCGAGTTCTGCTAAACGCATGGGTGTTTGTTGTGTATCGAAATTCGACTTTATTCTGTAAATTCGGGGCGTTCATTTCTCGTTGGAAGATGATGATTCGTGTGCTGATACAACCTCACATTCAAAAGAGAACATGCAACTAACTGCCTGCCAGGATTTTTATAATTTCATACTTTACTTTGTCGTTGTATTATGCATTTTACCATATCATATTGTACAATATTTGCTCTAGGATTTCATATAACATACTTAAAGCTGCAAATGCTTCTCTTATAATAATAATAATTATTTTTTCAATGAAGAGTTGTTAACTGTCATTTCGTTCCCGAATGAGCTGTTTTCCTTCTCGGTGACTGATGTGTTTTATTCACAGAATCCTAAAAGAGATCCGGAAAGTAGTATTGACAAGTGCCAAATCATAAAAATTATCCTACAGCTTCTTCCAGGGAGAAATGTTGTATTTACGTTCTGCTTATGTAATGCACTGGTGTACATGTGAAACTAATATTAATTTTTTGTTTGGTTTCGTTTGAAGCGCTACGGTTAACTTTTTGCTACATGAGAGCTAATTAAATTGGGACCTATGGTTTAAAGCCAATTCCGAACGGCTACAAACAACCATGCCAACAGTGAGACTCGAACCCACAGGATATGAACCGAATGCCAGCGCCCTAGCCATTCGGTCATCACCTGGGAAAATAAATGCTAATTTTTAGAATCAAAGATGAACTAAAGTACCAAGAGTAGACCTTGTCTAACTGGAACGTAATGCAAAGATGTTATGTGTGATGTATCTGTTTATAAACATTTAAAATGATAACTTTGTATTATTTGAAATGCAACTGAATGAAATTTCTTCGATAAAAATATTTCTACATTTTCTTCCTCATCAACACAGTGATAGTGTTCCTGTTTAGGTGAAAGGAAAAGCTACTGAATTATGTATGGCAGAAGTTATATGACGTGGCTCTAAGTTAAAAAAATATAATACCTTTGATTGAAAGACATTTGATAAAATTTCAAATATGTTCCGAAGAACTGCGGGTGATACTATTAGAAATTTTTCTGTATTTTTTACAACTTTCAGTTTTATGCCCTCATTTCTGTCTCTATAAATCTTTTCGTGGAAATAAAATTCTATTTATTGCCACGAAAAGCTCAAAAGGGACTTTGAATTTATTCATATCATGCTTCCAAACAGATGTGGTAAATATCCGATATTATTCTTTGCTTTTATTCCTTTATGTATATGAGTTAAAACAGCTAATGTTTCAACCAATATCATATTTCATGCCTGGCGAAAAATAAACTACTACAAAGGTTTTTATAAAATACTAGCTGAAAACCCGCACTTCGCTACGGAGTACATTCAAATTAAATGCAACGGTCAATGTATGCAATTAATGCAATATGCAATATATATATATATATATATATATATATATATATATATATATATATATATATATATATATATATATATATATATATATATATATATATATATATATATAATAAATACAACGATCAATGTATGCAATTGGTGTAAAAAAAAAAAAAAATATATTTATAAAAAAATCGTAAGAGATATTTTTATAGACAAAATAATGTAAAAGGAAATATTCAAATTAAATCTAATAGAACATACTAAAGTATATAGTATAGTTAATATAGTGCAGTTTGAGGAACATATCTTTTACTGTATTTTAATATTTTTTTGATAATATCCAATCGTCTGCGGCATTAGCAAGAAAAAACTTTTTTTTGTCCATTTCGTTGTTATGCGCGTGATTTTAAATTAATTTAAAGTACCAGAAAAGAAATCACGTTATCAGCATTTAATAAATTAAATTCTAAAAATTAATCTTTAAAAACTCACTAAAAATTAAAAAATGGAGGTAAAGATTCGAAAAAGATTTCATTTTAAAGGAATTTTTATGATCTTTCTCATGATATAAATTTTATAACCCTCGGATTATTATTTTAACTGCAAACTTAAAAAAATTTGATAAAATAGATTAAAAATTTAATTTAAAAAAATCTAAGAATAATTTTTCATAAATCTTTCTTAGTGCACTGCTACACTATAAGAAGAATCGCCATGCAAAATTTCAACCCTTTAGGTCCAGCGGTTTCGTATGTGCGTTATATGTCAGTCAGTCAGTTACGGAACTGTTTTATACATATAAATTAAGATATTTTGCACTTTAATAAAATAACTAAAACGTTAAAAAAGGGTTAAATTAGTTAGTTTATGGATAAAATAATAATAAGGAGTTGGTTTCATTCCCGATGTTTATGCACTCACTGTTTGAAAGTCATTTTATCACATAAATGTAGGTAAACTTTTTCCATTGCCCGAGACGTCATCAAACGCGCCAAATGTGATAAATTTTCCCCAGAATTGATCGTGTGTTCCAACGTATCGTAATCCGCTGTCAAAAATAGCAGCATTTATCAAATTTGCTTGTTTAAAACATTCTTTGGCGAAGTAGAGATGACAGACATTACACACAAATAAGAACTTTTTTTCTTCCTGTTCTTTATGTCATGCCAAAAACTAGATCAATTTTTTGTTGTTGTTATAAGAAAGGGTACTTGTGGAGAGGAAAAAAAATCATAAAACATGCATTAACAGACAAGATGAGAGTTGTTCCGAAATGAATCATTGCTCTTGGGGGGGGGGGGGGTCGGCAGTCACGTGATCTGTGTCACAGCCAATAAAAGTCAATTTAAGCTGTTACACGATGAAACACAAAGTAATACTACAAAAAGCTGGTACAAAGTGTTTTTATGTATGAATAAAGTGTCTGCCGTTTTTCTCTTCATTTTTTTTCTTATTTATGGTCATGAGTCGCCTAGGACCAGATGATAATTCAGTTTAAATGACTCGCACAATTCATACCACGATGGTATGAGGAAGATGGTTGATTTTCTCATGAACTGAAATCACAACACGCATCCTTCAAGTAAAATTAAACCTCATTGAGGATATGGCGTTTTTTAAGATATTAATAGAATTGGTGTATATTATCTATTTTCACTATATTAATATCCGGTGTCATGCATCTTTAGGTGAAATAGTATGTATTGAATAGAGAGACATTTCAAACAAGATTTCACTAATTATTTTTTCAAATGCCGCTTGCACTGCTGATACTAAATTGATTTTACCAAATTCTTATTAAAGAAACCTTTCGAAGGCAAGATATAACACCTATTTTATAAATTTCTTGTTTCAAAACATTTCAACAGAAAATATTTAATGTTACCTAGTTCTTGTTATAAAGATATTTTATTCAATTCTCGTTTCAAACAGTTGTGTGATGGCGAATTATCAAACCTACTTTTTGTTTCAGTCCTCTTTAAATAGCAGAGTTCAAAACTATTTTGTTTAATTCTTATTTCGAATACCCTTTTAATAGTAAATATCAAACATATCTTAACTAATTCTTGTTTCAAATACTATTTTAATAGGAGATATCAAACCAACCTTAACTTATTTTTGTTTCACAATGCATTTGAAGGAGCGATACCAAACCTATTTTAAGTAAATCCTATTTCAAGTGCCGTTTGAATATGATAAATCAACACTATTTTATCGAAATCACTTTTTTAATATGAAACTGAAGATATTAAACTGACTGGGAGATATCAAATCTAATTCTTATTTCAAGTACCGTTTGAATTAGAGATATCAAACCTAATTCTTACTTCAAGTACTATTTGAATTGGAAATCTGAAACTTATTTCACCTCATTCTTATTTCACGTATCGGAATTTTTTTTCATAAAATAAATAGGCCTTTTGGCTCATGATGTCAAAAGTCTTACAAAATCAAATATGATAAATTCATAACTTTCTTTTGCCAGTACCGGGAGTTGAACCCGGAACTCTCAGGACAGATGTTCACCATTTTGAGCCGCGTCCTGTTGAGTTATGAGGAAGTCTACTTCCCCCTCCCCCCCTGTACCCAGGGAATCTATGCTGTTATATTAAATACACAGTCTTGGTAAAATGTAAAGCAGAAATATATGTCAAGAGAAGTATTATTGGCCAATGCTTCTTTTAATAATGAATATGTAGAATGCTGGATGTCTTGTATTTTATTTCAGACATATAATAGATTTAATCACAGGCATTAGACTTTTCTGAAAGGGACTCATATCACATATTACTCTCTCCCACAAAATAACTAATACTATGGAGAAATGTGGTCTCTTTGATCATCTAGTTAGAGAGATTGCAGAACACGGGTTCCGATAACTAAATAGTTAATACCAGTTTCCATGTAATGGTTAAAGGTTTCCGCCAATGAATACCAAGAGTATTTTTCCGACAGGATTATTTCGAAACCTGGTTTGATCGACTTCTTTATTTTTGTAGCTTTAATTTGAGATATTTGACTCGTTGCTATTGGCTTTAACTATTAGCTGAAATCTTTTTAAAATCATATTCCAAGCCCAATCTTTCATCAAAGCTTTTCTATACGTAGAATGTATCCGAGCATTTAGAATTCTGTAAAAAATCGGGAAATTAATCACTTTGGGAAACTAGGGAGCCAATAGTTTACCGCTAATTTTTCGGTAACCGTGAAAAGTTATGGAGTTTGTAGGAAAAAGTTAGAGTTTGCAACCTCTTTAATCGTCAGATCCTACCAAAAGTTGATGGAATTCGTGGTCCAAATATTTCATTTATTTTCCATGGTAAACTTCAGAAAATCTGATAAAAACCCGATAGAATTTAGCAGAAGACGGTTATAAGAGTGGGAGTTAGGGTTGTAACCCTTTTCCTTATGACTAAATAAAAGAAATCTCTTGATAAAAGCATTTTAAGCATTGAAAGTTAAAATTATTTGAAAACTCCTGTAACTTAGTTTTAAAATTTTCATTACGAATAGATTCTGGTTGTGCTAATCGGGAAAGGATAATTCATTAACGGAGGAAAACCGTATTAAAAATGGGGTCTATTACCTTTCAAATTAACGTCTAGACACTGTATAGATGACAATATTTTTAAATTTATTTTTATACAGGTATTCCCTTTCTTTCAAAACGTTCAGTTTACGTCATTTCGCTTCTACTATAGATCTACATTATTTACCTGCTTTTTTCTTTAGAGAAGTAAATCTAACGAGAACTTTCACCTACCATATTTGAAAGACACTTTATTTTTATACTTAAGAATATACGGAAAAAGACTCTAGCAGTGGCAGATAATTTTTTTTTCAGATATTCTCCTTTCCACAACTTTTGCTTACGTCATTACTCTTCTCCGACAGACCTGCATTAGTTGCTCGCTATTCTTCAATAGAAGTCAATCCAAAGTTAATATTTGCCCTAACAAAATAATCAAATTTCTTTTTTCAGAGAAGATGGTATGGTTGTTAGAAGTTTTCCCTCTCTGATGCATGACAATGACGATGAATATGATTCTCTTAACCCTCCACACTGATATTCTGTACTTCTTACCACTCAAACCTCCGACGATTTAACCTAATATACCATTATATCTAATATCAGCTTACAGTTTTGCTAACTTCCCGAATCTTGAGTAACGAAACCAATCGACGCATATATTACTTCCACTTTATCTAGGCCGTGTATTTGTTTTATCATTCCCGATTTTCCTGTATGTCAATGTGCGTCGAGGTTTATTATGTGACTAAGTATGATTTCAAGATTATTTTGTGGTTTGGGAATATTCGGATAATTTTCCCATTCAAATTCAATAATCTGCCGCTTTCCTGTATATCATTTAGGATGATGAAAGGAATAAGCTTTATATGCTGTGTTTTATATCTAATGCTACGACGTAAACCAAAGAGATAATCTTGTCTAAACCAAGACAGTACAACTCTATGACTCTCCAGCTCAATACCACAAGAGTACTCACATTTAATACAAAGTTATCCATCAGTATTTGACCAATAAGCTTCCTTAGAATCCATGCAAATCACATAAGTGATCTATTCAAAACATCAATCCATTCCTTCGAAAGTGCTCTGGTATACAGTCCTAGGATTCTCAGCATTCCATCCAAGAATTCAGTGACATGATTTGCCTCTTCTACCTGCGTATCAGCTGTACTTAATCCAAATATAAGTAGCATGAAATGCTATGGTCTCTGAGTTCCAGATTATAAGATTGGATCTCTGCTAGACGAAGAACTAAATTTTTTTTGAATTGGCCTGATTATCTACAGAACTAAAGTTTACTTTAATACGTAATGGTCTTTCTTCCCTTTGGCATTTTTGGAAGGATTAAGAAAGGAAATTTTATTTTTGTTAGTTTCAACCTTTTTGTGAGGACTTTTTTCATCAATGTGTTTATATAAATATTATGCCCATAAAAATAATTGAGCAATTTGAAATTTTATTTTAAATTATTTAAAATTCAAAATTAGAAGTAGTTCAGTTTTGATATATCTACTGGCGCATAGGAAATTTTTTTAATCCATTTGTATTCAAAATTTATAGAAACTTTAAGTATAAAATATTTAATTAATATGAAGGGTAAAAAAGGGTAATTTTTGCTTAAGGAAAAATATTCCCAAATTTTTTTTAAACCCTTTTGAGTCGCCATTCAACTTGTAAAGGGATGGTAACAGATTTTTCCATCCTTAATTTGGTATTTAAAATGAAATGATCTCTAATTAGAGGATGGAATATTTCGTCCCAAATAATTTTTCCAGCTCAAATAAAGAGGCAGTCTCAAACACTTAGAGCAGGGGTGTTAAACTCGCGGCCCGCGACGAACATTTTTGCGGCACACAATATATATATTAAAATACCGACGCAGAATTTTAATAAGATAGGCAGAATTCGCTAAATGTTTTCTTAATTATACTCTTTTTTTGCTATTATTAAGCAAAATGCGTATATTTATGTTGAATATACTGTAATTAGGTAAATAAACATACGTTTGTATTAATATTGATTTTTTTTGCGGCCCACCTGTAGTTAAACCTTGTTTGTTTGGCCCAAGTTAGCCTTTGAGTTTTACACCCCTGACTTAGAGGATTCAAAACTCTCAAGAGGCAGTTTAATAAAAAGAATAGCGATGCAAAATTTCCTGGAGCTATCAATGCAAGTATTTTAGATACATCGTTAGAAAGACTGTGAAAAATGTCATCATGAGATAAGTAGACCGAAATGTACAGCGTGGAACATATGAACAATACAGAATGAAAGTGTTGTAATTGTCCTTGTAATTATCGAAGAAACATATTTGAGTGTTATATGATTTTAAAAGTTCTGTGGTAAGTTTTAAACTAAAAAAAGGGAAATTTTTTTTTTAATTCTTGTGAAATTTTCTCCCCGCGCCAACTGAAACTGTTCCGCGAAATATTTTCTCTAATTTGTAAGTTTTTCAAATGCATCATGCTTCTGACTTTTTTTTAAAAAATGTACTGGCTTGTCTGCAGATGTCAGGTCTCTATTTTCTCCCCTAGTCTTCATTTTAAAGTTAGGCGACTTTGGCTAATCCATATTCCTTTTTAATTACAGTTTTAGCCGTGATTGACAAGCTGTAGAATTAATAATAATGCAAACGATTAAAGAAAAAATCGTGGTGAAGAAAGAGAACGTGATGGATAGTTCTAACAAGCGAAGAATGATCTTTTTAATAATTTTCTTTTCTATCCAAGGAATAGCTCTGCAATTATATGTTCAGTTTAATGCAACATATGCGACGGACTAGTGATAACAAATAGTTCAGTTTAAATGAAGATGAATTTTCAGACGCGATGCTAGAAAGAAATTAAAATTCCTTGGCCACGTTCGTTCTTCTTTGCTCTCGTAAGTCATCTTTATTTCTAGATACATGCCCCGATAAGTGTAGACTGCCAAGAAACACATAATTTTTTAACCAATGGGCAAGACATAAAGAGGTTTGTTTAATAAGTAAGTGTTTGTTGATTGAGAACTGCTTTATAGAGCCGAATTATAGGTTAAAAGGTAGTGAAATTGCGATTGGTTTTCTAGATATTGTTTGGAAAAAATCCAACGAATTTTTATAACTGATCAAGGTTGCTTTTTTTTCTAAAAATAAAATTTGCTTCATAACAGGAATATTTGTCAAATATTTCTGTACAGATCAGCCTTAACTGATAATCTCTATATAAAAAACAGTTCCGTAACTGACTGACTGACTGACATATAACGCACAGACCAAACCGCTGGACATAAAGGACTGAAATTTTGCATAGGGATTCTTCTTATAGTGTAAGGGTGCACTAAGAAAGATTTTTGAAAAATTCTTCTTAGATTTTTTAAAATTAAATTTTTAAGCTGTTTTTGTAACTTTTTAAAGTTTGCATTTAAAATAATAATCTGAGGGTTATAAAATTTATATCACGAGAAAGATCATAAAAATTCCTTTAAAATAAATTCCTTTTCGAATCTTTACCTCCATTTTCTGATATTTGGTGAATTTTTAAAGATTAATTTCTATAATTTAATTTATTAAATACTGAACACGTGATTTCATTTCTTTTTGTGATACTTCAAATTAATTTATCGTCACGTGCATAACAACGAAATAAATTGACAAAAAATATTAAAATACAGTAAAAGATAAAATTTAACTACTAGACTAATTGAGATGGAAGTTTTTTAAGAATTTATTTCAAAATAGTGACTACCATCCAGGAACTGATAGCTCACATTTATCCAGGCATTGCTCAAATACAGAATAAGCCTGTAGAATGGTTTTGCGAAAGGGACATTTTGACTCCAAAAAACGATCAAGCTGCGTTCATTATTGACATGCTGCTTTGAGAGTACTTTGACGGGGAAGAAATGGTCTACAAGTCGATAGACACTGTCTGTAATTCAGATGATGCCGTTAACTATCCGGTAGTTTCTAAATTCCGTTAAACCACCGGGTCTTCCATACCGTAAGCTCTTTTAAGGAATAGCACACCCGTAATGCTCCTTCAGAATTTAAAACTATCTAAATTGTGTAATAGCAGTAGACTACAAGTCAAAGTCTTGCATAAAAATTTAATAGAAACCAACATTTTAACCGGGTGTGCTCAAGGAGAAAAAGTGTTCGTGCCACGCATTTCTCTAATACCCTTTGACTTTAATAGACTGAAATTTCTCCTCAGAGTACTCTTCGCCATTACGATAACTAAGTCTCAAGGCCAAACATTAAAATACGCTGGCGTAGATTTAAGAGAAAATGGTTTCTCCCACGGTCAGCTTTACGTAGCTTGCTCACGCGTAAGTTTGCGGACGAGCCTGGAAATTTTAGTTCAGCCCAATGAAGAAACAAAAAATTTTGTTTATAAGGATATCTTCTAAATAGCAATTTCATTATTTGTTTCATTGTAATTATCCTAAAATGTATTCCGTAGCGAAGCACGGGTATTCAGCTAGTTTTTATATATGATATTTAGAATAATCAACAAACGTAGAAAAAAAAACAATCAATTAACTTGACTCAAAATTAAGTGAAGATTTATCCACGGTCACTTTTTTTTTTCATTTTAGATTTTTTCCAATACTAGTTTAAAGGAAAATTCTAACCTCCCAAATGTCTTCATTGTGCACTATTACCTAATGTAAGCTCCAATATTTTACGAAACTTACTTGTGCAACAAAATGGCGCAAATTGCATAGCACGGCATTCACCTCGAACCTTATGTCAAAACTCCTTCCCTCCCCCCTTTTCATTATGCAATCCCCTCCTCATGCCCCAACACTGCGATTTAATTGAATTTGTCCGTCGTGTGCCCACAGGTTCATAACAGCACTGCATAATGACTGGCCACTTCAGCTCCCAGAGAGTAATAATTCTGGCCGATGATCCATCATCGAATCTTTTCGGCAGGGTAGGAAGGGGTGTGTAGCAGCCAGAGAAGGGGGGGGGGGTTGCTTATCTGAACTGGAGATCCCAAAACTGTTTTGCCAGAGATCGTTATTAATTGAGGATCGAATCATCGAATTTTGGTCGACGGATGTGGCAAGTTATTTAGTGTTGTCGCGCGAAAGGAAGCTTTATCCCTGTATTTCGGCTTGGTGTTAGATAATTGGTAATTTAAAATTATTTAGCCATCCCATACATGTTAGAATCATGTAATGGAAGAAGAGTTCCCAACTGAAGAAGATAATTCTGTCAGACTGAATATAGAGGATTCTTTCTAAATTTGATGGTGTTATGTTAGACACTTTTCTGGTAATGGAGCAAAGCAAAATGTAGAGAAAAATAAAGCGATTACAGAAACTCAGATTCGTCGTCAGTTTGGTCTTGTAATATAGATAGCAGTCATAATTTGAGAAAATTCCTGTACAGTCGAACCCCGTTATAACGAACTTCAAAAGACCGTTTTTGTTCGCTATATCCGGTGGTTCGCTATATCCGAACCGTTAAGAAAATTGTTAGAGTTCACAAAATAACTCATTAGTTGCTATGTGTATTAAATAATGATGAACTAAAAAAACATAAAATCTAATAAAAAGGATTATTAATAAATTAAATTGACTAAAATCGATTACATTAAACTGACACTATACTAACTAAATTAACTAAAAATGAAGACAAATGTAAATAAATTCACTTTACCTTCAGTTGTTCCTCATTCTTTTGATACAGAAATAATCTGTAATCTCCTGCTGACGTGATGCCGATTTCAAAAAACATTTTTTGAATTTCTTTGTACAATACATTAAATGACTCCAACACTCTTTCTTTCACTGTTTGTGTACACAAAAACTTATTAATTATGCGCATTGCTGATGTAGCATCTCAGATGGTGGAGATTTCGTCATTTATGTGCTCCTCTTCATCAGATGCAGGATCTTCGATTTCAAAATGATTCATTTTAATTTTTTCCACAATATCTTCATGAGTCGGATTTTCACATATATAATGACTTCTTCATCACATGTTTCGAACAATTGCATGTCCCAATCTGAGATTGATGAAATTTTGTGTTTTTCTGTCCACATCGCAATAGGTAAATCTTCACCATTTTCTTCTTCAACATTCTTAAAAAGTTTAAAAATTGAAAAAAATATTCAGCAGTCGACTGAAAAAAAAAGTTCGTTATCGCCGATTCTTAAGATATAAGAAGGTTTGCTATAAAAGGATAAATTAGCATTAAATACTATAGGAAAACAGTAGGACCAAAATTTTCGTTCTTTATATCCATGAGTTCGTTATATACCAGGTTCGCTATAACGGGGTTCGACTGTATTACAATGCAAAAATAAAATAAAATAAATAACAGGTGTTATCAAATTTGTTTTTCATGTTGTATTTGCGTGAGTCTATTTTAATACATAGCTATTAATAGTTGAAATAATAGGTGGTGGGAAAAAATAGCACTAAAAGTAATAATGTCTAGACGGTATATTAATTTTTAAAGCTTAAAATGTTTGCTCGTGCCTATTTATATAGCTCTGTCTTAATACATTTGAAAGAACTTATTTTGACACTGAATTTCAAATATTAAAAAAAAAATAATATATATAATAATAAAAAAGTAATATGTCTAGATAATAAATAAAAACATTTACAAAAGAAAAAAAAACTAAAATGTCTGCAAGAAGCTTTTTATATATTGCTATAAATTGGCGCAAATGAAATTAGCACAGGATCTCTGAAAATCTCTTTACATTCATTTTATGGTCTGGTAATTAATAAATTTTATTAATTTCCCATTACTTTCATTAAGATTTATGAAAAAACTTTTTCATATCGCTTAGAATGCAATCTGAGATCCAAAATGTAATTACATACAAAAAATAGAATATCATAACAACAATTCGGATAGAACAGGAAGAAAAACCCTAATAAAACTAAGTTTCCAATTTTTTAATGAAGGATAACGTCACAGAAATTTCATCGGAATTTTGAAATTGGGAAAAAAATTAACACTGTAAGTACCCTAGTACATGAATCTATTACTTTATATTTCATGAAAATATAAAATGTGATATTATTATTTTCAATAAATTTTCATTGCACTGATTTTTAATATCTTCTTTAACTTATAAAAATGAAAGTCTGTTCTCAAATTAAGAGAGATCTCATAAGTGTAAAAATTTAGAAACCAATGAAATCAGAAATTTTCATTTTAAAAACATTTTTTAAAGAAATAAATCTTACGGTACATAAATATCACACGAGAAGAGTTAATCCTTGGTTGCTTTTGATGTTCTGAATTAAGGTATTTGTTTATCATGTTTTTAAGGGGAGCAGTGAACCTTTATGTTGCGAAAAATGTTAGAAAATTGATTAGATTTTCATAATTTTTTAACAAATTAACCAATGAAGGAAATTGTATGAAAATTTCTGGATCGTTAGAACAAACACAACTTGTTGCAACAAAAATATCAGATTGATGCAAATTATTAAATTAATTCGGAAAATTAATTAAGTAACGTGTTTTTCCTATTTTCATAATTACCATTTGTCACTGTGCGCATGATAACTGATGTTAATTTTAATTTATTAACACGAAACACGATTTAACCTTTAGTTTACGTGGCCCATTTTTCCGATTCCACCTTTAGAATGGGAAATTTCATACTTCCTTTGTAAGAACGGTTATTAAGAGGGTTATATATATATATATATATATATATATATATATATATATATATATATATATATATATATATATATATATACAGATGGAGTACAAAATAATACGAATACCTGTGAAAAAGTATGACGTATTTCACACCTGCAGTACAGCCGCGCCACCTGCAACAGAAGTCTGCCACCAAGCGAGCCTGAAGAGGAAGGAATCAGTCTCTCAACAGCAGTCACCTACGTTGCTTGCTTCTATCGAACTGTCTGTGATAAGTTGAAATGTCAGACCTGTCAGAGTTCCAAAGACGAATGATAGTTGGAGCGCGTTTAAGTGGAGCATCGGTTACGGAAACAGCAAACCTTTTGGGGTTTGCAAGGAGTACGGTATCAGCCGTTATGACAGCGTACACGAAGGAGGGTAAGACGACGTCTTCAAAGCACAACAGTGGCCGAAAGTCCAATCTTGCTGATAGGGATAGACGGGTCTTGAAGCGCATAGTAGCCCGAAAGCACAAGCAATCGTTATCCGAGTTAACATCCGAAATGAACAGTCATCTCCAGGACCCCGTTTCAACAAAAACTGTTTAAAGGGAACTTCATGCTGTGAACATGTATGGCAGAATGGCAATTCGTAAACCCTTGGTGACAGCAACTAATGCTTTCAAGCGACGCCACTGGTGCAGAGAATACAAAGGCTGGTCCCCACAGCAGTGGCAACAGGTAATATGGTCAGATGAATCGTCATTCACCCTATTTCAGACGACCGGACGCGTTTATGTCTGGAGAACGCCCAAAGAAGTGTTTCATCCTGAATGCCTCTTGCCGACTGTGAAGCATGGGGGTGGCTCCATTATGGTATGGGGTACGATATCTTGGCGCGGTCTTGGGCCACTTGTTATTCTGCATGGGAGGATCGAATCAAATAACTATCTAAGCGTTCTAGGGGATTATGTCCATCCTATTGTCCAGACTGTATTCCCTGGAGAGCGACCAATTTTTCAAGACGACAACGCCCCTATCCACACTGCTAGGTGTGTTCAAGAATGGTTCGAAAAGCATGGCGATGCAGTTGAACATTTCGCCTGGCCCCCCTCAGTCTCCGGACTTGAATATTATTGAACATTTATGGCAATATTTGGAGTCCAAACTTCGTTCCCGATTTCCACCTCCATCCGGACTTTCGGAATTAGAGACCACTCTGCAGGAGGAATGGCTTAATATTCCTTTAAATATTGTCCATGACTTTTATGCATCTATCCCACGTCGCATTAAATCTGTACTTCAGTCAAAGGGTGGTCCAACCCCCTATTTATAAAGATTTTCCATTATTTCACAGGTGTTCGTATAATTTTGTCCACCATCTGTATATATATATATATATATATATATATATATATATATATATATATATATATATATATATATATATATGTGTGTATGTGTGTGTGTGTGTGTGTGTGTGTGTATGCATGTATATGAATGTATGTATGTATGTATGTATATGTATGTATGTATATGTATGTATGTATGTATGTATGTATGTATGTATATATATGTATGTATATACTGTATATATATATACGTATGTATGTATGTATGTGTATATATATATATATATACCGGGTGGTCATAATTAAACTGATTGTGCTCACAGTGTTCTGTAGCGCGATCTATTTGCGAGAATGACGCCACATTTTGTAGGAAGATTAAACAAGACGGGGGACGAAGGATTCCGCGAAAAAATAAATTAGTTCCAAAAGTCACCGCTAGGGGAATATTTGGCGCTGTGTGATAGAAAATAGAGTGTTAACAAATGCAAATTAATACGGAATAAAATTACCTTTTATTATGCACATTTTCTTATTTAGTTCAAGTGCAATATGGCAACACTTTTAAAAAAGCGTAAAATCTACATAAAAACCGATAAAGTCTCGTGATCTGCAATATCATGTACGCTGAGCAGAAGAAGAAGTTCTTTATTCAAATTTCACGTTACATCCATTGGCACAGTGCCAGCTGCTTGGGTTTTAAAAGGCAATGTGTTACGTTTCGAATCAATCGGATTAAAATTTTATGTGCAATGTCTCCTTCTTTAGTCGAGCGTGCGTTACTGGTCAAATTCTTTTACCTCAACCAGTGCAACGCATCAGCCGCTCTTCGTGCTTTTAGAACGCACAAAAAAATGCGTAAAGGTAATGGTCCTGTGTCAGTTAATGGGCTAAAAGCAATGGTTGCGAAGTTTGAGAAAACAGGTTCTCGGAAGGTTCAGTCAGGCAGAGGACGAAAACCTGTACCACAGGATACAATCGAAGCAGTTGCCACGGCGATTGTCGACAGAGAACCAGACAATATTGCTGCCACCTCTAGCGCTCGTGAATTAGCTCGGAATATGGATATGCCTCACAGTTCGGTATGGAAAATCTTACGAAAGATTATCAACTTCTATCCGTACAAGATCAGCCGTGTACAGGAGTTACTGTACCCCGACCATGATAAGCGATTGACTTTTGCTCTCACCTTTCTTGCCAGAATGGAGGTTCTATTTTCTATTACACAGCGACAAATATTCCCATAGCGGTGACTTTTGGAACTAATTTATTTTTTCGCGGAATCCTTCGTCCCCCGTCTTGTTTAATCTTCCTACAAAATGTGGCGTCATTTTCGCAAATAGATCGCGCTACAGAACACTATGAGCACTGTCAGTTTAATTATGGCCACCCGGTATATATGTATGTATATATATGTATATATATATATATATATATATATATGTATATATATGTATGTATATATATATATATATGTATGTATGTATATGTATGTATATATATATATGTATATATATGTATATATATGTATATATATATATATATATATATATATATATATATATATATATATATATATATATATATATATATATATATATATGTATGTATATGTATATATATGTATATATATATATATATATATATATATATATATATATATATATATATATATATATATATATATATATATATATATATATATATACCAGAAATCAGAAAATGTAGGTAAAATTTCGAAAAAGATGTCATTTTAAAGGAATTTTTATGATCTTTCTCGTGATATAAATTTTATAACCCTCAGATTATTATTTTAAATGTAAACTTAAAAAAAGTTACAAAACAGCTTAAAAATTTAATTTAAAAAAATCTAAGATTTTTTTTAAAAATCTTTCTTTGTGCACTCCTACATTATAAGAAGTATCGCCATGCAAAATTTCAGCCCTTTAGGTGCAGTGGTTTGGTTTTTGTGTTATCTGTCAGTTAGTCCGTCATTCAGTCAGTTACGGAACTGTTTCATATATATAGATTATTTTTCCACTAATATTCTTTCCAACTGATCAGCAACTAAGGATTAGAGTTATTTTCTCGCAACTGAACTGTGAAATAGGATTTTCTATGCTTGATAATTGTACGTTTTTTCCGTACGTAATCGCGAAATATGATAAATATGCCATTCCACAAATTAAGAAGGCATAATAACATATTCATTTCAGTCTGCCTAAATACTTCGTCGTATTGTACATATAGCAAATAAACTTGCAAAGCAGACATTTTTCGTTATTTAATTGCTTTTGATAGCAAATTAATGTAACCTTTAAAGGCTTACATATGTTCCCACATAACAGACATTACCTTCTAATTTATTCACGACATTCTAAGAGAGCATTTATTGAATTTATTACCGAGAGAGGTAATTATATTGAAAATGTTTTGCTTGAGTTAATATTTTACGTAACGAGTTGTATTATTAATAAATGGCTAATAAATAAATTTTTATTTAATTATACGCAAAAATATTTGTTCGTAGTCATTTATTCATGCCGAACAAACGGTTAGTATTTAATTAGCACCGAATCTTCGGAAATAACTTCTCATTGATTTTATGGGCTGGATACTGATAGAACCTCTTATATTTCCATTGCATTTATTAGAACTGATACACATTTCATTTTGCCACTTTTGGCGTCAAAGAAAATTCTTCTAATAACATTTCATACGTTCAGTCACATCTCTACGTATGTTAAAGACATTTGTAGTAGTGTATTGAAAATTGTTTTTCCTTTCAATTGTACGGCATGAAGATTCTATTTAAGGTGATATTACCTGCAGAATGTTTTATATTCTACTTTTTGGTATACACGAAACTTGATTAGCATCTATTCTTTTCACAAATATATATTTTTTCTAAATATATGTAGCCATGTCAAAATTAAATAGTGCCCAAGTTAGTTAAAGTAGTCTTCATATAATGCACTACCATTTTATAAAATTTTCTTCATAACATTTTTTCGAAACCTTACTTCGT
Organism: Dolomedes plantarius; assembly: GCA_907164885.2. NCBI lineage: Eukaryota > Metazoa > Arthropoda > Arachnida > Araneae > Dolomedidae > Dolomedes > Dolomedes plantarius. Next base: position 172,695,605 of record OU015498.1, on the reverse strand, counting down.
TGAATATCTCAGTTGAAAATTAATCCCCTTATTACGGAAAACCGCTTCTGCATAATGAAATTTTTCGCCAACTGATAAAAATTTCGATTTTTCTTAATAACTCTTTTTAATTTTCAAAACCTTTGATTTTAAGCTCGCCGTTCTGTTTTATGTGTGTGTGTGAGAAAAGGAACTTGCTAATAAAACGGAAAATTTTTTTGGTCAATGAAACGTTATTTATTTATTTATTTATTTATTTTTGTTTTAGAAATGTATGAGGTAGTCGATACGTATGGATGTTAACAATTTATCATGTATGAAATTTTGGAAATGGTGGTTTTCATCGCAAGTTTCGGTTTCTACCGGTGTTTAAAAAAATTTTATACTTATAACTCGTATTTGTTATTTTCGCGTTTGTTGTAAATGTATAATTAGTAATGCGAATGAAACTTAATGAAACATTTGATGTTTCATTGCATTATTTGAATAGTAGTTCAGTTCTTATTTTTTTTAAGCTTAATTGCATTTTATATAACGAACTTTCCTTATAACAATGTTTTCTGGTGGAATGGTTGGATTTAATTACCATAAAATCTTGACTATAATACGCACACGTGTATAATACGTATGCTTTATTTTGCGAGAAATTTTCAGAAAAATTTAAAATTCAACTATAATACTCACCAGTAACTTTTCAATATTTTATTTAAAAATTGCACAAATATTTATTAACATAAATAAAGTTTGTAATAAAAATAAACGAAAACTTCAAATTCGGCAGGAAAGAAACTTAAATTTTTAATTCAAAACAATCAATACAGTGACATTATCAGTCTTAATCACTTTCATTAGAATTCAGCTCATCTACTGTTTATCCTTTATTCAATATTTAAACTTAAGGATTTTTTTTGTACACGAGTGTAATACGGACCCTTATTTTTGCTGAATAAAATGTGAAAAATAAGTGCGTATTATACTCAAGATTTTACGGTAAGTAGATACTGAGCTGTTGTTAATTTAATATGTTTGTAACTTTAAAGAGCAGGAATAAAAGCACCTATACAAGTGACAAAGGTATGCAAATTTTATATAACCTTAAAAATACCACATGAGAATAAAAATTTGTATGAAATTAAGCTTGTTAATATTTGGTTTAACCCGGATGCTTTCTTGACCTAGTCTTCTGGAGTGATTTTTAAACGAATTCTGTTTTGAAACTCCAACTACCTCATTCCTGCCTTTCACCATCCTTTGAAAACTGCTCCAGCAGGCATTTTAATCTACAAACTAGAGAGGAGCCAGAAAAGGTTTAAGATAAAAGACAACAACAATTAAAATATCCAATGTGTTCACTCTGCTGCGACCTTAAGGTAATTTTCTCGCTTACAACTATTTCACTCATAACGAAAAAAAAAAGTTCTCGGGCAGTTTCTACAAGTAACACAACTTGTTTGTAAACATAATTTCATTTGCAAAAATCCCCCAGTTAAAAATTTTAAAAATAAAAAAAAACCAACCTACAAGACTGTTATTAATTACTTACAAAGAAATTAATTTTTCTTCGTTTCTAATGAAACTCGTTAATCATGCAAACGAAACATAATTTCCTAAGTGTAACGAGCTTAAATTTAAAATTAAGACCAATTTTAAAACTTGCATAAACCATTTATCTTTCAAAATTTGGCTCAGCGTAAATGAAGATCTAATATTTGTTTCCATTAGTTTCTGGAGGAAATTAATCTGTATATTTCGAAAATTGGCAGCTATTTTTGATGATTAATATATTTCAAATCCTAATCAATGAAATGTCTTTCATAATTTATGTAGAATATGATTAAGAGCCATTGGTGAAATGGCTTTCATTAAAATAGTTTACTGCGTGAAGTGGAATCGTATATTTCTTTACTAAGATCTCTGAATTGAAACTTTTTATCTCCTTTTTAAAAACTAGTTATGGGTAATAGTTAAGCAACAGCGGTAAATTTGAAGAAAATATTTTGCGACTTCAGATTTAATTAGCTTTTTAATTTATTACGCTTTCCATTAGTTTCTTTCATTTCAATTGAGTTGTAAATATTAGTCCGGTTTCTCATTTTTACGCTTCCTTCTCATATTCTCACTAAAGTTCGTCTTTCAAAGTAGTTTATAGATATAAACTTTTTTTATTATACCCAAACAAATTAATCTGAAATTTAAATTAACTAACACACACACACAGATATATATATATATATATATATATATATATATATATATATATATATATATATATATATATATATATATATATATATATATATAAGTGTGTGTGTATATTTATATATACATTCATACATTAAAATATTAATATCGGTGCAATATCAAAATTAGCTTTTAATATTTCATAACCTAGAATTAGAGGCGAAATCAAGGGTAAAGAGCGGTCTAATTATTTATAGAAATTGCCGTAATTTTAAAAAAAATCACATGGTTAACACATTTCAAAATTTTAAGAATCCGTTTAACATGGTTTTATACGACTAAAAATAATTTGCTTTACGTCGATGCATTTACTGGACGTAAAGTCTTCATCTTGACTCCTGACCTGAGGTTATTAAAATTTTTATGAAACATGTAGCATTATTTCCACATACTGAAGGCAGTCCATAAAAAAACGCATAGATTATAATCAATGAAAATTGATACTAGTTTAATATTATAAAAAGTATAAGAAGGTTCCACCTAAAATACTTTTTGAATTAATGCAACAAAACCTCTAAAAATATTTTAACCAAAAATTTCGTCCTTTTGAAGAATTGATTGTATGTCGGATGAAAAGTCAACGAAAGTTATACTTCCTGACAGTTCATTTGGTTGAATATTGGCCTCGAAACCAGGGATCAAAATACCGTCGTTATAGTAACGTCTAGTCATTGCCGTAGCTGGGTCATTGGAAAGTTTATAACAGTACACCGTAAAAAATTTCAACTTAATTGAATGGCTATATTAAATTAGATAAATGAAGGTTCACTTGCACCGTCCTGTGTTATTGGCCTCAGAAACATCTTGCATTATTGCCTAACCGTAGTGCTAGCTGTTAAGGGGACAGTGGACTTTCAAAATTGTGAAATTTGTCCAAACATTCGATTTTTTTTTTATTTTATTGAATTGTGAAACTACGGACGAGTAGGAATGTGTTGCAAAAAGAATTCATAATTTCTGTGATTACTTTCCTAGTTATAGGCATTTGTATTTAATTTAGAAATTATGTGATTACTAATAGCAATATCTTTAAATGTGTTTTTCTCAAAATAAAAATTTTCATGTCATATGAATATTCAAACTGCTCCAGGCGCATTTCTAATTATCTTATTGTTTTGAAATTTAAGTTTTATATACTTAACTGTATGTTAAATAAATCTTATTGAAAAAAATTATGCTTCGTAGCTCAGAAAATTTCTAAATTTTGTACTTGAAAAGATGATTTATAGGTATTTTTCGTAGTAAAAAGGGAGTTTTCATTATTATTATTTTTTCTATTTATATTTTTAATGAATGCTTAAAATAAGCAATAAGTTTCGTTGTAAGTTCTATAAGGTATTCTGTAAATAAAATTACCATATTATATGCAAAAGAAATGCGCATGGAACATTTTTAATTAGGTCAATTTTTGATATAATTAATAATTCAAATTCATAAATTATTAATATTTCATCTTTAAATTTTAACCACTATAACCCCCTTAACACCTTGCATTATTGCATAACCATATTGTTAGCTGTTAACACCTTCCATTATTGCCTAACCGTAGTATTGGTTGCAAGCATCTTGTGTTATTGGCTTACCGCAGCTCAAAGCCAATTCCTACCATTAAAGCGCCTCTTATCATTTGCAATCGCTCCAGTAAAGCTCACTACGTAGCACTTTCAAGATCTTGTTCAACTATGCTAAGGTTGGCAACTTAGGCCCTAAGCCAGAGTCCATTATGACCCTCGAAATTTTCTCGTGGACTCATTTCGTCAAAATCCCGCCAGATTCTTACCCAACTCTCCCGGCTCGTCGAACTATCTTGTCTAAAGCAGGCATCTAAAAGCCTCAGGCCAAACCTGGGTAGGGTTATCGATCCATAGCACCCCAGAACTCGAGGTTTGAAGACCAAGTTAAGACAAACAATCTCCGCAAAAGTATAACCCGTAATACCTTATCAATTAATCATTTAGTGGAGTTTTTTCAATGTTGGATCTCTTTCGCATTCATATATCTGATCTCTTCATATATCCTTGAAAAAACTTGGATTCAATCCCCCAAAACCCGATATATCAGCAACTAATTTAATGCAAATTTCCCTTCATTGTATTTGTAATTTATTGCAACGACGTTATAATTTTAATGAAGATTCATGGCTGCCAAAAAAGTTCCTCACTTGCCATGAGAAACCGGCATCCGATCTCGGTACACAAAGATTATTTGCTCCTAAGCCCTTTTATGGGGGCACATGCGTCACATAAATCCGACACTCTCAAAATATAACCCTTCACACACCATTTATTCTATTCTAACCCTATCTGAGTAATCGAACTTTCGTAAAGGAAAAGGGGAAAATAAAAAATTACTTCATTGTTCATTGAAAAGCTAGCCCTAAATGATTTTGAAAAACACGAAACTGCAAGTTTAGGGCGCGCCAACCGAAAAAAAAAATTACTGGTAGTTTTTAATCCTTCTCGTTATTCGCCATTCATTCATAATCCTTTCTGCCGAGTGGGGACCCCTTTTCCTACTCCGGGGAGCCCCTCAATGTGCTGCGGCCCTAATCCTAATCTGATCCTTGATGCAGTCGGGACTTGGCAGTTACGCAGCGGGTGTACTGGAGAGTGTCAGGTGGGTTGAATGGGGCACGGAAAAGCTCTCGTATCCTGAGGTAGAGAAGGATTAGGTTTCGAGAGAGACAAAACTGTGAATGAAATGCATTGTAATACACGCACATAGACCTATTAAAATGGTTTAAAGAGGAAGTTTTTTATGGGGAAAATCTCATGAAAGTAAAATACAGCAGTTTCTAATACATATACGTAGCTATCTATCATCTCTCTCTCTCTCTCTGTATATATATATATATATATATATATATATATATATATATATATGTGTGTGTGTGTGTGTGTGTGTGTGTGTGTGTGTGTGTGTGTATGTATGTATGTATACATTTATTTATTTATTCAGAAAGAAAGAGAGATCGATTGGAAATTTTAGGCTTTTTTTAACTTTCATGAGATTTTTGATTATGGCCGTATAAATGTTTGATTTATAAGTAAAGGAGTACAGTTTTACAGCCCAAATAACGAAGATGATAAATCAATAGTAGAATATTTTATTACAATTACACATTCTAATATTCCTCTCAATGTTTTATTTTGAAATCCTACAGCGTATAAAATAAATGAGATTATATAAGGAGATATCCATTATCTTTGTGTCTTTTTGCATCGTGAGAGAAAAGAATTCTACTTCTGAGTAGGATTTTTTGGTAAAGTAATTGTTACTTTCAACGCCAATACAGTGGCAGAAGTTCTGTTACTCATAGTCCAACTGCTGCAATAAATAAATAAATAAATAAATAAACTGATGGCGCAACAGTTCGCTGTGGACCAAGGCCGGCTGTGCCCATCTTCGCTTTCTTGACCGTGGGCTTGTGGTGCCATACAGCATATGTCTCAGTCACGTGGTCAACCTGACGTGGGACCCCCAGAATTTAATTCCCAAGCATGCTTGATCCTCATTTTATCAACCCACTCAAGGGATGAAAGGCTGCTAACTGCTACAAAATCTATTAAATATCCCTTTATTGCATTCCCATTTGCATTTGTTTATCATTTTATATATTTTTAAAATATATATTAACTATTTTCTTTTATTTGCATTTATTTATTTATTTTATATTTCTAATTTACGTTTATTTTATTCTCTTTTTGTTTTTACTTTGTTTATGTTTATTCCGTATGTCTTCCATGTCCTCCTCTTATTCTTTTTTTCCCCTTTCTTTCTCATGCTTTTCTTCGCATTCAAATGTGGCTTTATTTTTTCACCCCATTCCTTCCTCCTCAGAGGTTCAACTGTTTCCCTTTGTGACTTTAGAACGTTGTTACTGAACAACCCCGCTTTAAGCTTTTGAAATCCGAAACAGAGCCCGTTTTCATTTCCTATAGTTAATTTTTTAAGTAATTTTTTTTTTAATGTGTTAACGGTTTTTATTAGTTTCCTGCATAACAATTGAATCTGTTGATGGATAGATTTCGCATTTGTAATTTAAAAAAGCCTGAAAGAAACAGATACTTCCTCAAGACCTTTGTTAAATTGTTGAGGAAAGAATGAAGGAAGTAATTTTAAGGAAACTGAAGGAAAATATCAATAATATGCATAAATAAATAATAGTATTTTTTAAAAAATGTTCATTAGAGCAGGGGTCTCCAAACCTTTTAGCCTAAGGGCCACACGGACTCTGGTGCCATCTCTATTTTGACCGGGCACTCCAGTAACGACATCTGGGGGGCTCGTACCTTCTCCCACATTCTCTGGCATCATAGAAAGAAAATCCCAAGGACCAAGATCTAGCTTGCTAGCTAATCGCATCAACATGCTGTTGTTTTGAATTACGCGCAAATTTTCTTTGTACACATTTTCCCGTGGCTTTTTTTTTTTTTCGCTCTCGGCACTATTTTTCTGTGTGAAAAACATTCTCCAAAATGAAATATACAAAAAAAATAGTTACAGATCCAAATTAACTGATGGGAATTTGAAGTCTGTGCTGATAATTTCTACGAGTAAACTCGATCCACAACTGCAAACAATTGTCAGTGGAAAGTTACAGCTAAATAAATCTCATTAATCATAATTATACTGTTTAATTTCATTATGTAAATTACCTATGTATGTCACTTACTGTAAATTCTTAGGATAAATCTCAAATCCTTAATTACAATTAAAATGTTCAATTTCATTATGTATGTCAGTTATTGTGTTTCTTAACTGGTCGTTAAATAAAAACACCTGGTTATTATTTTGTATGATTTACTTACATTGTAGATTTTACAATGTAATCAAAATAAACTATGACAGGCTGGTGTTGGCCCGCGGGCCGTAGTTTGTAGATCCCTGCTCTAGAGTTATGCAGTTACTTTAATCAGGGAGATAAGAAATCTAATGACATCTCACTATACTTCTCGAAACCATTAAAATAAATTTGCTGTGCCTAAAACAGCCATTGTACGGAAGAAACCCTGGGACCCAAATTACTGCACTTTCCGCTTTCGCCACCAGCTCTAATCCTTTATACTTCCCCCCCATCCTTAGCAAAAACGAGATTCCCATCGTACGGAACCACCATCTTTTCTCCCGTATCCATGGTAACAGACCGCTGACCACGGTCCAGCGGATCGGAACAGCTCCCAGGGTCGTTTGGGGCCGACCTCTTACAAGCGGAGAGCCCTCTTAAATGAACCAAGTATTGATAAACCGCTCCCCTCCCCCCCACCCATCCCGCCCTCTAGCCCCTTCTTTAAAACAGAAGATATATAAGAAACCGAAAATAGAAGCTTTGCTTGAAATTCTACAGGATTACTTCCCAGAAAGTGTCTGCTGAATAAAGCCATTGGAATCAGCTGAGCTTTTCCGACTTCTTTAGTTGACTCGATCTGGCGAAATAAATTGTGTTGCTTAAGTCTCGAATAAAAGTATTTCTGTTGGTAAAGGATGTTCTTCGAAACATATGGCTGTGGTATTTGTCAGTATCTAATATAACATTATTTTCAGAGCATATATATATATATATATGTATTTATATATATATATATATATATATATATATATATATATATATATATATATATATATACACACATATATATATATATATATATATATATATATATATATATATATATATATATATATATATATATATATATACACACATATATATATATATATATATATATATATATATATATATATATATAATGTAATATTTTTTCCAGAACATATATTTATCTATTAAATTTATGCATACATGAATGTAATGAAATATGTATTAATGTAAGTCAATACCGCGATGTATTTAAAGCATCGCCTTGCCGTTCTCCAATTTTTCCTTTACATTAAATACAAATGGATAGCCCGGGATTCGAAATCGGAACCACTGCTTCCCGGACAGATTCGCTCTTTAACAACTTAGTCACTCGCTGATATTCCCCAGTTAACATCATAATCTCTTTTCTCTAGTCCCTTAGAGGGAATTAATTTTTGTTATGTTTCAGCAAATATTTTAATTCAAATAATTACGATATGTTTTCAATTTTATCTCGAACTGATGTTTGCGAGACTCTCAACTTCTTACCCTAAATTAAAAAAATTATCATTAAAATTAATTAAAATATACATGAAGAATGAGTGACAGAATTGTTTCAATAATATTTGCATCTTTGTACATTTATATTTTCAGTTGCTTTAGACAATGTTCTTCCATTTCTGCCACCGTGGTTAAAAGGAGAAATGTTATGACAAAAGTCAAAGGATGTAACGCTTAAATAATTTCTACTTCTCTTTGAACCTCGATCTTCAGGTAACTACATAATTGAAATAATACATGATTGCCCGAAATATGTTACTGTTGTTGAATTAACGTTCAAAAAATTTGCACGACGGATGAAATGTGTAATACGTATCTTTAACCTTTAATTTTACTTTGCTACATTATTAAAACAATCATTGTAGCTTTGTTTCTGTTAGTGTCGTTAAATGAAGTCTCAAAGAGCTTTCCAAACGATGAAATCGTTAAATGACTACAGCATATCTTTTATCTTCAATGAACTATATAATTAAAGCAATAATGTTACCTTGATTTCTGTCACCGTCGCTGAAAAAACAAGACTGAAAATAAATCTCAAAACATGACAGGATTAAATATTATCTGCTTATCTTTGAACCTCAATTTTTAGTTAACTGCATACTTTTGACGATGATGATGACGACACAATGTCTGCGCTGCTGTTAAAATAAATGTTCAAAATTTGACACAAAGAATGAAATTTATAGATAACATATGCGTCAATTAGAGGTATGATTTTATTTTACAAGACAGTTCAGACATTGTAACTTTATTTCTGTCAGTGTTGTAACAAAAGTCGGTTATTTTAAATGCTCAAAGGTTAATATTTGATAAACCTAGATCTTCAATGGACGATTTCGAAAGTAATGTGCTTTTAATCTCTGTCAACTTGTTAAAAGTTAGACTCAGCGACTAGAATATGGCCGAATGGCTAGGCCTCTGACCATCGGTACCAGAGTCTGTGGGTTCGAGTCCCATTCTTGGCGTGGACATTTATAACTGTTCGGAATGAGCGTTATACAGTAGGTCCCGGTCTAATTATCCCTCGTGCAGCAAAACTTGACCGTAGCGGTCCAAACCAATTAACGACGACTAAAACTTTAAAATCAATTCTGCAATTCAGGAGAGAAAACACGTAGTTTTGTTTTAATTTGGCTTATAATGTGTGTGAAGAAGTTTGAGCTAAATGTTAAACAATGCAGGAATCAGCATTGAAATATTGAAAGCTAGTAATTGCAACGTTTTGCTAATGTCGATCTGTAATTTGGCTTATATTTTACCACTTGGTCTTTTCGTCATTTAAGCATTTGAATTGCGTACCTGCATAATGATACAATGCCTGCAGTTTTGGAGTTACATTGAACGAGGTGTTGTAAAAATTGTTTCAATAATAATTTCTGTTACGTGTAGATAAGTTACTAGTACCAAATTATCAGCAACTTTATTTCTCTTTTTCTAGCATTAGATGCATAGTTTTTATTCGCATAGTCACTGGAGGCTTATTTTTTTTAAATTTGCCATGCTTTTAAGTATTTCCTGAAAATTTCCCTTTAGTTGTGCATTAGTGACAACGCTGAAAATATCTAATGCAACATTTTAGTGCTGCGTTCAAACTGGGGAGAATAAATTGAATTTTGCGAGAAAAGTACACACAATTACGGCTCGCATCTAACTTTTATACGACAGGCATTAAATATCTGCATTATAATTAATAAGAGTCAAAAGCTTTCAAGTAACTAATGGTTATTAATTCATATAACGGTAATTGAATTTTAAGTACATTCATATTTGCTGTATTTTAAATGAAAGGCCTTGTCAGCAGTATTGAATTAAAATTAATTACATCTCGCCCCACCATCTATCTGCGTTGGACTAAAACTCTCTTCGAAATTCCGGCCTGATTCGATTAGACAATAGTGAGTCAAGGCATCACGTGTCCATGCCATGCAAAAACTCTGCTCTTCGTCCTCTCTTCCGTTGCTATGACAATCGCTGCTTCGGGGCATCTCACCCGTCTGTAAGCCAAACATGGTCTGTGTTTTTCTTAGTGGGGAATTCACTTCACATTGCTTACATATCGGACGTACTCGCATACGTAACCACAATGTTTGCGTACGGTTACGCGCATTTAAATATGCATACCCCTCTCGGATGCACGGATTCATGTTTGTGTGCTAGAAAACGTGCATCTTTAAATAAACTTATCTATCTATCTATCTATCTATCTATCTATATATATATATATATATATATATATATATATATATATATATATATATATATATATAAGAATAAGATGAAGAGAAAACCAGTAATTACCAGTTTATATATATATATATATATATATATATATATATATATATATATATATATATATATATATATATATTGATGACATAATTGTAATTAATAAAAATAATAATGATATAGCCTTAAATTTTTACCCTCTTATTCTGGAACTAATACAAAGTAGCCAATATAAACTTAATGTAAACTTTTTAGATAGAAACATAAAAATAAATTATCATTGCAATTTTACTTTTGATCTATATGATAAAAGATCAGATTATAACTTTAATATTGTTAAATTTCAAATTTACTTAACATGCTTGCACAAATCTGAATTTAATAATATTATTGTAAACCAGCTAGTAAGAATAAATTTTAAGGACTTTGTTTTAAGGACAATAGGTATAAGCATATTATAGAATTGTTAGTAGTGCTAAAACGTAATTATTACCCTGATAGTCTTTCCAAGCACATAATTGGTTGTTTTAGATTTAATGAATAGCATGTTCTGTTGCTATTAATTAATAATACAAAACTATAAGATTAATTATAATAAATAACTACTAAACAAGAAAAATAAAAATTAATAAATAAAATCTTGTGTAATAATAATAATAAATAATAAATACAGTCGGACCTCTATTTAACGAAGTCACTAAATCCCGAAAAAAAATTCGTTATATGGAAAATTCGTTAAATAGAGATTCACCTTTTAAAATAATTTAAACTAACAAAACAGATTTTAAATTCATAAACACTAAATATTATTAATAAAAGTAATTGATCACACCTTTATTTTGTAAATTAATGTCTATTTGTTTTATATATATCCTACCCATCAAACAGAAATCTGCAAGGAAAACAAGAATAAAATAAAACATTTTCCGGGAATACACTGTATTTTCAATTAAAAAAAATATATTAAAATTAATGAATTTTAATGACATTATCGCATTTATTATAACAAGTAATTTTAAGCATACATTACCCCATGCGTCCTTAAATTTAATTACTGATAAAGTCTGTTAATTTTGTCTTAGTTTTTTGTTTGAAAAAGTGATTTCTCTCATAATACGTGTCTCATCTTTGCAATGTCACCAAAACACCCCTTCAGGTGTATTTTTTTCAAACTGCAACCCGCGTCGGAATGTGTTAAAAGAAAGTTAATGTGTTAAATGTGTTAAAAGAAAGAATAAGTTTGAAATGTTCAGAAATATTTTGAGAAATATGGAGAAAAAATAATATTGGAGCACAAGGAAATAGTTCGTTAAATACAGAATGCACTTCGCTATTTGGAGGTTATTTTATGAAGAAATTCACAAAATGTTCTTGGTTCCAAGGAAAAATTCGCAAAATAGAGAAATTCGTAAAATAGAGGTTCGTTAAATAGAGGTCCGACTGTAATAATAGTAACTTTTATCATAATAAATGTCTAAGTTAACTTAGGTTATTTTGTCCTATAACACAGTATCCTTAGTAAGTCTGCTTCTGTATTTTCATTTGCTCCATGGTCGCAAGGTTTGTGACGTCAGTCTTCTTGCGGTCTCCTTTTCGTAACTTCCACTTTGTATGGCGCCGGGCTTGGTGTTCTATGATTAAGCAACTGTTTATTCACTTCTTCTGTTTCTTATTGATTGTAAGTATGTTTATTGCTCAGATCATACTTATCAGAAACAATCCATTGGTTTTTAGACAGTATCGGCACTGCTGATGAAGAGAGGCTGTCAAAAACCTATTTTTCACTTATCTTTTCATGTTTTTAGCTCCTGGCCGCTGTAGTTTTGAGCATATACTGGTTTTTCACTTTCAACTGTGTCTTATATATATATATATATATATATATATATATATATATATATATATATATATATATATATATATATATATATATATATATATATATATATATATATATATATATATATATATATATATATATATATATATATGTGTGTGTGTGTGTGTGTGTGTGTGTGTGTGTGTGTGTGTGTGTGTGTGTGTGTGTGTGTGTGTGTGTGCGTGTGTGTAAGTAAGTAACTTATCTAACTGTACAAATAGATAAAGTGTATATTTATATCATATATTTAGGTATATATGTGTGTATACATACACAATATCTATATGCGTATTTAAGATTGACTATAAATTTAAGAGATAGATATATATCCATATGTACATGCATCACATTTATATATCTGTGTATTTAACTTTTGATATGTTATGCTGTAAAATATTTTAAATTTCTATGTCATGTAGAGCACCTTTCCGTTAACTTTAAATTACTTTTTTTGTTAATGCATTTCACCCTTTAATTTATATAGCAGCCCTTAACGAGTTTTATGCTGGGAACTCTAAAATTTTGCACGCTGGGTCAAACTCAATCAAGGTCACGGGAAAAGGTATCCGTTTGCTGTTTTCGGACGATTGTACTCTGTCGATAATTTTAGGAATAGTTGGTATCTGAATACTTCATTTATTAGGTAGAGCACGTGTAGATTTTAAGCAGAAGCGATTGATAATTTGAAGTGTTAAGGCCCTGTCGGTCTGGGCCATGCTTCTGAAATGGCTCCGGTATAAATCATGTTTTAAGACTGTGTTATTATATATGAAATATTTCCACTTCTTGTATAACTCAAAACGGCCATGTTTTTTCAGAACCATGACTGGCTACCATAAAGAAGTTTCACTCACTCTCTCTCTCTCTCTCTCTCTCTCTCTCTCTCTCTCTCTATATATATATATATATATATATATATATATATATATATATATATATATATATATATATATATATGTATATATATATATATATACACACACACACACACAGAGTCGATTCCGGTTAATTGGACCAGCTAGTCATTAGGACCAAGATCCAAGTCCGGATGTGGTCCGATTAACCGGAATCGACTGTGTATATATATATATATATATATATATATATATATATATATATATATATATATATATATATATATATATATATATATATATATATATTTATATGTTTGAGAAACAATAAAAATATTGCATTCTATACATACAAAGTTTATTGATGGAAACACAAAATTATTTTGTTAATTAGTTTATTAATTAGTTTATTTAAGTCATGCAAAATATTTTAAATTCTTTAAGTTTATTCAGTAGCATTTCTGAATCATATATGTCTAAAGCTTAAAATAGTACGGAATAGAAGTGTAGAGCAACTTGGGTTAACGCACTGCCTAATGACGTGTGAGCACTCTAATCACTCTACTCTACAGCTTAGCTGCTAAGTAATAATAATTTGTCAATAACTAAATTTACAAAATAAAAAATGGATAGAAATGACTGGGTGTAAGTGGTGGTTATCCTGTGTGTACGTCTTTAAGCTATGATTTTCGCTAACTTGATTTACATCACATTTTCTTGTAACTAGTAGTTATAGCGACTGTAGATATTTATGACCTGATAGGCAAGTTAATTTTTCGAAAACTACAAATGTTTTGATATTGCGCATCTCGTGACTTCCAATTCAGATTAGCAGTTCCTCATAGTATGTGTATAGAATGGTTTATAGCAATTTTAATTAGTTTAAATTAGTTTTATAGGACCTAAAACTCATATATATATATACTAAACGAGTAATTAAAAATTATATAACCTATGTCTCTTCCTCTTTTTACATTCTACCATTTAATCTTCCATTTAATTAAAATTGGAGTGCGTGAGAAATGAACCTCGAAACGTGCAGCTGTGAGTGACCGTTAAATTCACTCATCAAATTTTTTGCATTACTACTGGAAATAAAATCACAGTCTGAAATTTAATTGTAATTCAAAGCTGTTTGAGACGGTAAGATAAATAACATTATTGAAATAATATTATTATTAATTCGAATAATAATATTAAATAATAATTAGAATTTAATTGAAATGTTAGGATTGAATTTTTTTTTTCTCGTATTATAAAATATTTACTTAACATAAGTTTTCGATGACTAGTATGATAACTCAAGAAATAAGGAAATCGGAACCTTTTATTACATTGTCTTAAATATAGTCTTCTTTTTTGCTGTGTAATGCTCTTAAAGTTGCGTTAGGTTGTAGCCTGGGCAAGTTCTAGGAAGCTCTTACGAAGTTAATCCATTTCTTTTTCGCCAACAATTCTCCGGCACGCGTATTTTCCGTTTCTACTCAAGTTCAGGTAAACATTCCTTCTTTTCTTATCTTTCATTTCCTCTTTTTCGTTGGGAAGGGATCACTGTTGAACGAACACTCGAGTTTCCCCGCTATCGATTGTGGACTCAAGAAATTAACTCCCTTGTCAAGTGTGCAGCGGAGTAATAATGCTATTCCTCGATTGCTGAATTAAAACCAGATGGAAAGAATTATTTTCATCCTTTTTCCCAGACTCTGACAGACATATCTGAAATTTTACACCTCCGAAATATATTTTTGGACGAGTATAGAAAGTCTCACATTGTTTTGTTGTTGATTTAAATATCGGTGAGGTAAAAAATTAGTGAAACATAAGTTAGATTATATATATATATATATATACACACACACAATACTAATTGAATTACGTACAATAGGAAAACGATGGGACCAAAATGTTCGTTCGTTATATCCGTTAGTTCGTTATATACTGGGTTCACTATAACGGGGTTCGACTGTAACGTCACACTTAATTTTTTTAGCAGATGAAGGTGATCTGTAATAAAAAATAGGGGAGAAATCTACACGACGACAGGGGAAGCATTTGTACGTATAGCATAATCAAAATTCCTTTTGTATATTTTTTCTTCATATGGCGAAACCATTTTTACTAGAAGCCGTATCGATCTCTGGTTTAGGGGGATAACTTTTTTCTCTTCTATTTTCCCAATACTTGAAGCCTTCTTTTCAAACTATTGGTATTATTCTGACTTGCTAAAAATTTCGCATGTATTGTAAAATAATTAAGCTCATATATACCATATATTTATTAAAAATTTATTTTTTTCTAATCCATTTAAAAAAAAATACATATGGTTTTTCCACATTTACTGTTCGATTTTTTTCTAACTATTTACCGATACTTTATCTGCTACAAATTTTTAGACGATAGTGTGATAATAATGAACAAAAATTAGTTTCTGTATTTTAACCGAGTATCATAGAAAAAAAGACCTGAAAATTTAGCAATGCAGTTACGGGAAGTGTTAGTGTTTAATGATTATTAAAAAATCCCAGATTTCAAAACAATAAAAATCTGGGCAAGATAATTAAATACTGGTTTAAATAAACAGTTCCTTCAAATCATCGATTATGTATTTAAATTTAGTGAAAGACTTCGTTTAGTATAATGAAAGGTTATCTCGCAGTTATCAGCCTTAAAATATGTGTTAGCATTTTATTAGATTATTTTTTTACTGAAGTAGTAATTATACTACACAGTTGAACCCCGTTATAGCGAACCCGGTATATAAAGAACTCCCGGATATAACGAATGAAAATTTTGGTCCCGCCGTTTTCCTATTGTAAGTAATTTAATTTGTATTGTGTCAATTTAATGTAACCGATTTTAGTCGATTTAATTCATTAATGATCATTTTCAATAGATTGTATCATTTTTTAATACATCATTATTGAATACACATTGCAACTAATGAGTTTTACATTTTGTGAACTCTAGCATTTTTCTTAAAGGTTCGGATATAACGAACCCCGGATAAAGCGAACAAAACCTTTGGTCCCTTGAAGTTCGTTATAACGGGGTTCGACTGTATATCGCTTATATCTTAAATAAAACTCTCTGAATATTTTTTTAGGAGTATTTTTTTTCTATTCACCAATTTAATTCTTTTCACTGCAATAACTCCCCCATTTTCTCTCTCTGTCACTCCACAAGTACTATTTTCCATACATTTTCTTTTCCTTCTCTTCTGTAAATTTCAGATTCCTGCCGTAACGCGCACGAAAGTGGAAAATTGTTTCTAGAAAATCACTCGAATTATGCGTATCTCCAGAATAACCAATGTTCGAAATTGCCCCCGCATTTCCATTTTTCCAAAACTCCCCCTCATTTCTCCCTATCTGACTTGTGTTTATTTGCCGTCGTGATAGGCAAAAGGTTCCAGATAATGATATTTTCTGGACTTACTTTCTTTTACCCTGTTCTTCCTCATTTTCGCGGTTTATTTCCGTAATTCGACTCAAACAAGCCCAGCTCCTTATGCAAATATCTTCTCACCCCCGAAGGATAAACGGGAGCTCTCCACCCATTAAAACAAATTTATCGACGTGATAATCACTTTTAGAGCTTTTTTTGATGACCCTATGCATTATTCATGCAGAACCTTAAAAAAAATGGCGCACATGAAAACTTATAGAGTTGAAGGAATGTGATTGTGCCATAAGCCAGGCGCGGTTTTGTTTTCACTTAACTTTGGATCTTTTTGGGGGGAGGGGGGGGGGTGTAAAATAACGCCTGTTGTTTTAACCCTGTTCCACGGATTCGGCATAATATATCGATGCATCTTAAAAGTATCCCGCGAGATTTTATAAATGCCCTAAACTGGCTGACTGTAAATAATCATAACTGTAACGTTTCGTAACCCGTTATTATCGTACATATTGACTCTTGCTGAAGAATGCGTTTTTTTTTTCTCGCGTTTTATCCAAAACCCCGGCTTTTCCTGGACTTGTTTCAATGCAGAGATGGAGGTGGAGAAAAAAATATTTATGAGATTATCAAAGGCGGAATGACTTTTGCCACAAATATAAAACTACACTAAAGATATAAAACTTCTTCAACTCTTTGGCATATTACATTTTTGAAGGAGTTTTATTTTTTGGCCCCTGGGTTTTTTCCGAGCTGTTTTAATAACTATTCGGCTTGTTGGTTGAATAATACTGTCTCTCCCTCCATGAAGTCCGACATTCGGTAGCTATTACCAAAAAAAATTATTTCCCTTCATTATTTTTATTAGTGTCAAAATGACGTCTTTTTGAAAACTGGTTAAATGTTGTTCTTTACAACCATGTTACTTTTCAAAACTAGAGAAGTTATACAAGAAATGTCTGTTTTGAAGATTAAAAAGTTTTTACATGTTTGTTATACTCATACTTTTATATAAAACTTATTTATAACTACTATTTAGTATTATTTTGTTGTTTTATCAAAGCTTGAATTCATAAGAGTGGTTTGAGATTTTGAAATTTGGTTATTAGTTTATCAGATCCAATAACGCCTACGATGAATGTAGAATAGGTTACTTAACTGAATTTACCATTAACTTTTTTATATGTTTAAATTCATGATTTAGTTAGGAAAATAGTGTAAACTTTTTAGTTACAGTCACAGGGTAAACAGTATCGTGTAAACAGTATAACAGTATTTCATAAGTCATTATATATATGGATTATTAGTACTTTAGGTTAAAAGACAAAATTTTTATTTTCGAGCTATTGGAGCCACTGTGTGAGTTGTTTGAAAATATTTATGATGTAAATTTCTTTGCAACAAAATTCCTGCTGACTACAAGCATAATCTTACCATTAATATGTAAAGTATTGATAGTAACTAGTAACAATAATTTATTAAATTATTTTTACTGGTTCAAAGGAATTAGCTTTTAAAGTACTATCACGTGTTATTTAATATGTATTTATAATGCATAAAGAGACATTTCATTAAACTGAATAATTTAAAGCACTAAACTGTATTTTTATAATATGAATTTAATGGGCCACGACGGAAAAAAAAATGTAATCATGGGAACCACGAGTAAATTTTGAGTGAAAAACTTGATATTAATTAATTTGATTAGGTTTATTTACTGAAATGAACCTTAGATATTTGAAAGGCGAAAATTTGCATTCAAGTTGTTGTTAGGAAAAACAAATTCATACATCGTCTGACGGGACATTAAATTGTCAAAATTTATCTTACTAACTTTTGGCTGTAATTGCTTAATATTTTAGTTTGCGTTATTTCGAAGTTTTCATGACACCAGTTTCCTCGCTACAAAATTTTTATTGATTACATGTATCGTGTTACTATTAACACTTTTACCCTTAATATGCTACTTTAATCCTTTTTAACTGGTTCAAATAAAATATTGAAAGGAAGCGTCAATAAGTTTAAAACAATGAACAGTGCGAAAAACAATGAATTAGCAACAATGATTGAGTGCGATTGCAGCATGAATTAATATTATGGAAGCAATAAATGAAAAAAAATGGTCTAGAATTGTATTCTCTTATTTTTACAATAATCAACAATGTTTTTGAAGCTTATTATTCAAAGATTAGATGTACTTGACTGTGATTGCTTGATATTTCTGTCATAATGATCATTATTTATTAAATAATATTCTTAATAATTTTCTTTTTCTTCTAGGTAAGTTCAAGTCATTTTATTTTCTGCTGTGGAATAATTGTGGCGTTTGAAAAATATAAGGTATTTTTCTTCGTATTCTTTAGGTGATTATTTGCAGTTTTTAACACTGAAGCATTAAAATGATTAATTTCTTCCAAATTATATATATATATATATATATATATATATATATATATATATATATATATATATATATCGTCATATCCTTTAACGATTCATTTTCGCTGCAAACTGTTGGATATTATAATAAATAGTAAATTATTTGTTAAGCTATTTAGCCATCTGTTGACGGTAACTGGGAAAAGCAACCAGATTTTATCATTTATGAATGTGCAATACCAAGGTTCTAAAAAGCGAAAGACGCCAGATAATGTTCGCTATGGATCAAGGCAAAATCAAGAATCGAAAATTGGTTTCTAAACGGAATTACAACCTTAATAATAGCTAAAGATCGATAGCCGAATAGTGCGAAATTTGTTTTTTACTATGTATTCCTTATTTTAGGTCTTCCTTTTTTGCCGTTTATGCTGCATCGGAACCCAGAAAATCAAATTCAGAAATGTAATATTAAATAAAAGTGTGCGATAAAAAAAAATTAAAGCCGTATATATTTGTAGTACAAGAAAAACAGGGGAAAAAATTTCTTCCAAACATTTGTGGGGAACGCCTGTCGGTAGTGTGTATTTCTTCTACTACGATTTTCCTCTCATGCTTATTCGTAATTTTGTTTTGGAAACATACCTTTTTTTTTGGGGGGGGGGGGGGGGGGCGCAATATTGTAGAATTTCGGATGCTGTTGACGATACATAATAAAACCCTTATCTTTCGGATGTCACGAACTAAATAAAAAGAGAGATAAAAAAAAATCTCGCTTGCTGTAGCCGTAACCATATCAACAAGAAATTCAACACACAGCTTGTGTCGTGACACGCCCGCGAATGGAATATCTACCGGAAACATTCCAACAATGCTCCCGACAACACCAAAACAAAGCAACAAAGATTCTTTAACAGTTAGGAAAACAGGGGCGTCCCTTCCATGCCTTTACCAGAAATAAAAACCAGCCTCGGAAAAAAAAGAAAAATCTAAACTAAAGCCCCCTCCCCCCTTCCTTCTTCGTTCGCTGTTTACTCTTGACAAATACGGCCAAATCCGAAGAAGCACCATCCGAATCGATTACTGTGATTTAATGTAATTATCTGGGACCTTTTCAAAGATGTCTGCTTAGTAGATCTAACTCTCGTGGGACTTAGAAACGAAACCCTTTGCGGACGGCTCCCAGGGCAAACAGAGGGGACGGACATGTTTGGTCACAGAGAAAGGGTTAAACTCTTTGGCTTCGTAGCCTTTTCTTTTACTCTTAATCCTGGATTGTTCTTTTCAAGAGATGTAGCTTCAATTTTTTTTCTTATCTACACTTAATCTACATTTGAAAGTTTACCTCAGACAGCTTCTTATTAATCACACCACAAAATATGATTTTATACTCTTGAAACTTGTTGGGAGGAGGGGAATTTAATCATTATATAATAGCTTCTTAAAATAAAAATAATAATTCGAAAAATTCAAAAGAACAACTAGGTTTTACCTTTCCCGTATAGTTCTTGGTCAGGTTAAATGAGATTGTATCTGTGGACCATTCCAAAATGCCATCCAGTATTGTGGGTTTTAAGACCTTTTTTTCTATCAAAGACACTATATATATATATATATATATAGTGATTCCAAATTCATGGTACAAACTTTAAGGGTTGGTACAGGACACTGTAACAATTCTTAATCGTATAGGAATGTATGGGCGCAAGTGACGCGTTAAGGCACAACCACGGGAAAGAGACATGAAAGGAAAGAAAAATTGTTTATTGACAACGTCGTTAACAAGTGCTATGTTTACAAAAAGGGTTTGAAATTGCGTCCACCAACAGTAAGTAATACATGCTTTGCAGCGTCGATGAAGCGACTGGCGTACAGTTTCAAAGATACCAGGTATTTAACGCAAACGTGCAATAGCAACAGATATTCAAGCGACGAGATCCTCAACAGAATTAACTGGAGTCGCATAAACGTGACACTTCAGATGTCCCTATATGAAGTAATCGAGGCTCGATAAATCGGGAGATCGGCGTGGCAAAGGACTGGTACAGCAAGCCCAATCCATCGCGTCCAAAAAGTGACATCCAGATAATTGCGCACAATAGAGCTAAATGGGTTGGCGCCCCATCATGCTGAAACCACAGTCTGTCCGGTATTCGTCAGTGAGGAAACAGCTCTGCCGTTACCGTTTGCACGGCCATGAATGATATGAATGTCTGCTTTTTACGTAAAATCTCTCGCCAGGGACGACAGCAAAATTTAGAATGGCGTGTTCCCGCAGATGGATAAGGTTGATGGGAGGCAAGCCACCTACTGCTCTAACCAATCACTCCATTTTTCATTCCTTTCATGTCTCTTTCCTGCGTTTGTGCCTCAACACGTTACTTGCGCCCATACATTCCTATATAATAAATGATTGTTACAGTGGGCTGTACCAACCCTTGAAGTTTGTACCATGCATTTGGAATCACCCTAAATATACACACAAAATAGTATTAAATATATCTCACCTCAAATTGGTATTAAATCCCCTTATGAGGTGTTATTAATAAGAAACTCTCTACAGTAAAAGTCAGTCTCAAATGTCTATGAATTATAGAGGAATATATATATATATATAGGCATGAAAACCGACATCATCAATGTATTCCTTTTTTAAGATACTTCGGAGAAATTTTTGAAAACTGCTTTGCGAAAACCCTGGTGTATAGCGATGCTTTTATATCGTTTTAATATGTACACAGTAGAGTATATGATAAAATAATCAGATTTAATCCGATTTCTTAAGCCCAAAATCCGAGCTAAGCGTATTAGGAAAGAGTGGTTTCATTTCGCATTAAGCATTTATGTTAGATTTAATACAAAGATATTGTTTTATTTATTTAGAGTCTCCATTGGTTGATTTCAAGGCCTTATATTTTCTTTGTCCAGTTCGTTAATCTAATGGATGAAGTCTTATTTATGGAATCCTTTGTACACTCATTCTAAATTATATTATACGTCTGACCTAGTGTTTGTTTTCAACTTACTTTAGACGATTATGTATTGAGGTTAGTAACCACTATACAGAGGAAATATTTCTATTCATTTCAAGAAGAGTTAGATTTTTTTTTTAAAGTTGTGTTTAGGTTACTGAAGTTTTTGAGTTTCAATTTTTTTCATTTTCGATAAATATTTATTTATCTGTTTCATTTAATAATTTGTTAATGAGTAAGTAGGAAGGTATGACGCTCTCTCTGTCTATTTACATACATAACCTCTCTTACTTCCCTTTACTAGCATTTTCCACAGGTGTCTCTTGGGCTTGTCGCACACCTAAGTGTCTGAAACAGGCAGATTTCATATCTGCCAGGCTGAAACGAGGTGCATTAAAAAATTCATAAGGCAAAAGATTATTGAATAACTATGGGCCGTAAAAAAATAGGTTGAGTTAAATGCAATGAGAGGATGAATTTTAGCTGAAAATACCAAGTGCAATGGCGGCTCCAAGGGGTGGGGGCAGTAGTGGCAATTCCCCCCCCCCCCTCTCCCTAAAAAAATATGCCCAGTGAATTTTATTTTCATAGCCTAAAATTATATAATCCTAAACTTAATACTAAAGGAATTTAAATTTAAAATAAGAAGAGGTTTATTTCACACACACACACACACACACATATATATATATCCCTAAAAGCTGACCTTCTCCCCCCCCCCCCAAATTTCTGGACTGGAGCCGCCACTAACCAAGTGTGACACAATTAAAATAGAAAAGAATAAAAATAAAACCTGATAATAAAATAGAAAAAAATGAAAAAGTTTCTACCTGAAAATATCTGGGTATTTCATGAGGTTTTTTTTAATCAATTCAAAAGGTCAGGCTGAAAAATATATAGATTGTTTTTATAAGGGGTTTTAAAATTCCTTAAAGTTCTGATTAATAATTGTTCAATGAGCTTCACCGAAAAAAGTTTTTTAAAAAAGTCCTTTTTTCATTTTTTATTACATTTGATGTGATACTTAGCAACGTTTCATGATAACCCTGCTATTAGTCTAAGACCTTGATACATAATTCATTGTTCTGAGTGATTTCGATACTGTTAACGTTAATATTTAATTGCTTTCTGGTTCAGAAGGCATTTATCGGGGCTATTTCTTAAGCAAATATTTATACGTGATTTATACATGAGGATTCACTGCGCACACAATGCAGTAATAAATCTCCGGAAATTTTCAAATGAGGATTTATTGGGGATTAGCAGCGACTCTCAACTGGGAACTCATTCCGGCGTTGAGTTTTCAAGGGACTGCAAATTAATAAATTGTTTGAAATTAAACATTTTGATTACCTGGTTTTATCCAAAATTTATTCGCCGTGAAAGATAAGCTTTTGTGCATTTTTAATGTTTTTCGGAGGCAGTGATTATTTTGGGTAAATGCATATGAATTGTTTATATAAACTACGAGGTAATTAAATGCTGATAAAATTACATAGATACATATTTAAATGATGCTTGGTCTGGTTACGTTTATTTCAGAGTGACAATGTATTATCATGGCAATACTGGTCAGGGTTTATTTTCCTTTTATGTTTATCTTCACTGAATATGGTAGTGCCTAGGATATTTACATTTGAATTTACTGCATGTTCTGGTTTCAGTTAAGGACTCGACTAGACATCCCACGAGACATAATAAGATTAGACGACATATATATATATATATATATATATATATATATATATATATATATATATATATATATATATATATATATATATAACAAAAGACGATATATAACAAAACGTTATAGTGTTGATTTACGTTTCACATTTCAGCTCACCGTATTTTTGTCCTGGAAGTGACTTTTTTTTAAATTTTTTAATCGATTTTGGTATAATCTGGATTTGAAGAATTTTACTTATGAAATTATCAGAAATGTATTCGCTGCTTCGTATTACAAGCGACATTAAGTTTTAGTGAGTTTAAAGTCATATCTAAAATTTCTCCCGTTTTGCGTCGAAATCTTAGATTGGCTTTGTCACACTGATAGGGTGGCATTTAATAAAGCGTCTAAATCGTAGGAATGACCTTCGATTTAGACTTATTTTGAATTAATTTTCAGTTTGTCAATGTCAGATTAACGTATTTGCTTTACTGGTATTAATAACGTTTCATAACTACGAGTGAATATTGGAATATGTAATTTATATTCATTAATAATATTTATAATATTAATATATATCTACCTATATATATATATATATCTCTCTCTCTATATATATATATTTATATGTGTGTATGTGTGTGTGTGTGTGTGTGTGTGTATTCTTTTATGCCAATTAAATCTCAAGAGGAATTAAATAACTGTACATAAGAAAAAAAATTCTTTTACCAAAGGTACGATAGCGCTAGACCCTTTGATCTATAGATCAGCAACCGTTCTTCTTACTAGCTCATGTTTATTTCACTTTCTGAAAAAATGGTAAGATGCTGCTGCAACTAGAAGCCGAAGATATTAGTTAGTTAGTTTTTTGTTTAAATTTGGATAAATATACGTCAGTTTAAACTTGCATCTTTTGTTCAGTTCATTTTTGATATTTCATTCAATTATATATATATATATATATATATATATATATATATATATATATATATATATATATATATATATATATATATATATATATATTTTATACATGTGAGAACATACTTTAACGTTTTCCTCCAACTCTAGGTACCAAGATATGAATCGCTTCTAGTGAACATCGGGCACACGTTGAAATCGACGTCACATGTAGCAACGTGGTCACAAATGGCCGACGCGCCCGTTTTGCTCCTGTCTTTTTGCGTCAGCTCCGTGACTGCGCCTTGCAGGTTTCTTTTTCTCCCTTTCAATTGTTGCTCCGGCTTGTTTATTGCTCTAGCGTGTCGCTGGTTTTTAGAGTCACCTGCATCATAAGTCTCTTTATTCCCACGTGTCTTTCGTGTACGGAATTCCGGGCATCGTGACAAATAATAAGATTTAGTGCAAACGGGGATGGCTCTAATAACGGCATAGCCTGCCGTCGGGTTGTTTTGCCGCGCGGAAACTGCGCGCATGCTTTTCTGTTGATAGCGTACGCATTGTTGATATCCGAACGCATGTGACAGAAATACTATTTCCGGGGAGGTTGTTTCAGATTCCTATATAAATGTGAAAATTATGGGATTGAGGTATTTGCAAGTTTAAAAGGACATTTCACCTTGTGTTTGAAAAGTGCTTTTTTTGCGACCTGGTTTGGAGGGGATTCATGGACATACCGTGTAAAGTGATAATGAATATAGACGTAGATAACACAATCTCCTTTATCATTTTCTACTCTATATGTGTTCCATTATTCTGTCGTTGTATTATTTTCGTTTTATGTTCTATGTTTTATTATAATAATACACGGACACAAACACTGTTATGATTGCGATTATATATATATTAGGGGGAGTCCATTAATTACGTGAGGCTTTTAGGGGGGGGGGGGGGCAAGCCGAATCTCATACAGTCTCACGTGGGAGAGAGGGGGGTCTCGGCAAATATCAAGTAATTTTTTTTCCTCAAGAAACAGTGTAAAATTGCGAAAAAACTGGGTTATATTAAGTAAAACATGTTTCTACACTAAAATATGGGTAAATCCTACACAATAGTTCCAGTAGTCACTCTTGAGACCACACATGAGTCCCCGTGAACTGAATTAGAATGAATATTTTTTTACGGATATTAGTAGTTGCTATTAAAGTATTTTATTATTCGATTTTCTCACTGATTCTAGACTACGTTCTTAGTAGACTTAAATACTAGTCTTAACTAGTCTTAAATAAAAATAATTAAACAAATTATGTTTTTTTTAAATAAATCCAACGCAATCAAGCACACATTAACGTATTTACACTGAAAATACGCTTTTTGAAAAATCTCACGTGAGATTAGGAGTAGGGGAGTGGGTCGAAAAATCGCCAAAATCGCCTCACGTAATTAATGGACGCCCCCTTACTGGATCATTAGTCAATTGACTTAACCCTATGTAGATGAGTAACAATTGTAAAACACGCCCCATTTACTCATATATGACCTTCAGTAGCCTCTAAGTGAGTAAATGAAACAAAAGCATACTGTTTATGAAGAGATATTACAAGAAATAACTCTATGGCTAGGCACAGAATAATATATATATATATATATATATATATATGTGTGTGTGTGTGTGTGTGTGTGTGTGTGTGTGTGTGTGTGTGTGTGTGTGTGTGTGTATGGGCGTGGTGGCCAGTTGGCAAAAGCCGCGAGCCAGTCATCTGAACGTCTCTGGTTCTATGCCGGTCGCTGACAAATCCACCTTCGTGTACACCAATGGCGGCTGGTGCACGAAAAATATGTCGTAGTTGCAATGTCCTCCAAGTTCTCAAAATTTACCTCTAGATGTGCAGGGTCAAGTGTACCGGTGTCGTCTCTTGACTCGAACTTCAAAATCTACTGGACCGGTTCTTTAGCCAACTCGGAATCCGAACCATGTGGTGCTATTAAAGCCCCACCACTCTGCCCAATAGCCTTTATGGACTTGATCTGATATACTGTCAAGGAGCATAAGCCACAACACACACACACACACACACACACACATATATACATATATATATATATGTGTGTGTGTGTGTGTATTATTTTCTTTCCCGGTTTATTTGCTTCATCCCTTTAATTTGTATAGGCCCTCCTCGTTTTTTTCTGTTAAAAGTTACTTCCGGAGTGCTTGTCTGGGAATTTCCATAATCATCTTATATGAAACCCTATCTGCAAGCATTATTAAAACGTCAAAAACTTTTATGGACACAACATTAATTCAATTCCTAGAGAAAAAAAAAAGTTTTAAAAACACGCAAGTAATCACTCTGACACAGTATCTGTTTGGAACTCAGTTAAAACAAGCTCCACATTCTAAATATTTTATGAACAGGAAAGTTATTCCTCTAAGCGTCGAGTTGAGTTCAGATTTTTACCCGATGGGTCATGTTGAAAGTGCTGTACTTTTTCTTTTTTGTTTCTAACTTATGTCGAAAGAAGTTAAAGAAAGATTTTTCTGTTAAGATAAGTATATTACTCTTTTATCTAAAGTTAAAGTCCTAATATGTATGCGTATAGTATATGAAATATCTTCTGTTAATCTCCACAACACTGTAAAAGCGGAACTGCAAAATTAGCATTTCTACTGTCTCGGCTCTGAATTTTTTATGTTATCTCTCATTCATTTCACCGACACGTTGAGTCAATGAAAAAGCTCTCTTCTGGTGTGCTGTAAACAGTTTAACTGATATTTCAACTCTCTTCGTAAACAAAAGGAGGTCCATGGAATTTTTTGTCCATGGAGGTCCATGGACCTTTCTAATGCGTGTTCAACAAGTAGTCAGTTGTTGTTTCTGATGCCCCTTGACCGATAGTATATCAGTTCAAGTCCCTAAGGCTGCTGGGCAGAAAGTGATGCGGCTCCGGTTTCAAATAGCACCACAAGCCTCGGTGTCCGACTTGGCTAAAGGACGAGTCCCGAAATTTTGAACCGAGTCAATTGACGAGACCGGAACACTTGACCCCGCACCTCTAGAGGTAAATTTGAGAACTTAGAGGACATTGCAGCCACGACAGATTTTTCGTGCACCAGCCGCCATTAGTGTACACGGCGGTGTATTTGTCAGCGGCGAGCACCGAACAAATGACGTACATGTAACCTATTGAATCCCATTAAAATGTTTACTCCTGGTCACTTTAGCTCTTGTCAAGCTAAACTCATATTTCGTGGGTTTGAATGTGTGTATCTAAATGTGTTAGGATTTACATTAAAATATTTCTAACGTTATTTTCTGATTACTTTGAAAATTTCACGTTTAATAAATTTTTAGAATATGTTTTGTAGTAGAAATCGATTAAGAACTAAGCCTCATGTGAGGACTTTGCTTTAAATAAAAGACTGCCAGCCTTTTTGTATTTAATGCTTTAATTGCATTTTTCGACTAAATACAGGCTATTTACAATATATATAAAACATTCAATTCGTGGGTTTACGGCAACGACGAGGAAGGTCAGACTTGAGTTCTCGCTGCGCTCATTGAAGACTATCTAGGCCCGACAGTATCTCCTTATCTCCGGCTCCAGCGTCAGTCTCAATAACTTAGTCTCTGAATCACTGTCATGAAATTAACTCGCGTCCGGTGAATTTATATACCTTCGCTGAACGTTCTCGAAATGTCTGGAAAACGCCGCCTTTCTCTATTCAGTTACATTCCCAGACGACTAGGCACCACCGTACGGCCACTTACTTTTGGTAGCTGGCGACCTGTTCCGCGAGCTGTCGGTAGCACTTCGGGTCTTTATGTCGCCAAGACTGTCTGTCTCCAGCCGTCTAAATCAATTATATGCACAAACCGCCCATTGGTTGGTCTTCCCGAAATTGCGTGCCAAACTCAGTCTGTATCGCTTGGACAAGCATTAAACAGTTAAACAGAAAAGTACCAAAATACGTCAAAATTTTGGCATACATATATATATATATATATATATATATATATACATACGTACATATATATATATACATACGTACATAGATACAGATACATGTATGCATAACACATACATAGATATACACATACAAAAGAGGTAAGCAACGAAGTAATCCTACGTTAATAACCCGCGGTAGTTTCGTTAGAAGAGATTACCTGAATTTTTTTTTAATGTGTTCGCATTTCACGTTAAAATATTGCATTAAAATGTCGGTGTTGTCTAAAAAAAATTGGATATGATTGTCTAATGACACAGAAAATTTTGGGTTAGCATTCTCATGTTTAATATTGAAAAAAGAAAACGAAATCATTTAAGAATTAGCCTCTATTTGCACATTTATGAATTTCTAATGCTGATGGAGGAAATATTGGACGATTTAATTGCCTATTCAGTGTTCGAAACTTTTTTTGAGAAAGAAAATAAGCAAAATAAATCGTAATCACGCCACTAATTACATCATAAAAACATTAAAATGACATATATATATTATCCTTGCAAGAGCGCCGATTTTTAGGAATTTTTCATCCCGAATGATCGAGAGCCGCAAATGAAACCTTGATTCCCTAATAAATTGTTTGATTGCGTGATCGGAGGCGTCATAGATTGCGTATAAATCAAAGCGATAAATCAAACCCGCTTTTTAGCGCTAAACGTCATTCACTTGCTTGGGGGCTCAAATAAGAAAATAATTTGAAGAATACTGCTTACAGAGGGCGCTGCTGCGGAGTCGTTCTCATCACTACGTGGATTTGCATAACTGGCAGTGTTTGATGGATCACCCAGTGAAGGATGCAACAAGAGAGGAATTATCCAAAGGTAGAAATAGAATTAAAAGGAATCTATTTTAGTGCTCTGTGCTTGCGCGTGGGGGAATTTTCAGTTTCAGTCTATAGAGGTTTTCCCCCTTTGTTTGCATTTCTTGTTTGTTCGATAACAGTTTTGTAAGGTAACACATACAGCGCAGTGAACTCTGGCTAAACACTATGTCTATATACTAAAGTAAATTTTTGTTTAAAACCCATTTGTTTGAACAGACATTTAAATCATTGGATTCTCAACCAATGATATAGTTTTACAAAATGCCATAGTTTTACCTTCAAATGAATGAAAAATAGGAAAAAAAAGTTTTTTTTATCATTTTAAAGTAGTGATTAAAATTTTTTTTGGAAAAGACCTTAAAGTCATTTAATCTCTATATTCTCTCTATAGACATGTATGTTCAATTTCTTAATAAATGTTGCAATTTATTAAGCCCCTCACCAAAGAAAAACACAACTAAATTTCGTCATCTTGTCACTTTAAAATTCTTGTAGTAGATTATTAAAGCAGACATTTAAGCAATCAAGCTCTAGATTACTAAAGCCATTATAGTTGATGTAATTTTACTGAACCTACTCCATCTCAAAATTGGAGCATGAACTAAAATTTTACCATCATTTCATTTTAAAAAATTTTCTAAATGTTATAGAAACAAGTCAATGAACTATTAGATTTTGGAAGCCACAATAAATGCTGTAATTTTACTATATGGAGAAATAAATGCAGGATGAGATAGCATTTTGCTTACTTTTCCAGTTTAAATCCTTGTAAAATACTACAGTACATCAAAATTTATTTTTTAAACAGTTCTCACTATCGCTAATTTTTCTATACCCTTTCAAACCTAAATTTGTAATACTGTTGACCTTATGCAGAGATAAATAGTAATTCAACACTGCACTAAAACAAAATATGTTTTATAAATTCTGAAGCATAAGCGCGTTATACTGGGCACAGTACATACACATACACTACCAGTGGCGCACCCAGGGGATGGGCGAGAGGGCCTTGCCCCCCCCCCCCCAAAGAAATAAAAATTGCATTATAAATATTTTTATCTGTTCAACTAGCCCCCCTCCCCTCCCCCAAATTTAATCCTGGGTGCGCCACTGTACACTACAGTAAAATTGCACGGAGCATAGCCTAGTCACAGGGATCGATTCAATTCTTTGGTCTGGCAAGCTTTCGGAAAATGCCTGACTAACAAACAGACTCCCTGAGGCAACATGCTTTTCAGGTTTAAGAACCTACTTGAAACATTTAAAATTTGTTAAAAACCCGCCTGCCCAATTCCGTACGGAGAGATGGAATAAAAGGAAAATCTCTTTCGTGTATTGGAAACGAAATACTCGAAAAACGCGGAAACGCGATGAATTCGTGATTCTAACATTTCAACAGGCGGCATTTACATACGCAATATTTTTAAACGACCCCCACCTGCAACAGTTAGCTATCCCTTTCTCCATTTAAAAAAAAACAAAAAACCCTCTCCGACGCTGTCTCCGTTTTTCCCCCCGTTTTGGAACGAAAAATGTTCTGGCATACGCATTAAGGCATTTACGGAGCCGTACCGAGGCTCACGAAAATGTAAAGTTCGCGTGCCGCGGGCCCTCGTCTTAATGGGGCCCGCGCCCCGTTTAAAGCGGGCCACATGCAAGACTGCACGATATCAGTTTGCGGCGTTTTACTTTTTTTTACTTCTTTTTTAACTTCACGTTGTGTGCAGTAGCAACCTGTGGTGCTCGGATTTGTTTGTCAGGCAATGAAGATGTCTTATGATTTGGCCAATAGGAGATACGCGGCGCCGAAAGGCTTCTTTTTTTTTTTTACTGTTCCCTTTACTTCTGTTTGTCCAGTGATTACTGGTTTCGTTCTGCAAAGTATTAAAGTTTGGGATCACGCGAGGTAATACACTCTTTAATTCCTACTATGTAAATAATTGATGATAAACACAAGCAAAAGATGTATAAATAAACGTATTCGTTCGTTAAAGAAAAAGAATGATTTGTTTCCTTTGCCCGCATTTCCATGGTAGAATCATTTTGCGGCACGCTCCGTCTCGATTTCTCGTATGTTGCTGGGAAAACATATTTCGTGTAGGATACTTGATTTTGTTCATCTTTCAAGAATATGTATACGCAAGCAACTTTTAATTGGGTTAAAAAGTTTTAAGGACTATATACTTTAGAAGATTTTAAGGAGAATATACAGGGTGTCCAGAATTAAACGTCCCTACTTTAAAGTTGTCTACAGTCGAAACTACTGTACTGTTCAGAAAGTTATGAAATTTTGTGTAGGACATATTGAAGGGATGGGAATTTGTTTGAGCGAATAAAGAAAATAGTTCAAAATTTCGCCACCAGAGGGCGTTTTTTGATGAATTATACATTTAGCCAACATTTACTAAAGTTAAAAAAATGCATTACAACAATACATGCTCAACATGACAGCCATCGTTTTCAGTTACCATTTGAAATCGTAAGATAGCATGTTCTACAGTTCACCGCAGTGTGTCCGGGGAAATTGCTGAGAACAGGTCGTGAAATGCTGTCTTTCAGATCAGGTATAGTTCTTGGTTTATCAAGACTGACTAGATGTTTCACATGTCCCCAAAAGCCAAAAGTCGCATAGGTTGGGGTCTGGGGAAAACAATTTTACTAACAAAGCTCGATCTGGTAATCGTAACGATGACAATTTGATTAGCAATAGCAAGCACGCTGAAAACAAAATCTCCATGAAAGTTTCTAGGTTTTATAACAGCTTCTGCTCTACGTCGACAAAAATGAATTTGCGTATTTGTTTCTTCTTTGTTCCTTCAAATATTTTGTCTGAAAATTAGTTATCGAACAAGTTTCCGATCGACTTTGCAATCACTTTAAAGATGGTAAAATTTAATGAGTATGAGTTATTGCGTTAGGGTGACCTATGGATAAAAAGATGGTGAAATCTTAAGTAAAGAACCAGTCGGAAATGTGTAATTCATCAAAAAACGCCCTCTGGTGGTGAAATTTTGAACTATTTTTTAATTCGCTCAAACAAATTCCCATCCCTTCAATATGTCCTACACAAAATTTTATAACATTCTGAACAATAGTTTCGATTTTAGACAACTTTAAAGTAGGGACGTTTAATTCTGGACACCCTGTATATATATATATATATATATATATATATAATATACCCATTACATCACGTCCTTAAATTATAACCTTAAAAGGAAAACTAGCTCATATTTACATGGTTGGAGCTAGACTCAGCCTGAAAGAAATAAAAATTAAATTTGGAAGCAGTTGGGTCGAATCGTTTATTAGAGCGATAAAAGTACATCCGTCCATTTCAGAAGACGACTCGGAAATAATATCACCTTTCAACATTAAGAGCGAGAACGCGACGTAGACATATGACTATTATTTGGGGCTCGCGATGCGAACTCACTCCTGAATCCAAACATACACGTGTAGAAATGCAAAGGCATGCGATTCATAGGAAGTTCTTGGCTAAGGGTTTTAAAGCGATAAATTAATATTACTGGGGATTTTATTTAGGAAAGGGAGTTTAAATGCTAGACTGGAGGGCATAATATTTAATATATTACATATATATAATTAAGTCAAGCGAATTCAAAATTAATAGTACAAACAACATAATCTTTAAAACTGGTAACAAACGCAGTAGTTGGAAGTGAAAGGAACACAGGTAAGCGGAAAGCGAATTAGCTCCCCCCACCCCAACATACTAAACTTAGCTTTTAACACTTTTTGGTCATATTGAATGCATGTAAAAAGTGAAATAATACACTTTATTTTTGAAATATTCTGTATAAACGTAAAATTACGATTTAACACCGTAGACTGACACATGCATCAGTTAAGAGAAGAAAAAAATCAGTAATTACTGATGCAATGCCATTTCCTTATTTGAATAACAGTAAAATGATGAACTTTTACAAAACACAGTTAATCATTCTGTAGTAAAATAGCATATATTTTTAAAATTTTAGCAGTTTTAGTGCAGCAGAAGGCGCGTAAAACTAAAGCATTCCTATAAAATCCAAACTTGCTAGTCATCTAATTACCATAATCAACTAATTATCAGATCGATGCTGTATCCATGGACAATTCTAAAAGACAATCGCACCTAATGAATTGTCTTTCTGATGCTGCTTGTTCTTGTTACGTGTATTCGTTGATTCGAATTTCAGTCCAACACAACTCTGAGCGTTACAAAAAGTTTATGTTCTTTCCTTCGAATAATCGAAAGGCAGAATATCCCTCGAACTGATTTGAATATAATCGGGCGCCTAATATCATTTCGGTTACATCTCGAAACTCATTTCGTGATTCCATATGCAGAGAACGAGGCGTTTTAATCTCCCCCAACCGAAAGGAATTTGCCCTCTCGAATAATTCGGACACAAAATTTCAAATTCCCCCTCCCTCCGTTAAAGGCCTTTATCAGCGCATTAGCCTAAATACAGCACTGACTGAAACGGACAGACGGATTTCGAACAAGGAACCCAATTCTGCAAACACATCTCGCATCAATGAGGCTTCTGATGGCTTTAGCCCGTTGCAGCTGGATTAATTAACTCGAGCAACCCTCTCTCTCACTTTCATCAGCAAACACATTTTTGCAGCCAGCCTCGGCTGCAGATTTCTCGGTCAGTGTTTGTCCACTCCGGACCCATATCCGCATGATTCATCGCCGTGCTTAATGCATATTTGTGTTTTGGGGGTGGTGGCGAAAGGTCTAACTTCTTTCCTTCCCGTGTGTGCACAGGGAAGGTGTAAAAATCTAAGAAAGTGCTACTGATAGAATGTGAAACGCCAAAAACCCTGCTATAATGTTATTTTTCTCGGGTATGTCATTTTGGCTATGAAACATTTTATAATCATTTATCACTATAATTAAAATTATATGCACTCACATTATATATATATATACTATATAAAAATGAATGTTTGTTTGTCTGTCTATAATTGTATAGAAATCCACAGTTTAGGAGCGACGATCGTGAAACTTTACATACAGGCGTATTTAAAAAAAGCCAAGGGTTTTGAGAACTTCAAATATCGAAATTAACATATTAGCCGATTAACATATTAGTCATTTAATACCGAATTAGGTTTGGTTAAGGTTATTCTCTTCCGAGGTAATTAAAAAAAATTTTTTTTTCAGCAGCGTCACTCTCTTAATTTTTAACGAGGACTTTTTTAATAAAATAGTCCTCGTTAAGTTTTGAAACTAGAGCTTGTGGCGGCCCAGTGGAACAGCGCGCTGGTTTTCGGTGCTGAGGTTGCTGGGATCGAATCCTGGCGTCGCGCCACGAAAAATGTCCCCGTTCGTGTCGTCCCTTCATAGGGGGTAATGCTGTCCGCCTATATGGTGCCCCCACAATAAAATGGGCAGTTTAGGCGAATGTTTGACGACAAGTGCCTCCGCATCTGGAAAAAAAGTTTTGAAACTTTATTTTTTACGATCTAAATGACATGACTAGTTGATGAGATAAATCCAACTAACAGGACAATATACAATTTTGTTGTAAGGTGAATACGCTCTCCACCAGAACTTTGCAAATCATTATCTATATTCTCTAACCTTTCTGGATAGCAGATTGCCATTGTCTACAGGTACACTTCAGGGATTACAGGCTTGTGGCGGCCCTGTGGTACAGCGCGCTGGTTTTCAGTGATGAGGGTGCTCGGATCGAATCCCCGCGTCGCGCCACGAAAAATGCCTTCGTTTGTGCCGTCCCTTCATAGGGGGTAATGCTGTCCGCCTATATGGTGCCCCCATAATAAAATGAATAGTAAACTGTGGCGTAGTATAGACGAATGTTTGACGACAAGTACCTGGGCTTAAAAAAAAAAACCTTCAAGGATTATAACTAAAGTTTATTTGCTTGCCCACTTTTGAGTGCAACTAAAATTGAGGTACGGAAAACTTAGCAAATTTACCTTGCTTGCAAAGTATGCTCTTTCTAGACCCTCAAACGCATAAACACACTGATATTTTATTACTTTTTTCCTTACGTCCGAGGAAAGTCCAGTGACCCTAATTATATACCGGCGTCCTAGTAGAGGTGAATTCTATTATAAAAAATTGCCACTGAAAAGTCTTGAAGAAATGAACACGTTAAAAGGTGGTAAAAATCCATAAGTTCTCCAGCAGCAGAAAGGGGGCACTCAGGAGAAGACGCAATGACGATGCGATCCAGGTGTCCACGTAAAAAGTCATGAGATGCCACTATTCTAAAATTTGCAACAGCAGTGTGTCTTTGGAAGTCCTGAGTGATAGGGCAAGACAGCAATTCACTCCAAGTCTTATCCTCGGATATTTCAAACGTTCGTTAACAGTCGTTTTTAGTTACGATTAAAAAAGTTTATGGTAACTCTAATAACTGATATAGTTTATTGAATCCATCTTTTCAATATGTCGAGCGAAAACCACATCGATAGACGAATTA
The DNA here is from genome assembly GCA_907164885.2 of Dolomedes plantarius. NCBI lineage: Eukaryota > Metazoa > Arthropoda > Arachnida > Araneae > Dolomedidae > Dolomedes > Dolomedes plantarius. The sequence continues at coordinate 172,659,678 of OU015498.1, read as the reverse complement.
CACGACTAAGTGATAGAGTTTGAAGCTGTTATTAAAATCTATGAAGTCTATAAACTCTTTGTTTTCCGTCCTTTTAAAATCCAATTTGAAATCACATAATGAATAAAATTCCCAATTCTGCAGAATTGAAATATATAATGAATGAGTGAAGCATTTCCGTTACGCATCTTCTGCCCGCAATGATTTTGATGGGAAAGCCTCCGCAAAAACATGCTCCATGTTCAAGAAAATCTATAATCTTTTGTTACTTAATTTGCATTACTATGTATCAATTTATTAATTATTTAATCAACTACAGAAATAATCATAATTGTGCTAAACTTTTGTCATGTCTGAAATTTAGATATTCTTTGACATCTGTCAGTTATATGTTCAACGCTAGAGTCAGGAGAGCGAATTTAGAATTAAGTAAGAAAAAAAAAACTAGGAAGAAAACAGGAAAAAGATGAAAAGTGCTACTTTAAAAGACCACTGGCATTTCAAACGGCGGCCAATCACTTGTTTTAAACGCGAAGGCATTTCATGAACAATCGTCATTCCCTTTTAATTCGAGTGCGAGCGCTGAAATTCTAGACATCCTCCGATGACGCATTCTAATAACAACGCATTGCATCCATTACGGTGTCTCGTCGTTTCGCAAATGACGACGTAAAGACCGCCGCGAAATCCACCGTGTGCATTCATTGCGAGGCATTTATTCATAGTGAGAAACAGTGTGCCCATCGGAATGACCATTATCCTAATTGTCATCCATTCGCTCGGAGACTGCATGGTCAGAGTGCGTGTATTTAATACGTGCTGTCAAATGAGTGTATGCATACTGAAAATGTATTTTAGGGCTGTGTAGGACACGGAATTCTAAGAAAAAAGCAGACTTTACTTTCATAGAAAAGTATATTCGCTAGATTTTTTTAAGACAAGGAATAGTCATTTTTTCGTCTTAGAAAAGCCCTTTCTTTCGTATGTAGAAACGATTGCCTGGACGAAAGAGGAACGTGTGTATAATACATGCTGTCAAATGAGTGTATGCACACTGAAAATGTATTTTAGGGCTATATAGGACATGGAATTCTAAGATAAAAATCAGATTTTGCTTTGATAGAAAAGACTATTCGCTAGTCTTTTCTAGGACACGGAATAGTCTTTTTTCGACTTAGAAAAGCATATTCGTTCGTATGTAGAAACGGCTGCCTGGACGAAAGAGGAACGTGTGTATAATACGTGCTGTCAAATGAGAGTATGCATACTAAAAATGTATATTGTGGCTGTATAGGTCATGAAACCGTAAGAAAAAAGAGCCTATTTTACTTTCTTGTCTTAAAAAAAGTCTATTTACTACGCTTTCTATAAGATAAGGAATAGGCTTTTAAGACTATTCGCTTGGATGTAGAAACGGTTAACTGGACAAAAGAGGACCATAGTGTGTCTATTTAATTCGCGCTGCCAAATGAGTGTATGCATAAGCAAAATGTATTTTAAGGCTGTATGGGACGAACTTCTAAGAAAGAAAAGACATTTTACTTCCTTGCCTTAGAAAGAGACTATCCGCTAGTATTTTCTAAAAAAGAAAAGTCTATTCTTCTCTTCGAAAAGACTGTTCGCTCGGAGCTGGACTGGGGTGCGTGTATTTAATACGGGCTGTCAAACAAGTATATGCATTCTAAAATTGTATTTTGAAGGCTGCATGGGACACGAAATTGCTATGGAGCTCTTAAAGTCCAAAATTCCTGTTTCTACGATACTTAACTTGCTAGATCTGATATATATGTATTTTTCCCAATGGGTGGGAGCTGAAAGATACTTTTCCCGGGAGAAGCCAGAAGTGTGCGACCATTTCGCCGCTTGCATCGCATGTGTTGCCCCGGGTGCACCACAGGGGATGGGTCCACGTTACACCCGTATCGATCCCGTAATTTTGAACCAAGTCCAGTGACGAGACCGGAACACTTGACCCCGCACCTCCAGAGGTAATGTTTTGGAACTTGGAGGACATGAAAGCTACTACAGATTTTTTACGTGTACCAGCCACCATTAGTGTAGACGTCGGTGGTTTTGTCAGCGTCGGATATCGAACTAGCAACTTTCAGATCACTGACTCGACGCCTTTGCTGACCGGGCCATGGCGCCCCGATCTGATATTTTATTCTGTGCTGTTTATGCATGCTCTTCTTTATATATGTACTTCTATATGTAATCTTGTGTATTTATCTCTACTTTAATATACTTTAGTCCTTTATCTGTACTCAATCTATTTATCACAGAATGAAAATGTTCCTCTATTACACGGCTGGGCGATGGCTGAATGGCTAGGGCGCTGGCATTCGTTTCAGAGTCTGTGGGTTCGAGTCCCACTGTTGGCATGGATGTTTGTAACCGATCGAAATCGGCTTTAAACTGTAGACCTCGGTCTAGTAAGCCCTTATGTAAAATCAAAAAAGCTGACCGTAGCGCTATCAACCAACTTCACTACTGGACTTCTTTAACACTCTAATAGTCTGAGACGTATTTTTCCGTCACATACTCTCAACTTGAAAAGCATTTGTGACAGATTATTCCATCTTTAATTTGATGTTCAAAAGTCTCAGATGGTACATTTTTAACGCTTTTGGTTACTAAACTAAAAAACGGGATATTTCGCCAGAAACGCTGTTCCAGCTAAAAGAAACAGGCAGATAAAAAAAATCTCAGATGCTTAGCGGGCTAAAAAGGATGCATTCAAAATTTCTTTCAAGGTATCTCTATAAGTTTTTCTTCAGGTGTTTCTTTGTTCCATTTTCACTAAACGTATTCAGGGTTTTTGATTTAGAGTTAAAAAATCAGAACTAAAATTTCCCTGAAGCATAAACTACTCAGGAGAAAAGTATTTTTTAAACAATAGATAAAGAATCAGCACTTTTAAGGAACTAGTTTAGGAAAAACAGCTCTACTTCGGGTTGTGGAGCTTTAGATGCTATTTTTTGGACAATTCTCAAAAGCAATATGGATTCCTTTATTTTTATATTTTGTAATTTGTCCGTAGAGACAATCACATCTAATACCCTAGGTCCTCGATTGAGGATTTAACTTTATAGTTCCACTTTTTATGGACAAATTCTTTTAAGCTTGCTTACCAGTGGGTTGAAGTTTCTTTTTTATGTGAAGAGAAATCATGTGTTATCAAGAGAAATCGTGGACATTTTCACCTTTTATTTAAGGTAAAAATATACCCATATATTATTGTCAAAGCAAATTTTATTATCATTTCAGAATAACAACATCACAAAATGATTTAGCTTTTGAATCGTAAACCCTCTAAGCGTTCGAGATTTTTTATCCAGTCACTTTCTTTCAACTGAAAAAAGTATTTCTGACGAATTTTTCTACCCTTTCGTTTGGTAGCCAAAAGCGCCAAAATTGTACTATCTGAGACCCTTTTGAAAACCAAAATTAGATGGAAAAATCAGTCACAAACCCTTTCGAAGTTCAAAGCGTGTGACGTTAAAATACGTCTCTCTCTCTCACACACACACACAAAAATAAAAATAAATAAAAAAAAAACTTATGTCGCAATACACGCAGCATTCGACCTAAGTGTCATGCCGTTTATATAGCGGAAATCATTCTCAAAGGGTTAAAATGACCAGTTGTCATTGTTACGGCCTATTGAACCATTCTTCAAGCTCTTCTAATATTTGTATTGTTCTTAACAAGTTCTTTCTAAGTGCTAGTTTTTCTTTGGGGGGGGGGAGGGGGGGGAGAAATTTCTCTGTAATAACAAATTTTTCTTTTCTAGTTTTTAAGTACAGAAAAGAATATTGAATCAAAAGGCACAAATTACATATGTTACTGCCATAATTCCAACGCCCAATAAAAACATTTTTTATGCTTTGCTGTCTTTACACGTTCCCCCCAGTCTATAAGTGCTTAATTCTCTATTGGAATGAAATTTTCTGTGGTCGGGTATCCTTTAAAATGACCCGTAAAACACCTTGCAAAGTATCACTATGAAATTTTACGGAATGTTTTTGAATTTTATTTTCATCAAGCAGTCTTCTGGTTCTTTGATTTCGGAAAAAAAAAATTCAGGTAGTCTATTCTAACGAAACTACCACGAGTTATTAACGTAGGATTACTTATCGTTGCTTACCTCTTGTATGTATATATGTATGTATGTATGTGTTATGTATATACGTATCTATATATATATATACATATGCATATATATACATATATGTATGTCAAAACTTTGACGCATTTTGGTACTTTTCTGTTTAATTGTTTACTGCTTGTCCAAGTGATACAGACTGGGTTTGGTGCGCTGCTAAAATTATAACTCGCGAGGTACGGATGGGCAATTATAGCGTTTGAAATTTTCCTTTCAGACCATTATAGAGGACCATTATAGAGGAACGTAATCCTACGTTAAAATGTGAAGATATTTTTTCTCAGTACAAAAATTATATTGAAAATTTGAATTTTTTTTGGCCTTTAATGTCATAAAAATTGCACAAATGAGTCCCGAAGACAAGTAATTTTAAGTTCTTCCATATGCGCACAAGTTATGCAAAGAGTGCTCCCGGTTTAGCAGATACACTCAAAACTAATTTTGCTTTATTTCGGCAGTTATTTTATTTAACCGATTTTTAGATTCATATTGCATGCTAGTCTGCGTTTTCCTTTAATACTGAATTTTGAATGAAACAAACTAAAAATAAAAGTTTATTAAAAAATGATTACTTTTCGGTTTATTGAGGTTGTTGCTGTAAATCTTACCGTTGGTCTTTATTATAATTTATGAACGGTCTTTATGTAAATATATGGATGACCATCATTGTGCCGCGGTTATATAATTTGAGTAACTGACCGGTGCGTAATTACTATATTTCACCCACTTCATAACGCTCCATACGACTCTTCCAGCCTGGTAAGCCGAAATGACCATTTGCTCCGTACTGCCCAACCCTTTTCAGTGCAAAATATATAAATTGCTCTATAAACGTCCCCGAGACTTAATCCTACGATATTTGACCACATTTCATCTCGGGACACGGTGCAGGTGTTGCGGCCAGCGTCAACTCTCTCCCCTAGTCGCCTCCGAGGTCATTAGGCCCAGTAATAGTCCCGTCCGCAGCATTAGTGACCAGCATTAGTGGACAGGCGGCAACGGAAGTTGGACAACGAGGGATTGAGGCTTACGTATGCCGTTGGGTGCGTATGCCAGGTCCTAAATTTTGAGGCTAAAACTCTGTATATTAATATTTATGAAAAGTGTTTGACATTTCATACCCATGGATATATCTGTATATACAGAGCTATTTAATTTGACTATGTCTGTATATTTTAGGTTTATCTTCTGAAAGTTGCTACCACGCTTACTGGAAAATAACTCCATAATAATTTGCCGTTTCCCCCTTCCCCCGGGATAATCCATAATTTGTATCTATTATGAATTAATGGTAGCAATTTTGATTCTGAAGGGTACTCTAATTTACCTATCTAAAGTTTTATATTAATGTTTTACTTTATTAAAATAACATTCATTTAAAAATAAAAATAATGATATCAATAATATACTCTTGAATGTTTGTAATAAGCAGTTTATGACACATCAATTATTTTAATAGTTAAAAATATTAAAATTAACTCGATTAAAATTGAAGTATTCAACATTTGTAGGGGTTTGAGGAGGGATCCACTTCCCACTGTCCAAAACACATTCATGATTAGAGCTATTTGTATAATGGGTGATATCGTTAAATTTAATTTCGGACACAGCATCTGAATTGCAATTTCAACAGTTATATTATATATATATATATCGATCGATCGATAGATAGATAGATAGATATTGACGATTGTTATATCGACCGGCTATTATAGGGATAGTTCCAATACAACGGTTCAAAAAGTCCCAAATGGAATCCTCTTTAATGATACGTTATTTTAATATTTTCTACACAATGAGCGTATTGGGTCGTTATAACGAATATCGATCATACACACACACACGCACATGCGCACACACGCACACCCACACCCACACACACACACACACACACACACACACACATATATATATATATATATATATATATATATATATATATATATATATATATATATATATATATATATATATATATATACACTCACTTCCAAAAGTTAAGCACGGAGAGGAAAATGTTAATTTCCGTAAGCCAATCTGAATTAAATAAGCTGAAATTTGCTGCAAAGGTAGAAGGAAGTATGCAAATATGTTAGGTAACAGCCAATCACGGTTTCGCGTCGAGAAATATGCAAAACAGGCAGTCGTATAAGAAGCCGGCATTGGGAAGGGTTACAGGAGTTGCATGTAAGTGCTGATGAAAGGTGTTTAGAACATTTGCACGATTTGTTTTCAAGCTAGACGTGATTTTATGGCTTCCAGAAAACGAATGGATGATTCTGAGCGCTGGTGGGCTGTCGGACGCATTTAAGCAGGACAGTCTTTCACAGATGTTGCTCTTTTCTTCGGCGATCATCATTCCATCATTTCACGATTATGGAAACAATTCCAAACAGCCAAAAAGTTGTCCGAAGACCTGTAGCCGGTCGTCCAAGGGTTACGACCCCTCGGAAAATCGATATATTGCTGTTGTAGCCAAGCGGAATCGAAGATCGACCTCCACACGTGTGACATCTATGGTTGCAGCGGCCATTGGTAAGACGATATCAGCCACTACTGTTCGTCGAAGGCTACACAAGAATGGTCTGTACGCCCGGGTACCATGAGTTTGTGCTCCTTTATCCGTCCAATCCAAAGGGGCACGATTAAAGTGGTGCTGCCAGCATGTGAATTGGACTGTGTCTGATTGGGGCTACGTTATGTTCATAGATGAGTCCAGATTTGCCCTACAACCCGATGATAAGCGTGTAAGGGTCTGGAGGGAACAAGCACACGCAATCGGCCCAAGAACATCACCGAATATCACGCATTCCGCGGTGGAAGCATCATGGTCTGGGCAGGGATTTCATTGGGATATCGCACCGACCTGTACATCTACAGGTGAGGTTCTGTGACGACCGTACGGTATCGAGATGAAGTCCTAGACCTCACTGTGAAACTGTACGCTGCAACAGTTGGTCCTTCTTTCGTTTTAATGGACGATAATGCCCGTCCCCATAGAGCTCCCATCGTTGATGACTTTCTGGAGAGTTAGGGGATTGCGCGTATGAACTGGCCGGCTTACTCGCCGGACCTTAATCCAATTGAAAATCTTTGGGATGCCCTCGGCCGTGCTGTATCTAGACGCTTCTCACCTCCAGCCGCTCTCAGAGATTTGGAAACTGCCCTACAGGAGGGATGGCGATTACTGGACTCTGCAGTGGTTGATGACCTCGTAACAAGCATGATCACACGCTGTACACTTTGTATGAAGGTGAGGGGGGCTCACATACCCTATTAATGTTGGTTTTTGTTGTTTGTTTTGCATTTAAACATCATTTTGTTAATGAAGCAAATATGACGTTATCTTATAATTTATGAAAATTCAATATTTTTTTAAATCTCTGTGTATGTAATTCTTTGTTTCGTTTCATGAATAAACATAGAGCTACTTACTTGCAGCATTTCATGTCAATCAAAGCAGTACTTGTCCATTTTTTCGCATTTTACCGCTCCGTGCTTAACTTTTGGAAGTAAGTGTATATGAATATATATACATAGATAGATAGATATTGGTGATCGCTATATCGACTGGCTATTATAGCGACGGTTCCAATACAACGACCGGTTCAAAAAGTCCTAAATGAAATCCTCTTTAATGATACGTTATTTTAATATTTTCGATACAGACCACTCGTTATAACAATATTTTTCTTTTGAACGCATTGGGTCATTATAACAAACATCGACCACCCACACACACACACACACACACACACACACACACACATATATATATATATGCAGAAAGCAATCCTATGCACACATATCAGTTGAACAGAAATCGATAGTTATGCCATTGCGGTAAATACTTATTCGTTCATGAGTTAATCTTTGAATCTCAGCCTGAACAGAGAATGAATGGAACCACACGTACCTCATACGCGCGCATGTATAATTGTTTCAAAATTACCCAGAAGGTCGCCGGACATCGCAAACATCGCAGTTCAACGAACGCGGCTGATGAACTCGATACAGTTCGACAGAAACTTTTTTGCTGGCAAAACCAATAGGCAAATTCCTCCAGACCAGTCTGACTTCGATTCCAATCTAAAAGTCTTCTTTCAACAACAGTATTTAAACATCGCGTAAATTGCTCTCTTAAGGGTGAGAGATAATCTCCACGGAGTCTTGGATTTATTTTAGAAGCCTTGTCCGGCCATGCCAATCTATCAATTATTAACAAATTTCGTGACCAACGCTGATGACGTCATAATCACGCGAGGGGTGTCTTCCGTAAGATCCAGGCCCCGCCCACCCAGGGGATCACTTAAGGAGATGAAAGGACTTTTCGCTTCCTTTGCTCGGGCCCAGCACGCAAGGGGTAGGCAACCAAAATTTCATCAGCTTTTTGCTATTTTGTTATCTGCAGGTCGATAATGGTGTTTTGACTTAAGTCTTTAAAGACCCCACGTGATCGATCTGTCCCCCCCCCCTTTTATTTTAAATTGGATATGAGCGCTTTTATGATCACGTCCCCCCCCCCCTTTTTTTTCTTCGGAGATATTAAAAGCGAAAGACATCTGTTTGTGTGAGAATTTAAAGGTGGTGCTTTCGCGTTGGATGGAGTTTATAACTTCATTTAAAGTCAGTCACCGAGAAATAACTCTTTTTCAAGAAACTCTTTGAATAAATGTTTTCGTGCGGATATTTCTACGTTTTTTTTCTATGGTTGAGTCACCCAGCACACGATTTATTTTATTTTCTTCTTGCAGTTTTTCTACGATAATCGATGGATCGTCTGATGTTAATCTTTGGCTGTTTGTACTCCGGTTTGTAGTCCTGGCTTTCACATCTAGTCAGCGTATAAATTATACTGCTCTAGTACAGAAGAAAATCCGGAATCTCTGAAATATAACCAGCCACCTTTAACCATTCGTACAGTGTGTCCCAAAATTAATGATGGAGTTTTAAATGGCTATAGCTTCAGGACAAAGCATTGTAGAGAGATGAAATACACGCCAAATTGAAGAAAAAAATCTCCGTGTTTCTTATCTGTTCAGCAGACTTCGATGTGTGCTCCCTTAGTTGCCCCGTAGACGTCAAGACGATATTCAGTTTCTCCCCATACACGGCAGAGAACATCCGACGTGATAGACGAAACAGCTTCAGTGATCCTTTCTTTTATATGACCCAGGTTCCGGACATAAATGGAATACACTTGTGTTTTTACATAACCTCAAAAATTGAAATCCATGCAGGTAAGGTTTGGAGACCGTGGGGGGCCCGACAATCTACCCTTCTAGTCTGATCCGTTGATGAGGAAATGTTGATGAGGAAATTCGTTGATGAGGAAATTCCCGCATGATTGTAGGAAAATGTGGAGGAGCTCTTAACCTTTATCGTCGTGATCCGATGTATAAGCCACTTGTAATATTAATGTGGACACTAATACTTGTCTATTTACATCTGGTTTATTATAACATCAATATCTAGACTAATAATAAGGTACATAAGTTTGTTCCGAAAAACGCTGTTAACATTCATGAGAGTGGGGTTCATAATCAAAGTTCAAAAGAGACCCTGTCTCTCTCTATTCTGTCCGCTCGCACGCGTCGTTTTTGCAAAGTCCAAGTCTAGTCTCTTCTTTTTCTCGCTGTCACCTCTATTTATCCCCTTTTCTGTCTTTCTAGAGCAATCTCGATCTTTCCACCCCTCGAACACCCGACCTTCCGGTTCCATCCTACGTAGACCACCTATGGTGAATTTCATCGCCGCTGGCTTTTCGCTTTGTCGTATGCCGCTAACGGTCTTCACTAATCATTCTCAATGATGTGTCTATGGTCCCAATTATGAATGTCAGACGTGAGCCTGACAAGCTCCGTCTAACTGGAAAATGAAATTCTCCGGTGCTATTCCGGGAGTCTATTGGAGTCTACACATAAACTTTCACACATAGAAATTTGGATTGTTTCTCTTTGATTTTAACGTATGACTCATGCCTGCAACATCATTTGTTGCATAGCTATAGCCATTTGAAACCCCACCATTATATTTGGGACACGCTGTATATAAATACAAAAAAAATGGCCGTTGAATAAGTGTGGCCATCTAGAGAAGTTTCACTGATAAGTGTGTGTGCATGTGAGACCGTGGATCTTGTCACATTCGCTTTAAAGCATAAGCATCATAGTTGCCGTGCCAGGGATGTTGATAATTAAAAAGATTTCAACGAGTCCCGTCCATTATAAAGAACCTTTATGAATCGTTCACATATAAGCCATATTTTTTTGTACACCATACGTCTAACCGCTATAGAAAACTGTAACCCTCTGCTGACTGAATCGCAGCGAGAAAAAAGTCAATTATAATGAGTATTAAGATATTTTTAGGCAAATAGAGTGTTCCAGGAGTTACGAATGAACACATTTAAAGAGAAATTTTACACACTTGCACTCCAAAAATATAATTTAAGGGGAAATGTATTCATTAAAATTAAATACTGTAAAATCTCGACTATAATACGCACCCGAGAATAATGCTTGATTTTGCGTGAAATTTTAGGGAAAAAATTAAAATTCGACTATAATACGCACCCATAACTTTTCAATATTTTATTTAAGAATTGCATAAATATTTATCAACATAAATAAAATTTGTAATAAAAAGAAACGAAAATGTCAAATTCGGTAGAAAAAAAAACTTAAATTGTTAATTCAAAACAAACAATACTGTCAAATTATCAGTCTTAATCACTTTCAATGGAATACAGTTCATTTTTTGTTGTTACGTCCATGTCATAATTATTGTTGCCGTTGTAATATATATCGCCATCATTATCCTCAATTGACGATACGTACTGTGATTTCCGTTTGTTTAAAAGGAATACCTACTTAGTAAACGGGGGGATGAATCACGGAGTGCAGATGCGCACGCACCCGTGTTGCGACATTGTCTTACAGCTGCTGCACGTTCGTTTATCCAATGTTTAAAACTGCGTTTTTTTTCTGTACGCGAGTGCAAAACGACTAAAATATGGAAAAAAAGTTAGTATTATACTCGAGATTTTACGGTACCTCCGTACCTACGCTGGTTATAGGCACGTTAAATCAGTAGATCGGGAAGTCTCTCTACGAAGTCAGAGGGTGGGAGAGGGTACGATGCCCCCAGATCTCGGGCAAAATGAAGGTGGCACCTGAATCAATCGGACTCAGACTCTTGTGATGCCGTTATAAACCAGAGCAGCACCTATGAGCCTGCTAGTCTATTGGGACCTGGTCTGGAATACCTGAGGTCAGGGGACATTAACGACAACAATATCAATTTTAATTAAAAGAGTAATTTATAGGTCAGCTGTGGTATATGAAATAAAATGAGGCATTAAGGTTTTTTCGATTAACTAACACACACACACACACATATCTATAATATATAAAACAGTTCCGTAACTGACTGACTCACTGATTGACATACAATGCACAGACCAAACCGCTGGACCTAAAGGGCTGAAATTTTGCATGGCGATTCTTCTTATAGTGTAGGGGTGCACTAAGAAAGAATTTGGAAAATTTTTCTTAGATTTTTTTAAATTAAATTTTTAAGCTGTTTTATCAGCTTTTTTTTAAGTTTGCATTTAAAATAATAATTTGGGGTTATGAAATATATATAACGAGAAAGATCATAAAAATTCCTTTAACATGAAATCTTTTTTGAATCTTTACCTCCATTTTCTGATTTTTGGTGCATTTTCAAAGATTAAATTTTAGAATTTAATTTATTAAATGCTGATCACGTGATTTCTTTTACTGTTACTTTATATAAATTTATCGTCATGTCCATAACAATGAAATAGACAAAAAAAATATTTTTCCCTTGCTAATGCTGCAGACGATTGGACATTATCCAAAAAAATATTAAAATACAGTAAAAGATCTGTTCCTCAAACTGTACTACTATATTAACTGTACTATATTCTTTAGTATGTCCTATTAGATTTAATTTGATTATTTTCTTCTACTTTATTTTGTCCATAAACATATCTCTTACGATTTTTTTATAAATATATTTTTTTGTTTTTCTTACATCAATTGTATACATTGATCGTCGTATTTATTATACATACATATATATATATATTTGGCATTAATTGCATACATGGACCGTTGTATTTAATTTGAATGTACTCCGTAGCGAAGTGCGGGTTTTCAGCGAGTATATATAAGTGTATGTATGTATGTTAGTGTGTTTGACTGTGCGTCTATACATATGAGTACCATATGCATCCATGATATGTGATATTGATAAAACTTGATGATTCATTTAAATGTTGTTCATTAAATGTATTTTTAAACCGTAAGGCTGCAGTTATTAGCATAAATAAATACGTGTGCAATACATAAATAAATAAAAAAATAATGTGCAAAAACTGTTAGTGAAAGCAAATATGCTTTTAACACACGTAAAGAAAGTCGAAAATCTTTTCCGCATTCATCGTTTTCTGAAAAATTGATTTAAGTGCCCCCCACCAAGCATTTTTTTTTTAAAATCCTCAGCAGTCAGGACTCAACCCTAGAAATTCACTTAACGAACCCCCTTTCCAATTTCAACTTTTAAGTTCACTTTCCGCACTAAATCCTCTCTGGGCCTCAGACTGTGGCGTCTAGGGAGAGACGAATCGACCGCCAACATGGCCTCGGGTGCTTGGGTGCTCTTTGACGGACAGAACCTAATTTTATTTTATTCTTTTTAAACTACGTTACACGGAGAGCTGGATTCAGTCCGGCGGATGACACTTGATCCCTCCATCCAATTCTAGTGATTTATTTGTTTTGAATTCGTCCCGAATTAGGAGCGAGGAATAGTTTTCGCCCGCTTCTCGTTTCAGATTGATGGGAGGATCAGTAAGTGGCTGATCTAGAAGGTCCGAACAATCGGGATGCTGTTCCCATTCCTTTTATACTCTTTAAAACACATAACGTTTATCCCTTAAAATATGATTTAAGTATATGCACACACACACACACGCATATATATATATATATATGTGTGTGTGTGTGTGTGTGTGTGTGTGTGTGTGTGTGTAAATAAGTAAGAAACAAATAAACACGTCCTCCTATTAAGTTACATTTAACACGTATTCTAAATTATCCTTTTAATAAAGTACGATCCCTCTTCCGAACTGCAACCTAAAAATAATGTACGTTATAATTTATAGTGGCCCTGCAGATCATTAAACAGGCATTTGAAGTATCTGAAATCAGTAACACCCTCATAATATCTGGTCGGAAACCGAAGGCCACATTAAATTTGTATATAATGAATAAGACTTGTTCTCAAATTCTTCCTTTTGGTAAAATGCAGTTCAGCGCCTAGCAATTAGTTAATCCCCGGAGAACCACGACATGGACACGTGAACTCCACGAGGCTTATTTCGTCAAATTAAATAACAGGTAATTTTGGCTCCCTGGTGGCAAAATCACCAAACAGTCATTTAATATTTGCCTGAACAGAAGACTTCTCTCTTCTTACCTAACTCTCCTTGCTGTCAGATCTGCTGTCCGCGAACGCTAGAAATACGGTGGTCATGACGGCTATTCTCACTTAACTCTGTCATGTAAGCAGTTGCTGTTTTCGCGCCCCGTCCTGGCATGGACGCCGGACAAGTCCTGTGGCCACTACAGCTATAATGCCTTCATAATGCTTACTGATTAAATAAAAGGGATTTCATGGATAACGTTTGTGATTTGTGTATCGCTTCTAAGGCGAAGTTTTTGCTTTTTTCATCACCCAACGAGCGACTGCATCTCCAATAAGTTGTACGCATCAATTCCCATGTGTTAATTTCTCCATTGTGATTATTATCACACACACACACACACACACACACACACATATATATATATAATATATATATATATATATATATATATATATATATATATATATATATATATATATATATGTGTGTGTGTGTGTGTGTGTGTGTGTGTGTGTGTGTGTGTGTGTGTGCAGTAAATCTTACGCGCTTAATTCGCTTCAGAACATTCCGCGTATGTAGAAAGCGCTAAGTCGAAATTTACTAAGTAATGCAGCGTGGTCCACTGGCCGGCGCCTATGCGACCCATCGTTGGATTCCTGTAAGCTTTTCGACCATCATAGTGTGGGCAAGCATTAATGTCGAAATATTGAAATAAAATAGGTTTTTTTAATAATTTTCAGTGAAATACTTTTATTTAATTATGAATATGGTACACAAGTATTATATTATACAGTACACGAACATATTACTGAAGACATAAAAATTAAAAATTACAACCGAGTATCTACGAATCCGTGTAACTCGAAGACTTACTATATATATATATATGCAATAAAATTGTAGGTTGATATAATTTACAGCTGCATCTTTACAAATAAATACTTTATCATGATAAATTTATTGTATTAAGTGTCTTCATATTATCTCATTGAATGCTTTACTTCATTAAAAGCAACGCAAATTTGTTAGAAACATAAAAAAATATTTTTGTATAGTTTTTACCTTTATAATAAATGTCTTTATACTCATATTTTATATATATATATATATATATATATATATATATATATATATATATATATATATATATATATATATAATGTATGAAGTCCCATTGTTCACATTCAAATCTTTTTAATAAAAGAATACCACAAATAAATGATTATCATGTTTACAAACCTACTCTAATAAAATAAACAGGTTTGGAAAGTCTAAACTAAACTAAGATTTATATTGAAGTTAGACATCGCATTTTCAAATTCATCCGTCTTACGTAAGAGAAAATGAATTTATGACTAACATAACAAAACTATCATGAAATAACAGATGTTACGCGCAGACATTTACTAAAATGCATTATGTAATTTTCTAAAATAAAATAAGAAACGAAAATGGCATACAAATAAATATATTAAACTAGCATTAATAAAGAGTACTTTTCTAGGTTTCAGACATGATAAATTGCAAACATTCACTTATTTTTGTATTTTGTATGCATTCGTGCTATTAAAAACTATCCACAAATCTCGTTTGTATGATAAAAAACGTTCTATTCATAATTTTAAAGCTGCAGAGTTCTATCTACAGCTTCTTTTTTTTCTTTCTACTTAACACCTGTCAAATGATATGGAACACTTCCATACTAAAAACAAAAACTTCGTTATACAAAATTTTTTTTCGTTATATAGGAATTAACTTGCACATAAAGTCAAGACTGCAGAAAATTTCGTTAAATTGTAAACTCCAATAAATAGAAGTATGCCATATGGAGGCTCTACCATTATAAAATATGAATGGTTTAAAGAATTGTTTTTATCTTTTAAATCATTTGAAAGACAAAAACAACAATTTATATTTGAATCATTTGAATAAACAGTAGAGTTGTAATCCCGAATAACACAAAAGTAAAGTAGTAGGTGAAATTCAGTAGGTGTATCAGAGAAATTCCGATTTCATTTTTCATTCCGTTGGACATGGAAATGCTTTTTAATACAAGTTAATGCTGCTTGGGTGGAAATGCTTTCTAGGTGCTTCTACAAGAAATTGTGTGTAACCAATTGCATTATTTAATATTTACCCCCTCTCTTCTATGCAAGTAGGTCGGACTGCGTAATGCTTTAAGCCAGCGCATCTGTTCACCCGCATTTGAATTGAAATGCAAAATGGCCAGCTGAGTCACCTTTCGTATATCTCGAACGAAAGGGGAAACACGCTTCAATAAAAAGAACATGAAGCGAGCTGACCCGCGAAGCCCCTACTTGAATAGTCCCTTTAAAAGAAAGCTTACCAACCTTAGCACTCTTTTAATAAAGCCCACAACAACGGTCTGCTGTCAGCCCGTCCCATATGCTGTTCGGCGATGTAAATTAGCCCACATCAATCTCGAAACGTCAAACATCATTTGCATATCGACAGAGAAACCCCTTCGCCTCGCCGCGGCCAACCGCACTCCTTTCCCGCCCGCCCAATTTTTTCTCAGGGCAACTGTTCTCAAAAGTTTCCCGGGTTTCAAATTAAAACTTTTCAACGGCGATGGGTCCCCCGCTTTTGACAGTTTCCAGAAAAGCTGTCGTTTCGCGCCACGAGGCCTTCGGGGCTTATTTCCGAAGGGCAAAAATTTTTAATTAATATTTTCGATCGAGGTCCTTTTCTCATTTGGCGCTTTTAATTTGATAAGAACTTTATGCCAGTGGGTTTTAAAAGATTTGTTGATCTTTAATTTTGAAAGAATCATCTCCCCTTTTTTTTCCTCTCTCTCTCCTTTCTCTTTTGCTCTGAGCTCCATCTCTCCTCTCTTCATTCTTCGGTCTTTTATGTCCCGTATTTTTGATTATTTCTCCTCCGAGAACAGGCAGTGTGCTAATGATTATGATTATGCCCCTGTTGTCCTGCAGGAAAGTTTTCGCCCGTCTTCCGCGGCCCTTTTGTGGCGGGATGGATTTTTATGCGTGGTTACCCAACTCATTAAAATATAAATCGGGCGCCGGCTCCCCGTCTTAATCACCCGAGGGGGGGGGGGGGCAGGGCGGCGGAGTGTGTTCTCGACTTTTAACGAGACGGTGAGCGCGCGCGCGTAAATAAAAACAAGGTTCTTTTCCGGCGCGCGCGCGCGTGAGGATATCGCTGCGTATATACTCGGAATTGTAAGCTTGGTTATCGTGAGTAATAACAGCGATGTGTTTTCCGGGCTTTCATATTCACGCTCTGGTAGCTTCGGAGGCGTTTTAAAAGGAAAGCCCCTCTGACACATTCTGACAAATGCAATCTTTTTAAGGCGCGCACCCGCGGGCGGACCTTAAATTAGGCCTAAATGCATATTAAAGGGAGGTTGTGCACGTGCACTACCGAAAAATGAAATCTCGGGGAATAATTTAGGTTAAATAATCTGTTAATTATAACTCTCGTTTTAAATGCCTCTTAAATTACGAATTATGGTTAAACTACGTAAATATCACATGAGAGTGGCTAGGCTGATACAAGTAGAGAGCTTATCCAATGCGAACGATATACGAGACGTGGATTTAAAATATTTGCGAGCTAATAAGGAAGCAATAAAATATTCAGTCACTCATCATAATGAAATTTGTATCCCTTTGTTGTAGTCACCCGTCCTATTTATAACCTATCTCACCACAAGTCGCATGCAATATGTTGCAAATACCATCTGTGGGGCCATTTTTATTGTTGCCAGCATACGGACGTCCTGCTGAGCGATGAACAACCACCTTCTATAGCGCGTGATTTTTTCCCATTTCCAGAGCTTATTGCGAATGTTAGAACAAGTCCTTTCTGCTACATTAAGGGTTTCCACGTAAAGTCAATGGTTGTTTTTCTTTAGAAATGTGGCCGCTTACCTTGCACAGCACGATGTAACAGAGTGTGATAATATTTTGATCCCATGTTTTTATCGAAGGCCATGATAACATTCTTATGTGTATGATCAATTTCGATCACATCAATTTCGATCCATATATATTGATTAAACTTTGAAAACGTCTCGTGGTTCCGACTCTCCCTCCGGAAGTCTTGCACATGTGCAACTACGTGCATAACACAGCAGTTGCCCCACGTTACACGTACTTTAAACAGCACTATCTTCTCGCATTTATCAGCAACATGGGATAATTTTTCACTTTTTTATTTAAATGTAGTCCTTTTTTTATTTTCAAGGGATATTTTTTGCTTTATTTGCTCAACATAAAATCCAACTAGTATCAATCATTGTTTGGAAGGGGACTCTCTTGGAGTATGTAGCATCTTTCCTAAATTCGGGATCATTTTCGGACTCATAGACATAAGAGCTTTGAAACGATGATACTGGAGTAGCTCTTGGTGATTCGAGAATCGCACGCGTGAACAAACTGACAGACTTCTGTTGATTAGAAAGGGTAAAAGTTGCTTAAGGTTACCACTCCAGTAAATAATTGCTTAAAGTTACCCCTCCAAGCAATGGGGTTTTACGTTGGTTTAATAAACTGTAGTAAGAATAATTTATCGGTACGACTCTTTTTTGGTTTGTTTTATCGATAATTCTAAAAAAGTTTTGTTAAAATTGAGATTGGTTACATCGAAGAATTCGATACAGCGTTTCGTAATCGATATTTTGTCTCGAAGTACAATGTTGTTACTAGTTTGCTTCGCTCACAGTCTTATATATGATAAAAAACAAACTTTTCATGGAGATATTATTGACAAAATGTACATATTCATAGAAAATGCTTTGAATATCCTATTTGCAGTATTCATGAAGTGCTACTATAAATAATGTCAAAAATAGCACTTTTACAAATGACGAAATAATTAATTCCCTTTCCAGACAAAATCGTGCAAAACAGAGGAACGAAGCTTTCCTGTTTCCTAAACAACAAGGATGTATCGATAATTCTCCCTTTGTAATAAATATATTATTTTAGAGAACAAACGGGACTTTTGCAGTGATTAATATCCTCCGAGTGCTGCATATAATTACGAACTCGCAAGCTCTCTTGCTTGTGTTTTGCGACGAACATATTCTTTCGGTGTATGACATCAATTTGTTTTCCCTTGTCAGAGAAGATAATGCATTAAATACGTCCGTTCTTTAGTGTACGCCGTTGAAGGGCATTAATATGCATTTCTCTGTTCTCCACAGTTTGCAGTGTATCATTTGTAAAATATGTATTCCATTTTTCTGAACAAAGCTACAACGCTATGGTCTTAAACGCAATTTTCAGAGTCGTAAACTAATATGGGGGAAAAAATTGCAGTATATCAATTGTTGCATTGGCATAAAGCCATTAAATAAAAAAAAAGCTTTTGCATTTTAACAGCTTACACATAATGTCTATTGTATGCAAATCTGGACGCGTTTTGAAACTTTCTGGAGATTGGGGAGGGTGTGTATTTTGCTCTTACTTCTCACTATGAATAGTGAATGACTCCAGAAACGTGGGTGGTTGCGAAAACGGGTGGGAAAGATACAAAAAGGGAGCAAACAATGGGCTCGGCTAAAAATTGGCTACAATTATATACAGCGTAATATGAAATTCAATTATATATATTGACTCCAAATATACACAGCGTACGCAGCAGCATTGGACCCATATTATCCCTTTATTATGGGTTTCTTAGCAAGACATAGTGGATAAGTACGGAGGAAACAAAATTCGTATGTGGAATTTCATTAAGTTTTTACTGGTGACTAACAAAGTAGAGTCATCCTGCTTACTATAAAAAGAGCTACAGTCTATTTCAAACTGAGGTATTAAACTGCGGTTAGTTACCAGTAAAAATAGAAAATTCTCATTAAGAATTATTTTACCTTCAGATTTATTTGGCCCCGGTTCGTTTCCCGGCGTTGGCATTTTATGTACTTCTTTCCAATTTTCTTAATTTTTAATCTTTAAATTCTTATTTTATTTTAAAATTATTTTTACTTGATGAGGGCCTATTTATTTTATTTTGACCATGTTTTTATTAGTTCGCTTTCTTGTTTGTTTGTTTGTTTGTGTGTGTGTGTGTGTGTGTGTGTGTGTGTGTGTTTGTTTGTGTTTGCCCGGTACAAATCTTGCAATCGATTTTTAACTAACTTCGACTAGCTAGACATTTGAAACTTTTAGAATAGCTCAGAACACGATGACAATGCATTCTTTTAATGCATTCTTTAATACTTTTAGCCATCTTTAAGAAGATTGAATTCTTTTTCAGGTAATTTTTGTTTTGTAGACTGGTGCAGCCATCTATCGGCCGGGACGGGTACGAAAACTTAAACGCAAGTTAACTTCCAATTAATTCCTTTTTCTTTCAAGTTGATGGGATAATTCATCAAAAAACTTAAAAAGCATTTATTAATACATAGAATTGTCAAGTTTATATGATTCAACAGAAAATTTAAAAACATGGTATATAAAAAGTTCTTTTTATCTTGTAATTATTATTACTTGATGAGCACATATATTTTTTTTAATTTGAAAAACAAATTTAAAAACTCCTCGTGTACCACAAAGTATACCACGAGGCTTACAAAAGTAAGCAAAAATCGCAAAAGACCTAAAAATCTAGACTGTGCACAATGTCAGATAGAATAAGAAAAGTCTACTTCCTTCTAACATGATCAGAGAAAACAGGAGGCCAACCTATGGAGAGGCCCTCGAAACTTGTCCTGAAAGCAGATCTAAGATTTGCATGCAAACTTCAGTGCAGAAGGATATGCTCTACATTCTTTTCACCATCACCACAGTCACAACGTCCATTTGGCAAAATACCAAACCTTTAAAATAGCCTTTAAAATTTCCGTGGCCTGTAAAAACTTGAGTTAATTTAAAATCTGTTGAGAAATATTTGCACTTTAAACAATTAAGGACTGTTGGAAAGAATCTCCTTGTCCACTGTGCTTTTGATGAGGCAAGATATTCCATGTTCCAGTTAACGACAGTTTTTTCTTTAGAGATAAACTTCCAGTGGAATACAGGAATACTTATCATTAAATCAATGCCTCGTCTAGTAGCACATATGTATTGATGCATTAGTTTACGTACTGGAGGTAAAGTCTTCGAGACCCTGGCACCCCGACAACATATTTTACCTGACCTAATCGTATTGGCTATTCTTTGTTAAGGAGATCATAATATGAGCGAACGTCATATCCAAGGCTGCTGATTTTTCTGGAGGTGTATACATTTGCTTTAGTGGCCTTCCACAAGGTCGTTTACCATGCGTATATTCCTGTTTAAGCTGATATTCATAAACCTACATGAGAACTCCAAGTTCATGAAAATTGCTGAAATGGAATGGCTCAAGCTCAAAATGTTATGATAGTAAGTTACATCGAAACTCGACTCGCGTGATTTTAATGGAATCCGTGAAACAACATTTTATTTTCCGTTAAAATCGATACTTTGCACTGATTTTTTCCTCCGAATATGTCTTTACATATAAATAAACACACACACAAAATTTTTTTCGAGTAGTTAGAAATTTTGTCTCTAAAAGTTTAAAATCCAAAATTAAAGCACATTTCATTTTTTTGATACGTCTGCTCATCCAATAGCTTTATTTGCATGGATTTTTTTTTTACGTTTGTTTAAAGGAAAGGTTTAAAAATAAGTTTTCCTCAGATTTTAAAAATTCAATTCATAAAAATTTAATCACTTTATAGGGTATAAAAAATCAGAGTAATGTTTGCTTTAGGGTGAATATTTTCTGAAATTTCTGTAAACGAATGTCTACTAATGAAAACTTATTTTCTTGGCAAAAAGATGAGTTCAGACAAAATTCATACATCTGCATATTTCCTTGAAACATACAGCGTAATGATAGATTTTTCATAATAACAGTAAAAGAAGAAATACCAGACTATAGTGATTTTAAGCCCTCCAGACAAAGTAGAGTGTGTCATAGCTGGACTTAAGTTTATTTATTAATTTCAAGCCAAAGAAATAAACGAGATAAAAAGTTGCTCCGGAAATTTCGGATCGTAAAATATATATCCTCCAGCTATTAATCTGTATATATAAAACAGTTCCGTAACTGACTGACATAGAACGCATAGACCAAACCGCTGGACCTAAAGGGCTGGAATTTTGCATGGCGATTTTTCTTATAGTGTAGGAGTGCATTAAGAAAGATTTTTGAAAAATTCTTCTTAGATTTTTTTAAATAAAATTTTTAAGCTGTTTTTGTACCATTCTTTAAAGTTCACATTTAATATAATAATCCGAGGGTTATAAAATTTATATCACGAGAAAGATCATAAAAATTGCTTTAAAATGAAATTTTTTTCGAATATTTAGCTCCAATTTCTGATATTTGGTGAATTTTTAAAGTTTAATTTTTAGAATTTAATTTATTAAATGCTGATCACGTGATTTCTTTTTCTGGTTCTTTAAATTAATTTATCGTCACGTACATAACAACGAAATAGACAAAAAAATTTTTTTTTTCTTGATAATGCGGCAGACAATTGGACATTACCCCAAAAAAAAATTAAAATACAGTAAAAAAAATGTTCCTCAAACTGTATTATATTAACTGTACTACATTCTTTAGTATGTTCTATTAGATTCAATTTGAATATTTTCTTCCACATTATTTTGTCAATAAAAATTTCCCTTACGATTTTTTTATAAATACATATTTTTTTACATCAATTGCATACATTTATCGTTGTATTTATTATAAAAAATAAATATAAATATATATATATATATATATTTATTTATTTTGACATTAATTGCATACATTGACCGTTGTAATTATTTTGAATGTACTCCGTAGCGAAGTACGGATTTTCAGCTTGTATCATATATATAGTTTCTTTACTGGAGATATTTTAACTCAGTTAATATAAAAAAATGATATCATATTTTTGATATTATCCCCTTTTCAAACTTCTCGCTGGATGACTGCCGATTGACTAGAGCGCTAACTTTCGGAACAGTCTGTAGGTTCGAGTCCCATAGTTGATGGGGGTGTTTCTAACCGTTAGGAGTCGCCTTATTAACACTCGTGAAGAGAAAAGGTATATATATATATATATATATATATATATATATATATATATATATATATATATATATATATATATATATATATATATATACAGAGAGAGAGAGAGAGACAATAGTGCTTTTAATAAGCCAGTTAAACAACCAATTTTAGCAAACTTTGTATATTTCGCTTATCAGGGAGAAAATCTTGGAACAACGGTTACTATATCTCAAAATGGGTGCAACACGTGCCGGTTTTATTAAGATCTTTTTCAAGGGGTAAATATTTTCCACGAGTAAATTTGTAACACTTTCTTCGGGAATACCTGCTTACACGTTGTTCAACGTGGTCATAAACTTATCAAAATACTGAGAGAGAAAAATTATTTTACTAGCAAATTCAGTGGCACGTTAAAAAAAATGTGTGTTTGGAGACCCTTTTTCATCACTCAAGATCGTAAATTTTAAGGAAAATTTTTTTTTTTTTTAACCTATGGCTTTATTTGGAAAATTAATCCATATTTACAGGCAACACAAACAGCAAAGAACTAAGCATTGAACAGATGCCTAAAGCACAACAGTAAACAAAGTCAGATAAAAGGTGTTAAAAATTCATAGAAAGTTCATCATATCTCTAGCGTCCCAGTATAATTTGGTAAAGTTCTCACTTTTTTGGGCTTCCGGATCAAGTCCTGGGCATGTAAGTAAATGATCTGCATTCATATTCTCAGCCCTGCAGATCTGGCATTCGCTTTTGGTTAGGATGCCAATTCGGTTTAAATGTTCTGCTAGACAGTCGTGGCCTGTTTTGAGTCTGAAATGTGCCACTGCTTCTGTACGGGATTTATGACTATAGTCTTTCCAGCTGTCCTGGATCTCTTCCCAACGTTTCCCTTTAGATAGCAAGTTCTGCTCTGTCTTAAGTTTTAAAGAGATTTTGTTGTAGATGTTTTTCTTTATTGAGCCTGTAGAGATTGGATGACTTAATTGTTGTTCTAGGGTTCCCTTCTTTGCTAACGAGTCGGCTCTTTCGTTACCTTCAATGCCAACGTGCGATGGGATCCATTGAAACACTATCACTTTATTATTGCTTTCAAGGAGTTTAATATTTTGTTTTATTTGGGAGATACCAGGCAATTCAGTGCGACGATTCGTCGTAACAGCCTGTATTGCAGCCATTGAGTCCACCAAAATTACAGCTTTAGTAAATTGGTTGGTATTCAATATGAGGCTGTTCATTGCCAATGAAATTGCTTGGATTTCAGCATCATAGCTAGACATGTCCCCTCCACCAGAAGCAGAATGAGAAAATAGTTTGCTATATACCCCGGCACCAGTCTTATCTTGAAGCCTGGAACCATCTGTGTAAACTCTTGTCCATTCAGACTCAGGGTATTTCTCATCCAATACACACAATGAGGTGGTTCTTAAAATTGGTTCCAGAATTCCTTTCTTGCCCGAGTTATCTATTTCCAGGTGATTTTCAATGTCCATAAAGTCTAGGGGGTTTACCAAGTTTGTATTCAAAACCGTCAATTCTGTAACATCAAATTCATCCAATAATTTTAGACAACTCTCAATTGGGGACACCTGTGTTTTTAATATGCCCGTACCTCCATCATTAATCCAATTCGCCTTCTGTGAAGCTCTTAATCTAATGAATGTTCCCAAAGATTGTCTCTTGATTTCTGTCGCGATAGGGAGATTGTTGGTATATTTCTGCATGGCCAAGATCGGAGTTGTTTTGACTGCTCCTGTAATGATTCGGAGAGCTTTATTTTGTGCTCTCTCCAGGATATCCATCTTAGTTTTTGGAATAGAGAGCAGTACTTCACATCCATATTTAATTAATGGTTTTATATAGGTGTTGTAAGTTTTGTTTAGGGTCTGTTGGTTACAACCCCATTTAGCTCCTGCGAGTCTTTTCATAATTGGAATTTTATTCTCTACTTTTTCTGTCACGTATTTGATGTGGTCATTAAAATTCAGTTTGTTGTCCAAGATCACTCCTAAATATGTGGTGCTATTACTTTTGCTGAGAGTGACATTTTCTATGTGCAAGTTAAATTCTGCATTTACGTGTCTCAAAGAGAAAAATTGATAAGCTGTTTTGGACTTATTAATAATCATGTTGTTGTCCAATGACCATGTATTCAGTGTCTTCAGGGCTTCGTTCATTGTTTTTTCAAGAATTCCCTTTTGATCTTGATATTTTCTTGTGTTTTTAGCCTCTGTCCAGATGACTACGTCATCTGCAAACATGCTTACTTCAATATCTTTGATTTTCTTTAGTTTAGTCACCAAGTCATTTATATAAATATTAAACAGAGAGCAACTGCTAACTGCCCCTTGGGGCAGTCCTAATTTGCTTTGTTTGTATTTCGAGGCTTCCTCATTCCAGCAAGTTTGGATCCATCTTTGGGCTATGAATCTTTTGTACCAGTTGATCATGTTGCCTCCAATACCATGATCCCGGAGTTTGTCAATCAGCTTCCTTCTCCATATGGTGTCATATGCCCCCTGAAAGTCAACATATACTGCCAGGGAACTGTTATTTGAATTAAAACCCGTTTTCACTTTATGTACCAGTTTCATTATAGAGTTTATCGTTGACATATTATTTCTGAAGCCGGCTTGTTCTTCAGCAAGGCATGACCTCGACTCCAGATAGTAATTTAACCTTGCTGTAATCATTTTTTCAAAGGTCTTTGCCAGGCAGGAAGTTAGTGCTATTGGTCTATAAGATCCTATATTATCACGTGGTTTGCCTGGCTTTAAGATAGGGATGACTTTGGCCTTTAGCCAGTCAGTTGGTAAAGTACATCTCTCGTTCCAAAACCTGTTGTAAATGTTCAGAAGAACCATTCGTGAGTTTTGACCCATGTGGATCAGAAACTCTGGGAATATTTTATCTGGGCCTGGTTGTTTCTTCACTTTTAGATCTTCTATGGCCATATTTAATTCTTCCATGGTGTAATTTTCCTGAAATAATTTTTCTGTATCGTCTGTCTCAGGGTATTTTTTGTTCTGAGTACGTTTTATCCTTTTGTTCTCTTTCCCTTTGTCTTTCTCTAAAGAGTATCGACCAGCAAAGAAGTTGTTAAATTTGTTTGCCATAAGTGCGTTGTCACTAATTTCACGGTTACCCAACTTGATAGGATAGTTACTTCTTTGCGATGGTTTATTGTTTAGTGTGTTTAACAGATTGTACGCCTTTCTTCCATCTTTTATATAATCTAAATCATTAATGAAGTTGTTCCAGGCCTGTCGTTTGGCTTCCAGTACTTTTCTTTTCATGATTGCACACTCTTTGCGCCAGTTTTGAACGTCCAGTCTGTGCTCTTCGCTGGTCTTTCCGTCCTTTTCTTCTGCTCTTTGCCTTGCTGTCTCTCTTATTTCTCTTTGGATTTCCAGATCCTCGTTCCAAAATGGCTGGTATTTTTTCACCTTGCCTCGTGGGATATGTTTTTTTGCACAAAAAATGAGGGACGTTGTGAACATTGCTAGGGCTTGATGTGCCAAATTGTAGTTGTTTATACTTGCTACCTGTATGTCAAGATCATCGGTAAAGGACTTCCAATTTGCCTTATTAAAATTCCACACAGTTCTTGTATTTCTAACTTTTTGTTTTTGGTCCATGGTGATTGAAGTCTTTATCATACGATGACCGCTGCCAGGGTCCCCGAGTACAGCTTTTTTGGTGTAGTCTACCAAATTTGCTGACACCATAGTTATATCCGGGTTAGTTGAACTGCCCGAGAAATGTATGAATGTTCCAGGATCATCTTTGTTGTACAGTATAAACATCGCATTTCCATCCGCATAGTCTTCAACGGTCTTGCCAACTTTATTTTGGTAGGTATATCCCCAATTGGGTGAGGCGGCATTCAAGTCACCAACGATTATGGTGTTTCTGTTTGTTGTTAGAATGTCTAAATTTAAGTTATTGTTGTTTGGTGGGCTATAAATGCCGTAGATTTTCAGGAGATTTCTGTCCTTCCAGACGTTGATAGCTACTATTTCTGCTTTATCGTGAGAGTTCATCCTTTTCACTTGCTCAAACGATGTGCACAGTCTTCTATGGACTCCCACCAGTATACCGCTTGCTATCTGTCTGCTTTTGGGAAGGACATGGAAAGTAAAGTCCTTCATTGTAAAGTATTTCAAGTTTTGTTCTGTTATATTTGCCTCTTGGATCACTAGAATATCGATGCTTTCCTCCACTATGACCTTCTTTACCTCTAAGAATTTTGCACTTGACAATCCGCCTGCATTCCACTGAAGTACAGAAAAGCAAAAGTTCCTCATATCTTCGCGATGAGCCTGCAGCCAGAGTTGTTACTCATTTAGCACCACCCAGGAGGCACGTGTGATTTAAGGATATCACGGACGCGAGCAACATTACCTCCCATTTTAAGGAAAATGATTCGTTTTCATTTGTATCTCCGAAATGATGCTCATAAAATAATAAAATTTCCTAGGATAATGGGAAAAACGATGGATCTCTTTGGTATTGTGCTTATCAGTTTAGCTTAGCAGTAAGAATTGAAAATTCAACAGTCTTCTTATTCCAATGTAATAATTTAACGTCGAATTATTGCACCTCTACGACTAAACCTCGAGCTCCTATTTGAAGTAAACACGAACAAACACAAAAAAAAAAATAACCATTGTTAAGCCTTCTTATCCTCATTAAAGTTTGTTTACTCATGGCAAAAATTCTAATCTTGAAATTCATTCTTTGCAATTTCTAAATTATAATCTCTGAAATTAATTTTTTTCGTTATCGAAATACAATAAAAATAAATATCGGGTCCCCATAGAAAAAAAAAGTGTTTCATAAGAAAATAAAAATGCCTGCAAAGCACCTTGTTTTTTGTTTTTTTGTCGTTATTATTTTCCCTTCTGTTTCTCCTAAAAAAGAAAAGGAAAAAAAAAGCTTTCGGGAAAAAAAAATAGCTTTTAAAAGAACCGAAAACGGACCAGATACGTCATCAACCCAAAAAATCCTCGGACTATTTTTCTCGACTCATACCTGTACGACAAGATTTCAATTTCATTTTGCTGAAATACCTCCCCTCCCTCCTTTCTCTATTCCCCACCCTCTTTCCATCCCGTTTAGCCCCCCCCCCCCTTATGCACACTGTACACGCGTCGCTGATTTCGAAGATTAAAGTCGGCTCTTCCTCCTCACCCCCCTTAGCAACCTCCAGCAAATATCTCCTACTCCCTTCGCCTCCCCCCCTCTTTTACCTAGATCTTTATGAAAACTGGAAGGGGTTGTGGGGGGGGGGGGGGGATTCGGCTTTCAATGGGTAGAGAGACGTTTTCATATTAGCTAGCAATCCAAATTAGTTCTCTATGAGGCGCTCTTAGTTGTATATTATTTTATAGTTGGAGTCGTCTTATTATTATTATTGCTATTACCTTTTTTTTATTTTTTATGCTCTTCGCGCGTCCGAGGTAAAGTGAGGCAAGTCAGTTTTGAAAATAAGAAGAAAAAAAACCTTGTAACGAAGGATGAAGGAAAGCATAGCGCCTCTTGGCGATACTAGAGGAATTTTGGCAAGTTTGGCGACAAGGAGAGCCAACTGGATTTGACCTAGGAGGTGTTGTTATCATTTCCGGTTCTAGAAGAAATCCGTATTATTTCCGGTTCTAGAACAATCCTGAATATCGCCAAACATATATAAGCAGCCCGAAATTTGCTCTCAGTCAGATATTTCCCCTCTGCTTACCTACTGAAAATCTGCACTAGAGGGCAGGGTCCAGAAAGTGCAGTTTGACCACTATGACTATGGTCCTAGCTTCTCTCAGTCAGTCAGTCTCCAGCTCTTGTACTAGTAACATGCTGTGCTATGCAATTCGCGTTTCCTTTTGTTTTTTTAATGTTATTTTGCCTTTTATTAAAATTTGGTGTTTTGTGGCTCATAGTTTAAAATAAAGTTTGAGCTAGACGGCGATATTTTATTATTATTATTATTACTATTATTATTATTATTATTATTATTATTATTATTATTATTATTGCTAAAGAGTTACAACTTCGGATTATATTTTAAGAATAAGTATTTTTAATCTGGCAAAAGGGGATGGTTGTATGTCGTTTCAAGAGGATGTAGAACGGTGGTTCCAACTCGTTGAAATCTCGAAGACGTTTTTAAAAGGAGGTCCGGCGTGTTGAATTCTCAGATAAAGCACATTGTTGTTTTCTTGGCTCATTGTATAAGCAGAGATTCCTGTTTTTAGATGTCAGAATTTGAAAACCTCAAGACCCTTTCAAGGGGTCCGGCACACTTATTTTAGATAAAGCACATTTTGATTTTCTTGGCTTATTACATATTACAGAGAATCCAGAATCTAATCACCTAAACCACGGGTTTCTGTGATTATTACGTTGCCAAATGTATCGTTTTTATGCTGTAATGTCGTCGCTCGGTCCCTATGGAGGTGGAACTAGGGGGGGTGGTCATAACAACATGCTGTAATGTCTATGCATAGCTTGATGTCCATGTGCACTTTAAATCGATTTATTTCGGAACTCAATTCTTCCAGATGTGTCACCTTGATGAGGATACATCTGAAATTCCTTTCAACTCATTTCCGTAAAATTCTGTGTAATAATTCTTTGCACTATTTTCATAATTTTTTTAATTTAAATTTCAGGTAGCCTCTTCTAACGAAACTACCGCGTGTTATTAACGTAGTATTACTGACCGTTGCTTACCTCTTTTTTTATGTGTATATGTATGTATGTGTTATGTATATATGTATCTATATATACCGAGTGTCCCAAAAATGACCGACGATTTGAAAAATCAATTAAAGAAAAACAGAAGGCGATAGAAATGTACGGTTTGCTGCATTCTGCCTAGGTAACCAAGGAATTTATTCTCACCAATTTTCAAAATTAGTTGTCAACAGAAACAAGTTCGTCAACAGATGGCGCTGCTGACTGGGTAAAACTATAAAACAATGTTTTCAAAATAACCACCGCTTGCAGCAACAACGTGGCGCAGTCTGAGGTCAAAATTTCGCAGACGCCCATGCAATCATTTTAGTTTGATTGTTCTGACAAACACCAGAGATGTATTGTTCCAGTTCATCTACAGTTTGTGGATTGTGATGATACACCTGGTCTTTGAAGTACCCCGAAAGAAAAAAATTGAATGGCATCAAATCTGGCGAATAGGGAGGCCAATCCATGCCACTTTGCGTATGCTTCTTGGTTTGAAAACATTGTTTTACAATTTTCCTGTCAGCAGCGCCATCTGTTGACGAACTTTGTAACTAATTTTGAAAATTAGTGAGAATAAATTCCCTGGTTACTTAAGCAGAATGCAGCAAACCGTACATTTTTATGACCATTCGTTTATCTTTAATTGATTTTTTAAATCGTCGGTCATTTTTGGGACACCCGGTATGTACGTATGTCTATATATACATATATGTATGTCAAAATTTTAACGCATTTTGGTACTTTTCAGTTTAACTGTTTTCTGCTTGTCGAAGTCATACAGGCAAGTCTGGCACGCTGCCAAAATTGTAACTCGCGAGGACGGATGGACGGACGGTTTTAGCGTCTGAAATTTTGCTGTTCGAAGGTCCGTTGTGGAGGAACGTAAACCTACGTTAAAATTGTCGTCGAAATTTTTATTTCGAATAAAAATTTCGAAATTAACTACCCTAAAGTAAAAATGAATACGAAAAAATTGATGTAATAAAACTGAAAAAATATATATAAATAGAAGTTTTTATTTTATTTTTAATTTTATAAATTTTCATAAATAAAATTTTTATAAATCTTGAAGACAATTAATTCACACTTGCTTATGCCTTAAAGTGAAAAAATGATCCGAATAGAACCACTGGTTCAGCAGATATATCAAAACTAAATGTCCTTTCAATTTTAAATTGTAAATCCTTTTTAAGTTAAATTAAAAATTTTATTGGGTTAATGATCTTTTAAGTCCCATTTTCGGGGAAAATAATCATTACGAAATGTGTGTAAATACGGAAAAAATTAAGATTTTGTTTCTCAGGCACCTTAAAAAGATTTATACCTTGCCGAGTCCTCTTTTCAATCTGTCAATTTTCAATGATTAGGTAATAAAACCAAGAATAACGGGCAAGTTTTTAAAATGGTTGTTTAAAGTAACTAGCACCAGTGTTATCAGCGTTCAAGTTAACCGGTTATAACTAGGGGTACATAAATTTTGCAAAAAAAAAAATTACAATATATAAAGTTTCGCATTTATTCACAAATATATATATATATATATATATATATATATATATATATATATATATATATATATATATATATATATATATATATATATATATATATATATAAATATTATATTTATTTTAAATAATTACGAGATAAAAATAACTTTTTATATACCATGTTTTTAAATTTTCTGTTGAATCATATAAACCTGACAATTCTATGTATTAATAAATAATTTTTAAAATTTTTTGATGAATTATCCCATCAACTTGACAGAAAATGAAGTTAATTGGAAGTTAACTTGCGTTTAACTTTTCGTTCCCGTCCCGGCCGATAGATGGCTGCACCAGTCTACAAAACAAAATTAACTGAAAATGAATTAAAATCTGCTTAAAGATGGCTAAAAGTATTAAAAGAATGCATTGTCATCGTTTTCTGAGCTGTTCTAAAAGTTTCAAATGTCTAGCTAGTCGGGAAGTTAGTTAAAAATCGATTGCAAGATTTGTACTGGACAAGCACACACACAAACAAACAAACAGGAAAGCGAGTTAATAAAAACATGGAAAAAAATCACAATTTTACTTACTTGGTTAAGTAAGTATCAAAATTCATAGTTAAAAGATAACGTTGTAGGAGTCTTCACATTCTCTTCCTTATGTCTTTAGCAATAAGTAATAAGCAAATTTCGAGAGTGCAATTTCTCAGTTAAAGGCGTTGGATGGTCTTAAATAAGCAATTATGTTAATAAATTATTACTGTTATTACCTAATTTCGATTAAAAAGCCGTTTATCACATGAGTTTTCACCGAAAAGTAGTAAAAAAATAATTTTCGCATTTATTCGCTCATATCGGCAAATTTTGCATTTATTCGCATCTATTTCGTAAACACGAAAATTACGTATCACTAGTTATAACATTATAGAAATAGGTGTATCAAACTGTCTGTATTTCTAGGTTTAAAGTTCTAAAAAAAAATGGAACTTGTAAAGACAAAACACGTTAACTCTGTAAACTCCACATTATGTTATAAACTTAATAATTGATACACGGAGGGGGGGGGGATGGAATATGCGATATGCGGTGATCAGTAACCGGAACGATGTCAGACAAGAGAGAAAACAAGAAATTTGTAATGTTTGTAATACCGTTGTTAGTCTCTACAGAAACACTAAAAAGGCGGGATATGGAAATTCTACTCATCTGACTGTTACATCCTTTAGAGAGATATAAATGAACGGCTAGTAAATTTTACAGTGTCAAAATTTTCTGCTGACAGTAGAGTCTATGTCATTATTTCCCGCTTAGCTTCTGTTTGTTTATTTATGTATGCTAACAAGATGCGTTTCATATAACCTGTATTTCGGAACGATTGAAAAGGGAGGAAAATGCGAAAATGATGGCTGGAAGTAAAAGCCCGAAGGCGGAGAAATCAATTTTTCTCCGGATCATTTCTAAATTTCAGCCAATAATACATCTTCCGGACTGTATTAGAAACAGCTTAACACGATTGAGCTATGTACTATATTCGATATAAACATATGTATATTTGTAAATATCTATAAAAAATAAAAATGTCTATTAAAATGGAAGCTATATTTTCCTTTTATTTGCAAACTATATTAAAAACGCATAAGATATATTCTTGGAAAAGTTTTGAAATCCGGTTTTCTCGCAGTTTAAAAATTTCGTGAATTGCTCAAAGCAATTGAATTCAAAAATTTATAAGTAAATAAATAAATGAATAAATAAAGAGCTACGCACATCTCATACTTTTGTATAAACTGGTCTTAAAATCAAAGTTTTATCAGTCGGTGTATTCGAGTCAAACATCTTAATTTTTTTAGATTACCCTATCAACTAATACCGAATATCATGTGTTGTACTTTCTTATACTGAGACTCAAATGATTTCTCTAATTGCAATGACAGTATTTTAAAACTTAATGCAGGTACTCAAGAAATATACCTTGTTTTTTCTTCAGGTATGAACCGAAAAAAAAATTCATCATAAGCAGATATTTCCGGTTTAAGTCGCTTACATATGAACCAACATCTCTAGAAAGGAATTCTTTCTTGTCTCCGAAAAACAACAGTCAATGATTCACTTTGAACAAGCACCCTCCCCCCCTCCCCTTCACTTTCATTTGTTTTAGTTTAAATGTCACATAATTACAAGATAAAAAGAACTTTTTATGTACCATGCTTTTAAATTTTCTGTTGAATCATATAAACTTGACAATTCTATGTATTAATAAATACTTTTTTAAATTTTTTTGATGAATTATCCCATCAACTTTAAAGAAAATGAAGTTAATTGGAAGTTAACTTGCGTTAACTTTTCGTTCTCGTTCCGGCCAATAGATGGCTGCACCAGTCTACAAAACAAAATTAACTGAAAAAGAATTCAAAGCTGCTTAAAGATGGCTAAAAGTATTTAAAAAAGGCATTGTCATCGTGGTCTGAGCTATTCTAAAAGTTTCAAATGTCTAGCTAGTCAGGAAGTTAGTTAAAAAATCGATTGCAAGATTTGTAAGGGACAAACACACACACAAACAAACAAGAAAGCAGGTTAATAAAAACATGGTAAAAACTGATGTATTTAGACGGTTTATTATGGGTTGTATGCAGTATCATGGGGATTTGAAATATTTTATGAATATTATGTAATGTTTAATTAATATTTAGATGAAAATGAATGATCTGCGTTTTGTAATTTGTATATCTACAGGAATTTTTAATCTAAACATTGTGTGACTAGAATTAAAAATAAAAAAATGGTAATGGTTCGGCTTTTTTGTGTGCTTGTGTTTGTGTTTATGACTGACAGTTTTTCCTACTCGACAGCTGAACAGACCAATACCTACTGTTTAAAAATATTTCGACTGGCAATTAAAACATCTACCGACCGCGTAACTTGACTATACAGACACTGTTACCAAAGGACTTTAGCTGTTTGTGTATCAGGAGAAGAGGATTTGTACCTTTCATACCAGAAGTGGCCTCGGGACCACTTTTCAAACCCCACGAATGAAATTCATAACTTATCATTTTATTCCATATACAGTAAGTCCGCGATTAATTCGTTCCAGAACATTCCGCGTAAGTGGAAAGCGCGTAAGTCGAAATTTGCCATCATCGACATCATAAAATACATGTATATATACACTACCCAACAATAATGGATCGGATACCAGCGGATTTGCATAAAATCCGTCTGCATGTCGGATTTTATGTAAATGTCGTATGTTTACTGTCGGGTTTCAGTGCTCGCACGTGACCTGTTAAGGTTAAATACGATACGCGAAGTGGTAACGTCGTTAGTTCTGTGTGAAATTGTGACACTATGTCGAAACAAAAGGAACTTGGTAACTTTGAAAGAGGTGTTATAGTTGGTTGTCACATTAGTAGCAAGTCTATTCGCTCAATTGCGGTACAGTTATCACAGCCACGGTCAACTGTTGGTGATGTCGTGAAGAAGTGGAAGACTACGGGAGTTGGGACATGAAATGCACACGTTGGTCGTCCCCGTAAACTGGCCGAACGGGATCGGCATGTCCTGAAGCGTGAGCTCGTAAGGTTCCGCATAAGGTTGTAAGGTTGAAGCATGAGGTTCGTAAGAACCGCAAGAAACCACTCCAAATCATCAACCGTGAGTTTCAACAGGCAACAGGGGTTACGGTGCACCCCAATACTTTGCGGAAAGAACTACACGCCCTCAATATCCACGAATGTGTTGCCGCACACAAACCAAACATCACCCCATCTAACAAAGCCGGCAGACTAACTTTGTGTTTGCAACGTCGCAACTGGACTGTGAACCACTGAAAAACTGTTTTATGGAGCGACGGGTCACGCTACACGCTATTCCAGTCGGATGGGCGTGCTTGGACTTGGCGAATGCCAGGCGAACGTCTGTTACCCGAGTGCGTCGTTCCAACTCTCAAGTTCGGTGGTGGTGATGTTCTTGTTTGGAGGTGTTTTTCGTGGTATAGCCTGGGACCTTTGCTAGCTGTCCCTGGTAAAGTGAACGCCGACGCCTACATGAACATTTTAAAAATCAGGTTCTTCCTACGCTCTGACAATTTTGTGGAATGGACGAATATTACTTCCAAGACGACAACGCTCCATGTCATGTTGCAGCCTCTGTCAAGCAGTGGTGTCAAGATATGGATGTAAAACGTCTTCCTGCTCAGAGTCCCGACCTGAACCTCATAGAATATTTGTGAGACAAGTTATAGCGACGCTTACGGCCCAGAGAACCACGTCCGAAATCTACATCTGAGCTGGCGACATTCTTGCAGTAGGAATGGACACAAATACCCATAGCTGTGTATCAAAACCTTGTTGAAAGTATGCCCAGAAGGGTTGCTGCTGTAATTGCAGCACGTGGGGGACCATCCCTCTATTAAAGCATGTATTCTTTCCCTTATACCATCACATCTTGCTGTCCGGTCCATTTATATAGGGTATATATATATATATATATATATATATATATCATAACCGCATTTGTGGTCTAAACTTTCAAAAATACTTTACGCTTTCGCTTGTAACAGTGTTAGACTTATCGGTAT
This sequence comes from Dolomedes plantarius, assembly GCA_907164885.2. NCBI lineage: Eukaryota > Metazoa > Arthropoda > Arachnida > Araneae > Dolomedidae > Dolomedes > Dolomedes plantarius. The sequence continues at coordinate 172,624,244 of OU015498.1, read as the reverse complement.
GCGTTCCCTCTGGAGATCTTCAATCCAAATTTATCAATAATTTCTGCATCGTTTCTATTAAAACCCCGCTTTTCTTCGAAATTATCGTCGTATTAAAGTTGAAAATTGCAACCGCGTATCTACGAATCTGCGTAACTCAAGGACTTACTGTACAATCAGCGGATGTAAAATAGATGTCCCTCCAGCAGGATCCAAATATAATTTCCTCAACATCACTACCGCAGTCGAACTGAAACTGTGCGTTGTCATTTTCAAAATAACGAGCAATCCACGTGAAACTCACCAAGCTAGCATTACCTCTAACCGACAGTAGCGAGTTAACCGAAATTAATTACTCTGAAATCGCTCTCAGGAGATGCGACTGAACAAAGGAGTAAAATTTAGAGGACATCTTTCAATACAGGAGTCGATTGTATGGCTGTGCATTCGAAGAGTTCAGTGAGTGAATGGTATTTCTTCCTTTACTGTTATTATTGAAATCCCTCTCATTAGGCCGCGAGTTTCGAGGGAATATGTTGGATCATTTGTGGTTTCTAATATCAATCCTGCTTGTCTAAATAAAGGAAATAGGAATGGGGAAGAGCAATTAAAAGCGGCTCAATTGCTATCCTATGAAATATTATATATTGCTATGGACTATTATTGAATATGGATTTGTTCAGCGCTATAAGAAACGACACATTTTATTAAAAAACGGATAAAATTAAACGAATATAATAGACTGTTTACTATTCCGCTTTGTTAGAATACATAATGTCGAAACAGAAAATCAAAACATATAGGTAAAAAAGCAAACCAGATATTAACTGTTTAATGAAAAAGCAGATAATTAAGAAGCGAAGCTAACGTAATGAAACGTCAAATATTTCAACGGCATCGCTTGGGCATAAATTATTTTGAAAATTAGTTTATTTTAATCTTCATATTTTGGTTGTTTTCTGTTTCAACTTGTTACTTAGGAAAGAGCTGCAATCGGCTCCTAACTATGCAAGTTTTTGTAATACACTACAATACTTCATTCATTGTTATGGTTAAAAGATTAATTTTCTTTCTTATATATATATATATATATATATATATATATATATATATATATATATATATATATATATATATATATCTGTGTTTGCAATGTAAAGAGTGTCAAGTCCAAAATCGTAGTTTTGAGAAAAAGCGGGATTGAAAAAAAAAAGGCTTTTGTAAAGTCATTTTTTAAAGTTTATTTTTAAATTTTTTGTAATGTAAATTTTCTAATTTTATTTTTGTTGAGTAAAGAGTGTTAAGTCCTTGATAGGGACATAAACCCTTTAACACTAACATCTTTGTGTTTTGTTTCACATATCCCAAATTTTCCGTGATGGGTAAAAATATTTAGGAGTGGAATTGGACTTAGCTATCTGTACCCTGCAGTAGCCCTTAGTTTTCAAACATGCCTTAGTCCTTGATTTTTCAAACATGCTTGGTTTGATAACTCATTTTAGCTCATTCTGGACTTAATACCCTTTGCACAGCAAACACAGCTATATCGCATGATTTGCCTACGTTTAAAGAATATATGTGAAATTTCCCGTGAGGAAAATTTCATATATATAAAATTGTTACCATGTGAAATTTTCCTCAGCTTTCCTTTGATCAATTTCCATGAAAAAAGTCTTTAGGAATTTTGATTAAGAAGGAAAATTCTGTAAATATTTTACTAAAAGCGAAAAAAATCTATATTAAAGAATTTTTTGTCCTGAAAAGAGATTAAATTTTTTTAAATGAAATTATTATAAGTTTCGAATATAAACTATTTTGAAAACTTTCCTACGCGCAAACTACCATAAACAAATTATGCAAATAATACACTATTGACTTGGTATATATATTTTAAACTAAAGATTTTTTTATTTTTAAGCTTAAAAATTTAACATAATTTCAACTTTTTCGATAATTTTTAATGTGTTTAATTATTTTTACGTAATTACAGAGATAAAAAAAATCATCGCGAAATGTATCTATGTAAAACAAAATAAAATTTGTATCCCGTACTTCCTTAATATATTTATTATCGTTAATATTTTTTCTATACTACTACGAAGAGAATGATTTATAATAAATACTCCGTAGATAAACTTATACAGTCATGTATTATAACGAGAGTTTCTAATTTTAAAATTCGAATTCTGTGGGTAATTATATAAATCGTTTTTTAATTGGCAATGGATTTTCCCAATTATATCTGGTGCTTCCGGATGAATGGCAAGGGATATCGTTATGCATATAACTTAGTCCTTAATGACATAATATGGCGGCGATATTGCGCCACATATGCATAAAACGGCTTGGATTTGATCTCGAGATAGTAAGTTGTATTTCACGCGATAAATGGGAGAAACAGAGGTAGATGGCCTTGATGCGCTGCAATATATAGTGATATTTTTAAACTACGTTACTAATTAGGCTCTCTTGACTTTCGTACCAACGTTAATAGCGCTTCTTTTCCTGTATTCGCACGACAGCCCTTTGTGGGGAATTCCGCAGAAGCCTTGGCTCTCCAGTTCTCTACTTTAATCATGTCGTTAACAGTGCTTATGGCAGAAGAAAAGCACCCTTTTGGTCTTATTAATCATTTGTCGTTTACCAGTGCTATATCCCGTCCTTGTAAGTTCGATTGGTTTGGAGCGCTACAGTCAACTTTTTGTTACACGAGGGCTAATTTGACCGGGACCAACAGTTTAACCCTTACGTCGGCTCATCTCTCTTTATAGAGAGACTAGCATTATTGCCCGGCGTTGCCCGGGTAGATATATAGATATAAAATATTTCATGCATTCAATCAAAAAAATACTGGGCTGCACTCCCGCTCTTCATGTTCATCTGGCCAGACAGAATGCGCTTAGCAAGTTTCTACTGAAATGATATACAAACAATAAGAAAGAAAGAAACTTTGAGCCTGTGGACCTTCGTCTGATTTTAAGGTCATTCCCAACCCTCTTTCACCCGCGCATTGGAATTTGACCCCCCCCCCCCTCCGTCATCCTCAAACCACCCCGCAGCTGGTTGAGGAGAATCCACAGGGGGTAGACGCACCTCTATCGGGCACAAAAAACATTAAAAAATTAATTTAAAGAAAACTAATTGAGCCCCAAATTTCGTTTTTCCTGATTTAAGTTTCTCGGGTCCAAAACATTAACTGTGCCGAATTTGGTCCGAAACAGTCTATGATTCTATAGCGGACAAACAAACAGACAAGCTCTTTTATATATATAGATGAGCCGACATCGGTCTCCCCAGCTCATCGGTCTCACAGACCGCCACGCTATAAAATTAGGATATTTTCCTATTTTTATAAGTTTTTCTCAGTTATAAGTTATTAATACAAAACTACTGCCACCTCTCATTCTTGAAAAGGGTAAATAAAAAATAGATTATACAACAAAAATTTCAGAATCCGATTCTTCAATCTGTGATAGTGCGAGAGAGTCAAAATTTCTGGTTCGATGTGAAACAGGAGGAATTCTTCCAGCCAGGCTAGCTACAACAATAAAACAAAGATTTTCGAAATAGAATGCATACAGACTGACAGATAATAAGTCCGGTTCAAGGCTTATCGGTCATGCAGACCGGTAAAAAATTTAAACCAGTTCAAGGCTCATCGGTCCAAAAGACCGACTATGTTTTGCAAAGATTCAATTTACCGACAAAATACGAGCGGGCGGAAATCTCCGATGTGTTGTACTTAAAGGTCAGGACCCGACTGAAGAATTCACAAACCCTCAACAGTCTGATCACCCCACCACCACCAACCCACCCTTCAGAACAGGTGCAAAAGCAGTCTCCGAGACCGATGAGCCGACGTAAGGGTTAAAGCCGATTCCGAACGGCTACAAACATCCATGCCAACAGTGGGACTCGAACCCACAGGATCTTAACCGAACGCCAGCACCCTAGCCATTCGGCCATCACCTGGCCCTTATTAATTCAAATCCAAGACATTACATATGGAATGAAGATTGAAATGGCCAATCAGACGTTCTCCCAAGAGGGTCATTTTCTACGAGCTTACATTCTTTACCTTAAATTCCGCTCTATTTTTCGAATTCCCGAGAATATTCCTTAGAAAAAGAAATTCAACACCACTTTTTCAGTAACTTTCGTTTCACTTTAATTAGATTTTTAACCCATGACTGACAGATTCTTTTTTCAAAATTAATATTAATACTAACATTTGAAAAAAAAAATTGAAAAAGAGAAGCTTGACGTTCGAAGAAAGTGCATTTGATGGATAGCCGTAAATGGCTAAAGCGGGTCTTTTTTAATAACCCGTGTTATTCCGAGCGCTCGTTTCTGCCATTATACGCTTCATTTGATACAACACACAAGTTTGAGATTTGCTCGTGCGCAGTTTTAATCACGGCCAATTTTTAAAAAAGTCATATTCGGGCAGTTTTAATAAAGAGTGATTAAAAAGTAATCGATTTTTCTAAGTGGCTACATTTTTTTTCTCTCATTACCCCACAAAGTGTTTAAGTAATTAGCGAAATGCTGTTAAGTGATTATAAATGATTTAGGAAATTAATCGTAAGATTAAATATTTTCCTAACCATGAAGCTATATCTTTGGAATTAATTATAAAACTGAATTTTCCTTTCAAGTGACCGGTCTTATGAATTAGTAAAGGTGTTTCACATTTTTTTTTCTGACAAATTGCGCTTCCAGATGGAAATAAAAAAATCTCTTAACATTTTCAGTACATGTTTCTTAATCAGGCTTAGGTGGAAATAAATATAACGGACGGTAATTACCTTAATTTGTTTCGAAATATTAAAACAAGTAAATGATTGTTCTTGCAAAGTGTGTCATTTTTTATCCAGTTCTACAGTATTTTTAAACACGAAACATTCTAAATGGTTACTAATTGAATTATTTGTAATAAAGTCCAATTTTGAGACAGACACACACACAAATATATAAATATATATATATATATATATATATATATATACAGTGCCAAAACTAGGCAGGGGCAACAGGGGGCACCCCCCCCACATCGAAAGGGGGCCCAAAATACTGTATTTGTTTTATTATTTTCCCAAACCTAATTAATTAAGAGGTCCAACTGCAAATTCTTGCCCAGGGCACATGAATGGATAGCTACGGCACTGTATATATATATATATATATATATATATATAAACATAACTAAACGTCTCTGGTACAATGCCGGTCACTGACAAATCCACCTCCTTGTTCAAGTTCTCAAATTTATATCTGGCGGTGCGGGGTCAA